>CM031590.1:6965701-7122012 GCA_018467065.1 Ephestia elutella
TAGGTACGCATAATAAATGTGTTCATTTCCATTGACCAACTTTTTCGCGTACCAGATGTGCTAGAGGTGGGTACAGGATCAATAGCATTAACTGCCTCCTGCACAACATCCTCTGGCATTATACTACCCGTAGATGACTGGATTGGGGACGGATTTGGCTGATATAATGAGTTGCTAGGTGATGACAAAATGGGATTACTAGATGATGAGATGACACTATTATGTTCGGCAGTTGCGGAATTTAACTCAACGGGAGCCCGCCTGTTCAGCTTCTCGTTGTGTTTACTTCTTCTTCTTCTTACTTCATTGTTTTCAGCATTAATGCTGGGTGTATCTCGAGACCTATTGGGACGAGATCTTAAAAAATATATTTTCTTTTCTTCTTCAATTGTGTTCCCACGATAAGCTAGGGAAAATACGTCCACATTCTGCAGAGCCCCGCATGCAGAAGTAAGGCATAGGCTACTTCCCGATGTTGCCCGGTTTCGGGAGTCCACCGTTCACGACTAAGCTCCCCCTTAGCCACGCATCTCTCGGCACGGTTGGTCACACCTTAGGTTGGGTTGGGACCGTTAGTTGAGGAAGAGGATTCAGTTTACCTTGATGGTCAGGTATTGCTTCAGATATACTGACAGCATGTGATCCTCTTCCCGTAAGCCCCCCTACCACGACAAGGTGGCCCCTCAGGGGGGTTATTATTATTATTATTATAAAAGCTAGTAAGTAATATGGAAATGGCGCCTTAGCAAAAATCGTTCAACCTGATGAGCATTTTCTGCTGACGTATAAAAATTGAAGATCTGGAACATCTGATGAAAAGCTCCAAGAGACCAGCTACACTATAACATATACGGAAATGGCGCCTTAGCAAAACTTGGTTAATCTGATGAGCATTTTCTGTAGACGTATAAAAATCAAAGATTGGAACACAGGAAACAGTTTGGAACACAAAAAGACTTTTCATCTAAGCCAAAGTCACGCGGGCGAAGCCGCGGGCAACAGCTAGTAACTAATAAATGACGCAAATCTCAGAACAAAGCTTATAGTTCAAGGTGAAATAATTTCCCAGATACGGGGCGAGACACCCCTTTTAACCTGCAAGACTGATAAACATACGTATTGGCAAAAACATTTTATCACTTTTATGGAGGTAAAACTGCTGATGTAACACACGGATGTAGAGATAAGACTATGCAAAATGTCGTCCATATATCGCGAGCTAGTTTCTGTATGGCATCTCATTATCTTAAACATTAATCAGTTCTTTGAAAAAGCCGGTAGCAGCTTGCATAAAATTTTCGTTTTTGGAGATTTGATGGTAGTTTATCAGTTTCTTTTAACGTTAAATATATGTTACGAGAATTAGACTAGAGCAGCAAATTTATTGGCGATTGTGTGCCACTAATGGCGAATGATTGAATGGTGAAAAGGTTAATTAGCAATTCTGAAACATCAACATCTGTAGAATGTTTGCCTCTTTAAGCAACACGGACGGACCTTCATGGTCCATGTTGCTCAAAGGTTCCACTTAAACCAACATTTATTATGCATCCAACACCTACCTTTTGCGTATAATTTTCCCTAACTAATAGAAGTCTATCAAATGGCTGGCTATGGACCAAAGGAACGTTGCAACAGTGACTTGGCAAGGTGAGGACAAATGCTCTGCTTTGGCTTGTCCCCTAGAACACTATGTCACCCCTTCTCCTGCTCTGAATCTCGCAAAATGGAGGACCTCATGAACTGCACTCCTAATGATATAGTTGCCGCATATCATTGGTTGCAGAGGGCTATGTCCAATAATGGACTTTCATGAGGCGAATGAGATGCTGATGATTGGTCACAGGACATTATCGTCAGTCAACTAAGAACGTCTACTTCTCTGGTTGAGCAGACTTGATTATGACATGAGCTGCTTGGTTTAAGTCTGTATGAAAGTTGCATAAATATCAACAGCTCCATAATACGGGTATTAAGCTTCAGCCTTCTAATGCTAATAGGCATAATAACTGTAATTTTCGTGAGAAATGACTCAATTGTACAATTACACAGTTTAGATAATTGCACTCTCAATGCATTGTCTGGGTCTATTGACAGAACTAATTATGTGAGAGATTTATGTAATAGACTTGGTCGAGACGACTGTCAGAAGAGACGCTTTTTATGCAAATTTGAGTATTTATGTGGAATTTTGCATCTTCGCAATAGTTGCAAGACAAGAAGCTGACTACAAACATTCGTTCGTTCGTCAAATAAAAAAGAAACAAAAAGAACATGATAATGATGAAAAAAAGAAGTACCTACTTATTTTAACGAGCTAATAACATCTGCAAAGGACATTCCAGAAAATAAATTCAAAAACGTAGTCGTAGAACCCACATCTAACTTTTAAAAATAAAAAAGAATTAATTAGGTATCCTAAAGCAATGTTTGATAAAGACACTGTCGTGTTTAAACAAAGAGATAAAATTCATAGTCTTGTAGTACAAAATTATATTTTTGTTTTTTTTTTTTTAATTAGTAGCAGCATAAAATAAATACATGGACATAAACCAATCAGAACATAAATATAGTACAACTACCGCCATCTATGATTTATTCCAAACAACTATAACACATTGTTAACACGTTAACAGCATGTATCAGCTGATCAAGACAGCCCGCCAACTGCAGCGATAGATGTCGCTACTTGTCTAACAAGTTGTTAAGTTAAACTAATAACTTACGATTTAGCTGGAAAGACAATTAACATAAACCACGTAGAGTTAATGACTCGTTGAACACCGAGGATTGAATGATGATATACTGCAGTTCCGTTCGTCAAGCACGATGTCATTGTTTCTACTAAAAGTATAATAGAGGGAGATAGATCGATAGATATTACTTACGATGGTGAAAGGGTATTTTTGAAAGAAAATGACTGTAACGCTCATATATCATGTGGTAAAGTGCACAGAGATAAATTAAGTCATGTACAAAATACTATAATTAAAATGTTCCTTTCGGGAAACACTAGAAAATCCGAGAAACTATTTTATGAAAAGTATTTTTATTTTGCAGGACGAGATGAGGTCTAGCCTCTATCCATTCTACCTTACCATTAAAAGTCTATCAGGTAAACCTTCACTCAATGAACAGACTGCAAAAGGGATTACGCATCTTTACTTAAAAATCTGCATTAGTTTGCTTCCTTCCCGACATACCAATGGATACTACGCAACGGCAAATTGCAGGAAAAACATTGCAATGATTTTCACGAAAAACGTCGGCATCTAATTAAAATATGATACGGTTGCTTAAAATTAATTATAAATTAATTGGGATCCGTCGTTTCTCATAAGGTTAATAATCATAATATGGTTTGTCATAAAGCCTTTCTCATAATTTTTTTATCATAATATTTTATTCAAATAATATTTATTGTAATAATATTTGTTTAGTCATAATCATAGATTGTCATACAGATTTTTTTTATAAAATGGTTTATCATAATGGATTTGTCATAATTGCAATTTTATCATAAACATATTTTCTTTTTTATTTTGTTCGTCTTTTATTTTGTTGATGACATTTGAAGACATTTTGACAAATTTGATTATACCTATTTCACATTAAGTTGTCACAAACACTAGTATAGGCCCTTGGGCCACCCCTAAGCCGCGAACATAAACAAAAAAACAAAAACTTAACAATTCTTACCTTTTTTTCTGCGTGCATCCATACATTATGATTTCTCTTTTCTCTGTACATTAAGAGTATTACTATTATGATTAAATTATATTATGATTATTTATGTTTATGATAATTTGTATTTATTAGAAAACAATTATGTTAAAAATATTATTTGAAAAAATATTATTTTAATTTTAATTTATATTAATTATGATTATGTGAAAAAACATTATTTCGAACTATATTATTACAAATATTTTTATGACAATCATTAGAGACCCAAATTAATTTTATGAAAACAAAAATAGAAAAGGCTAACTTTTACCGCAAGTTCGTTAAGGATAAATAAATACGAACTCTTTGATATCAAGCAAAACAATCAACAAACCTAATTGAAACTTTCGACAGCCAAAATAAACACATAAACTTCGAATTAGGCCAAATTGAGCATACACAACATTGTCACATTTGGACCTGTTGGTCCAAATGTGACAATGTCGTACATTGCTGAGTTTAACCTTACGTCAACGTTATAGCTCACATAAAAATTAAGCAATGTACATCGATTGGAAGCAAAGTTGAGCCAAGGCATACAAGCAAGTGGCATTACAGTTCCGAGTAATGGCGCGATATGGGAGGCAGAACCATAATTTTCTTTGATGTCATTTTCGTAAGGAAAATTTGAATGTTGTATTTGGGTTAAATAGGGGAGTAATTGGCTAGTAAACTGGTGGATACGTACATAATACTTCAGCAATATTGAGGATGTTCGTTAAAAATGAGGCATTTCCTCATAATTTTACTAGTTACCAACAGTATTAAGGAAGATACGGATATCTCATTATTTGTGACTCACAAGCGTATCGCAATTTCAACGCCTCCTAGAGAATGTATGAGTTTTTGGAATGATTTAGTTGCCATTTCGTGCGAACGGGTTTTGATAAAATTTGTTACACGGATAGAGCTTAGCCTAGATAACATGTAGGCTACATTTCATCTGAAAATTCTAACAAAAGGCTGACACAGAAATATTATAATTTGCACATTACTGTGATATATTTTAGGCAAGTTATACAGTAAGATCCATAGCAGTTTCTGACTAATGGATTCCAAACATTTACTGTCCCATTTTCTCATGTTTGTACACGGGTGAAAGTTCGCAATAATTACTTTCGTACAAAAGAAAACACTAATTGAATTTTATATGTCGGCGTCGGCACTGCAAGTCAAACAAAGGGAAGTCAATTAACACTAATGAAAAGTAATAAAAGTTAAGAATTGGTGAGATCCATTAAAAGGTTGAAGCAATCAGTGCACTGCAAATAGCCACGTGGACGGAGTCACGTGCTTTGTTAGTCCTAACTAATATTATAAATGTGAAAGTATGTTTGTTTGTTACCTCTTCACGCTTTATCTACTAAACCAATCTTCCTGAAATTTTGTATACACATAGTTAGAAGTACTGAGAAGGACATAGGGTGCCTTTCATCACTGGAAAAAGCATTGATCCCGTGGGATTTCACGCGGGCGAAGCTAGTTGATTATAAAGTAAGAGAATAATATTGCGATGTTATTACGCCACAGTGGGCAGCACTTGAATAGTAAACAGAGTATTTTGATAAGACAAGTCTTGAAAAACATGAAATATTACATTAAATAGGAACCATAAAATTAAAAAGTGACTTTTGCACCATCATCGCAACGAATTGTTGACTGCATGTGCTGGTGCCAACACCTGCGTCTAGGTTTGCGGACGATTTCCTTCTAGATTTTGCCTACAGACACACAGACGAATTCGTGGGCAAAAGCTAGTTTCTAATACTGAAGTCAATTTTGTTTGCCTACCCCCACAGGAAAAAGGCGTGAACATATGTGTATGCAAAGTGAACATGCTGTGTCAAAATTACAGACATAAAGGGCGGCAGAGAGAGACATAACAACACTCGATACATCCAATATCTCGGCAAAAATACTCGATACATCCGAATATACGATATCTCGGCCACGATCGTTCTCAATGCAATTTTCGTTTCGACAAAATACCGTTAAAAGATGTATCGGCGTTTGAGCAAAACCAGAATTTTATAGTTTTAACATCATTTATTGCCGTTTCATCAGTTTTATTTGTGAGTATATTTTATTTTAGCATGCTCCCGGGATTTTGTTCCCGTGGGAATTCCGGGAAATCCTCTTTTAGTGCTCCCCTACACTCCCTAAGAAACCTACATGCCAAATTTCAGCTTCCTACGCCCAGTAGTTTTGGCTGTGCGCTGTCTGTCAGTCATAAGTGACTCAGTCAGTCATAAGGGCATCAAACAACGCACGGCCAGGCAGTAACGGAAGAATTTTATATTCATTCTGTGAATAGACGTTATGTTAAAACCGTAGTAACTTTGATACTACTAATCTACTACATACTCATATTGCGTTGGACTTATCATCATGGCAAGAGTATTAAATTTGACAAGCAGTCTAATCCTGCCTTCTCTCGCTATGAGCTATCTCGAAGATTAACGATAGTTTAGCCAGGGATAATCAACATTTTAGACATGAGAATATAGAATCTATAGAAATGAGAATATAAATAAGAGATACTAAAAGGTTTCGTATTGATAATATGCTGTAATACTTCATCTCAACATGTTTGTAAGTAATAAATTATGTTATGATGAAACTAAATAAATAGAATCATCACTAATGTGAAGCTTTCTAAAAACTTGCGTGCTCTTTCACATTAAATAAAATTTGAGTAACAGCAGAAGCATTACACACCAAACTAAATGATTCCGAGGCTGAGCCACTCAGACCTCTCAGTATTCCTAATACATTTATCTCCACAGATTTAAAAGTTAGATCATTTAATACATTCAAGTCATCATTAGGGCATTTACTCAAATTAAAAATTAAAAGCATATCATGAACAACTACTGAGAGGAGACGAAATAAAATATGAAATACTAGCTGCACGTTAGGACTCCGCTCCCTGAAAATTTCAAAATAAAAAGTAGCCTATGTCACAGAATTAATATAAGTACTACGTACAGAAAGGAAGCTACCTGCCTCTCCCGCAATATGGCGTACCCCGCACCTCTACCCCGTTCATTTGAATCGAGGGACACTATGAAACGGGGTTAGCAGCTGCGAAGCGTATCTCAAGCTACTCTTACGTTTCGATTTTGTAGATAGAGAGAAACATAGTTTCATTGAAATTAATTATGGTAAGGTACTGTGCAGTTTACTATTGTTTATCTAATACAATCCAAGAAGGATGTAAATTTTATAAATTTCCGAAGGATGAATACAGGTATAGTAAGCAAAGTAATTATTGTCAATTTCAACATACAACATTGTCGCGGCGCCTTTTGTACAATATATTTTTATAAGTTTTCTATGTATGTTTTGTATTGTATATTTGTTAGTTGACTCGACTGCGGCGAAACCCAAAGGGGTTATGTGTTCCACGGCTATGTTTATTATGTATGTATTAATATATTTATGTTCATACATTCACTCGTATCTTAGAAGATACGTGCAATAAATGTTTATGTAAAGTAAACTTAATTTTTATTTTAAGCCTCTCTCTCTCAGATTACATAATCGTACATATTTTAGAATTTTTCGTATAATTCAACTAAAACAATAAAATGTATTAAAATTATGATTTTCGTAAAATATGCCGCCGGTCGAAGGTCACACGCGCGCACCTGCGCGCGTTGTCGATATTGTCGACGCTGGCGCCGCGCCGCCACTCGCAGCTCGCTATTGTTGATTTGTTTACTAGTGAGCTGCGATATGATGACAATAAAAAATCATTCACAAAGTTCACTTAATGATGCAGGTATGTTAGGTAAGTCTCAAAATATATAAGCAGGTAACTACATAAGATAAAACAATTTCAAATCTTACAGAATTGAAAGATATACACACCTATTCATAATTAAACTATTCATGGCACGTAGTAACTATTTATTAATCTGTGTCATAGGTATATATAAATAATTTTGCGGTGGCGACCCTATTTGTTTAACGCACACATTGACATGTTCACGGATGTACAGTTTCATTTGTAGTTGTAGTAGGTATATTTGACGCCCCGTTTCTATGAAGCTCCCGCCCTGTGCCTATGTTCTATTGCAGGTTCTACTCTACCAGTGTAGCAAATTTCATCAAAATCCACTCAGGCGTGATTGAGTAACGAACACACACGCATTCAATGTATCCTACTAGATTTAGTAGTTATTGTATTAATTCTTCTTGCTTCTTTATTTACAACACGTAAAATTGTTACAAACGCCTCTTAGAGAATGTATGAGTTTTTGGAATGATCTTGTTGCCCGATCCTGTTATCTGAATAAAAATCATCCTATAATAAAAAAAAGTTTTTCTGAAGTGTGACTGGTCTCAACTTTAGAAACTCTATAATATCTTTAGGCAGGGCTTCGCGTGTTCCACGAAATGAATTAGAAGTATTCAATCTATCGTTACAATTTCAGACAATATTCTAATCACGCAATGTTTTGCGATCAATTGTGTAAATTCGTGTATGCAGAATTTACGCAAGAACACTTTAGAACACTTACGTAAAAACAATCCCGTGTTATCACGCCATTGTGCCAGAAACCTGAAAGTATTTGTGAGATACGTAATGACTGTGAAATGGCTCTAGATTCAAATGCAATAATGAATTTATTACATCACGAACGTTCTTGTACACAGAAAATCACAAACCAGGAAACTACACTCAAAAATACAAATGACAAAATCTCACGATTAATTCCGATTAAAGCCTATACCTATGGCCACTCTAAAGATCCACCGGGAACGGTATACTTTTACTTTTTCAAATTTCGAATTCCTTACGATGTGCACGCGCAGTTTCACTCCACGCGGGATGAATACCAAGCGGAATGATTTATAGAAGGCGCTTGCAATGGTATTTGAGGAACTGATGGATTTATTACAACAATTAAATTAGCTCTGCTTGTGGGTATGAAACTATCAAGTAGAAAATAAATCAAAATAAATATTTAATTTCTTTCTGTAAAAAAACAATACTTAAATGGTGCAGCGGAGGGGATATTTAAACAGGAACCACTGAAATTATGCAGTTTTTTATACAAGATGGGTTTGCTCTTGACCATGAGATGAGGTCTACGGTGGTGTAGCGATTTTACCCAGAAGCAGCCTATTCACTCTAGTTTTGAAGAGAGTCAGGTTGTATGTGCTCGGAAACACAGAACATGTTGTCTTTTGCAAGTGACGGTAATAGGATAAAGGTATGTTCAATCAAAAACTAGATGATCCCTGGCTTTTTCCCGCCTTTGTCCGGATCGTGTCACGTCTGATGTCCTTTACATAATTTTCTTTGACACAGGTTCATTTCACCGGATATCTTACAAAATTGGAATGTCACAGGTACCTATATTTCACGGGATATCTTTCAAAATTGGGATGTCACAGGTACCTACATTTCACAGGATACCTTTCAAAATTGTAAATGTCACAATTTGAATAAAGAATTTCCTGGACGCAACGGTTTCGTTTCGAATGCTATTAGCTCCAATGGCGCCGATTCGCACGATTATCTCATTCCTCGTAACATTACGGTAAGCGACGACGACGGCTACTGTACCGTTCAATACTGTCGCTATCATTATCATTACACATACATCTTCAAATATGTATTTATTATATTACCATGCGCCCCAAGACTGCGATCCCATGGGAATTTCTTTTTGAGGTTTTTTACCCGAATTTTGATCGAAATCCGTCCAGCCGATCATGGCGTAGGTAATTGAGTAATACACAATCATCTTTTTTGACAGTCCCAACGGTATTCTGAGCGCTTGGCAGATCTGTGGGACTCGCCGATACTGGCTCGCTGGATGCATGCAGTCATCTCATAGACTGCTTGCATCCTTAAGCAGCTGCCATCATATTATTAAGTTCAAAAGTACGAAGTTTGATATGATATAATATAGTTTTATACAATGGAATCAAAATCACGCTGCCTAAAGGCATCCAACAAAGCTAAAATAATACCACTCAAGAATTTAACATTATAAAGACATACCGTGTATCATATCGTGATAGAACCATATCATGAGCTATTGACACACGCACCACATCAATACGGTTTTCGCACCGTTACCACAACTCCAATAAGCCATAGTCACGATAGTATGGCAAGAACTCGGCCAGTTATGTGCTAAGATTGCGACACAGTTCCATTTAGTGTCTAATCCGCAAGGGCCGAAAATTTTGGGGCTTGATGGTAATATACTACTACTGCTTCGCTGGCTCAGTGACCCCAAAGTGGATCTTGGCCTCCGAAACGAGAGAGCGCCATACTTTTATTCTGCGCGGTGGCTCGCCAGTTATCCACTCTCAGCTCACGCAGATGGTAATATACTCGTGTTTTTTTAATGTCGCAGCCAGACCAGATACTTCGGTAGCTACGATATAAGTTTGAGTTCATCCAACTAAGGATTAGATCCTACTAATATTATAAATATGAATATTTCATGCGAAAACTACTGGACGGATCTCAATGACATTTCGTACAAGGGTAAAATAAAACTTGAAATAGCACATTTTGCCCGCGACTTCGCCCGCGTGAAATCCCACGAGGACAGTGCTTTTTCCAGGGATGAAAGGTACCCTATGTCCTTCTCAGTACTTCTAACTATGCGTATGCAAAATTTCAGGAAGATTGGTTCAGTAGATAAAGCGTGAAGAGGTAATAAACAAACAGACTCACTTACGCATTAAGCAATTTAATTTCGCATAATAATAGGATCATTCCAAAATTCCTGATGTAAATGGTAATTTCCACATAATCATATACTTAATCTTTTTTTTTATTGACGTCTTTGGAGAACCCAAATGGCAAAAACTTAAAACGTTAATGTTTAGTTAATCAATTAACAACTGTTACATTGTGTTGATTGTTTCTACACAAACCACTGGCGATTTCATTATAAATGAGCTGATCTATCCAAAGTAAAAGTACATCATCTGAAGCGAGCGGACTAATAAAAAGACACATGAATATTCTATGAAAAAAATTCACGTAACTCCAACACGCCACCCTGAGAGTGGAATCTTGTTTTTCTTTATTTCAGGCGATGTTTGCTCACGAGAAAGCCAAAAAACATCCAACGACCTCCATTTTTAGATGAGGCATGCTATAGTCTTATCCTCTTGAATTTTTTTGTTTTTTTTTTTATTAAAGATGGGTTTGCTCTTGACCACAATCTATATAATAAATAACAGCAATACTAAATACTCTACATCACCCAGTTGGTTGAGTAGTAGATAAAACTTTTTTTCAAAAAAGTGAACCGACTTCCATCATAAAACTTAAAATCATAAAATAACAATAAAGAAAAATGTATTAGCATGCTACCTACTGAATGAGGTGAAGTCGGTGCCAAGTGCAGGACTATGTAATTGTTTAGCTAGGCATTTTGTATATATACATGATTCTAATGTTAATTTAGATTATTTAATATTCAATTTGGCACCGACTTCACCTCATTCAGTAGGTAGCATGCTAATACATTTTTCTTTATTGTTATTTTATGATTTTAAGTTTTATGATGGAAGTCGGTTCACTTTTTTGAAAAAAAGTTTTATTTTATCATTTTTAGTGCTTCTACACCTTTTCATTTTCTTTAATAAAAACTTAAACTTTTCTTTTACTGGTGGCCGAAAATAAAGAATTAAGAATTCGAAACTTTTTATGTCAGTTTGATTTGAAATGTCAGAACATGTCAAATTGTCTATTATTTTTGGCACATAAATAGACCGTGAGCACGCGATGACCAAACCTTCCTTATTTTAAAAATGCTGAATGTTTCTCTGCGTGGTATATACGGATAAAAAATATTAGCGACTAGGTATGAAGTTTGGATCTTAGTTGCTTATGCAGGTAATATGGATAGCAAGGATGATTTTTATAGGTATAAAAAGCACCCTTGGGGCCTTCAAAGTAATATTAAATTCATCTTTTATAATAAAACAAATATAACTATAATTTAGTAAAGTTACAATGTCTAACAGGGGTTTATATCTGCACCAATTGCCTGGCAATGGATGGCTTGATTTCTTATATTATTAGGAATAAAATCTTTAAAAAACTTTACTAAGGAAATTGAGTTACCACTTTAAATGTTATTGCTACAAATAATCTGCCTAAGTAATCATGATCCAACTTTTATAGTCGCTAATCGCTATTTCTATGTTGGGAACATACACAAAAAATCTTTAGTTTTAATAAAATAAGGAAGGGCATGCTATCGCGGGCTTTTGCTCTATAATGCAATGTTGGTATTTTTATATTTTGTTAGGTATTTTTAAAATTACCGAACAGATTTAGACTTGTTTAAAATGGGACCAACTTGGGTATATATCATTACGAATAAAAAAACAATTTCGGAAATCAGTCCACTGTAGGCGGAGAAATCGGCGAACATACATAAAAAAAAACATACATACATCGAAACATATAACCTCCTCCTTTTTTGGGAAGTCGGTTGAAAAAGCGTCCGCCTTTTACTTTTTTGTAAAAAAGTTTTTTTTTCCTAGCCTGATGATGTCCTACTGCTGGGCAAAGGCCTCTCCCCTTCCTCCTTCCACAATTCTCTGTTGAGTGAAGCCCGGGAGCGGGCTTCACTCAACAGAGAATTGTGGAGAATTGTGGACTCCCGCAGATAAAGTTATATAAATAAATAATAATTATTAAAAATAAAAAACACGACTGACCAGTTTTTACTTAAAAAGTACATACAAACATATAAGTTATATACATTTTCGTAATCGCCTTTTAAAGCCCTTTAATTTGATACCCCACTCGATAAGATTGATCAAATTTTTTTTTTTTTGGTCTGCTATTTATCG
This sequence comes from Ephestia elutella, assembly GCA_018467065.1. NCBI lineage: Eukaryota > Metazoa > Arthropoda > Insecta > Lepidoptera > Pyralidae > Ephestia > Ephestia elutella. The sequence goes on from CM031590.1 coordinate 6,978,275, forward strand.
CATATATAATTCGCCATTTTGTTGTTATGATGACGTCATATAGCCTATGTCACTCGGAGGAATACAAGGAATCTAAAAACACCTCTCACATCAAAATCTGTTTAGCCGTTCAGGACTTATGGTGGAATAAAGAAACTTACATACATACATACATACTTACATACATACATGAACCCTGAAAACATAACACTCCTTTTTTGGTCAGTCGTGTAAAAAATAATCTTGGTAGAGAATTCGCTTGTAGCATAAATTAAGAATGCGCCCATTTCTATAATTTTCATTACGTTTTTCATTGTAGTTCTAAGGTCTGGATAATACATCAAAGCAAAACGTAAGTGCATATTTGGTGAGATTCTAATGAGATAATACTGAATCAGAATAAAAAAACGGAATCTTTTGGCTTAGGGACAAGCTTTTTACGAACTAGTTATTTTAAAATCTAGTTTGTTACATACAGGTCAATGTTACAGATTCTTTTTAAAGTCGATGCGATCCTACCAAAAGGCGGGTATCGGTTGTGATAGGATAATTCTTATAAATATCCAGTGAATAAGTTATGCCAGACCCAGCTTATTTGAATATTATTTATAGACTTTGAAAGAGAATTGCTTTTTTTAAAAGGGCTCCTCCGCTAGCAATACGTAGTAAGGTCTACAAATATTATTAATATAATAGATTGAAACGAAAGCTTTCTAATTATTTAAAACTAACAAATTTTCTATCACATAGTTGTTCGACGTAATACCTGCCGCAGAATTTCACCACCGTACCATCCGTCACAGGTTGAAGTTTCATCCATACCATCTGGATGACTGGCTGTCAACCACCGTACGTTTTAAAAGACACTTCGTGCCACGTACGACCAAACTGTGGAACCAACTTCCTGCGGCGGTGTTCCCGAACCAATACGATATTGGAACCTTCAAAAAACGAGTCTACATCTTCTTGAAAGGCCGGCAACACTCTTGTGATACCACTGTGTTGCAGTAGTCCATGGGCAGCGGTGATCGCATACCATCAGGTGACCCGCTTGCTCGTTTGCCGCCCTATGTTATAAAAAAAAAAACATAGGTATGTCATTAATAATAACGTATCCATATTTCGCAAAATCGACGCACTTGAAATGTGGTGTTGGAGATGGTAACTGAAGATCCCGTGGACCGCTTTCCGCACATTAAATAATCTCAATACTCCAGGAACTTAATATAAAGACAGACTTTCGTCGACGACTGTGCAGTTACGAATACTTAAGTTCTTTGGGCACATTTTTAGAAAAGAGTCGTCGATGGAGAGACTTGTAGTATACTTACAAGTGTCGTCACTTAACTATTTCTACCAAGCTCTCTAAGGGAAGGATTAAATTTATTGTGATTATTAATAACTCTGTGAGTACAAGTACCTTTTTCATCACACAAAAAAACCGTTCGAAAGGCCATTCAAGTGTAAGCATCCACACCATTGGGTCCGAAAGCGCGAATTAGCCACTTTCCCGCCTTTTTTGGTCCGAATTAAGTATTTATAAACAGGAGTGTGGAGCGTCCTTTACAATTTTCGTTTGAAAGCCTCCTTTGGGTAACCAACATGGAAGGAGGTCCTTTTTTTTGGTACTTATTTCTCTGATAAAGTGAGGACATGAGTGGGGTTCGTTTATTTTTTGCAAATATACAGGTTCGTTTTAGGCCGTATCTTTTGCATTTCATACATTTACAAATGTGTTACAGAATTTATACTGTCGTACATATTTTTTCTGCAATTGTAACTGTTTAGTTCAAGAAGAAGATTCTCTTGGTATTTTTGATGATTATAAAATATCCACGAGGTGGAAAATAGGTGAACTTCAACGATATAGATTATCTTAAAGCAAGCTAACTACAGATGAACACTTAAAAGAAAAACGAAATTAATCAAAACAGTTTCACCTCTTCACTTCGTCCATTTACGTGCTATAATGGTTCTTTTTGCATCTGTGTTCAAAAAAACAGTAGCAGTAGAAAATTTACAGCCGAAACGACTTACAACTCTGAATGAGTCGGAATTACCAGTCCAAATAAGTCATTACAGAAAGCTTCGCAACATTCCGTGCGACGTGAAGTGTCTATTATGTGATAAAATTAAAATATGGGCCGTTACACAGCAGTAAACCATACGTGGAACGGAGCCTGGTCTTGCGGAAAATTCGCGTTTACGACTTTACTGGAGACTGCAGAGTCAGACTTCGATTTTGCTTATGGCGAGTATGAAACCTATGTCCTGACATGAGCATTTGGCTTTTATGTATGCTTGGAACATATTACTTACGAGATTGCTCTATTTAATGGGCCATTGCTTAACTGCGCCCCCGTGGAAACGGGACAAAAGTATTCGAAGTTATATTCTTCCTGAACAACTAACATCAAACTACGGTCAATAGATTTTGCGTGATTGAGTAACAAATATCTACACATTCAAACTGTATTTATAATATTAGTGGAATGTATATAATCGAGAGTAGTTAGTCGACCAATTCTTTGCCACTGGCTTGGCTAATGAGCCCGTTTAAACGAAGCCTATACAACATAATCTACGAAGGCTCACTAGGTCATTCCAATATGCCAGTCGAATGAGGTCGAAGAATTCGGAAAAATTACACTAGGAGATTTGATTGGACACAATCCTACAGATAACGGGACAAGCAAAACCAAAACAGAAGCTTTAAAATTAGGTGGCGTCTTGCTTTGGCAACAAAAAGGCACAAAAACGGAAAAATGAGTCAATGTAACAACTGACACAAAAGTAGTAACTATACATGCAGTTAAATGGATGTATCTTCCTAAAATGGTGATGACGTGATAGTACCAAAGCGCTTCACTCCAAATGTGACTCTACTCTTTGGGAGTAAGGCATAAAATGATACTATCAATAATATACTACAAATAAAAGGTCGAATATCGAGTTATCCAGCCCGTGTCCTTGACCTCTGAGGTTCCTGTATTAGCATTATTGACCCTACAGTATATATCAAATATTTCCTGAAGTTATTTAGATAGGCGGAGATTACAGGAGAACCTTATGAAAATGAAGTTATACAATTGCGTGATTATACATAAAGGCGCGTGTTGAATTAGACACGGAAATCATTTGATTTGTTATTTCTTTAACAGTCGATAATCTATTTTGTTATTTTTATAAACATCGATTAATCTAAAATACGAATATTGACTACTAATTTAAATTAAGAGCGGGTAACACCGAATGGAGTTGTACCTGTCATTGCGGGCGACTGAAGGAATGAACTGACAGGACGGTTCACTTTGATTTTGACAGCGGTCGCACGCAGTGTTAATGTGCAAACCCATTGGCTCTTTGAATCGCAATTAATTATTGTAATCACTAATTGTTTAAATAATATTATTGGCTTTATCATTAAAGTAGTGTTAAATCCAAGTAACGGTGCACTTATTTCAACATTTGCTGGAAGTCAACGCCCATGATGGAGTCACGTGTGGACGAGTCAGATGACCAGCGTCCCGAAGGAAGTTCCCGGCGTCCCGACATACATAAAATTTCACGCGAGAGGCGTTTGGATAAGAATATGAGTTGGAGGATCGGTGCTTATGATCGTAGTCACCAGCATCGGGAATTCTGAAGAAGTACTGCATGGCTTTCAGATTATAAATGATCTATGTAAGGATCGTAGCTTCAAAAAGCAGATATTTGAAGATATTCAAGCGTCAAGGGAAGTACGATATAACTCAATTATGTAAGATCCCTTAAGGTATTAAGAAATCTAATCCTAACTAATATTATAAAAGCGAAAGTGACATTATTTGTTGGTTTCTTACCTCTTCACGCTTCATCTTCTGAACCAATCTTCCTGAAATGCCGCATACACATAGTTAGAAGTACAGAGAAGGATATAGGCTACCTTTCATCCCGGGAAAAAGCACTGTTCCCGTGGGAAATTCACGCGGGCGAAACTGCGGGCAAAAGCTAGTAATATAAGTCTACTAATTTACAAGAGAAAAGAGAGCAGTTATTTAATATTAAATGTAGCCGCAATTCCAAATAATACTTAGTGTTATCCGAAATGCAGGCCACATGCTATTTCGTGGCAAACACCTTTCATCCCGGGAAAAAGCACTGTTCCCGTGGGAAATTCACGCGGGCGAAACTGCGAGCAAAAGCTAGTCATATAAGTCTACTAATTTACAAGAGAAAAGAGAGCAGTTATTTAATATTAAATGTAGCCGCAATTCCAAATAATACTTAGTGTTATCCGAAATGCAGGCCACATGCTATTTCGTGGCAAACTCGTAAAAGCTCACTTTCGGGGTGGAATCCAACTTATTCCCGGCACACATTAGAATCATGCATTTACGGTTTACCCAGATTCGCGGACGCCGCACTGCAGAGATATTGCTGCATTAAAATCACAGATGGAAATTCTCGGGGATGTAGTTTCATAAGATTTAAAGGTGTTTTTCTGAATTTCTTGAAAAATATTATGTTTTTCATGTATTCGGAATAATTCTGAGCTGTGTGCTTGTCGGTGACATTACGTGAAACACATGCAACGACATTCTTGGAAATGTTAATGGAGTGGTTTTGGCATTTGCCTTCTCCATTTCACACACTAGCTGATAAATCATCCACTAGAGTGCAGGTTTCTTCACCGGAAGTAAGTGGTGGTTTATGAAAACTATCAGGAACTGGTATACAAAATTATAAGGTACCAGTAGGATTCAAACATGGGATCTATCAACCACAGGCGAACGTCCTAACCACTCGACCACCACCACCTTGTATGTTACCATGGAACGTGGTGCACCGGTAGACCATCACCGGTGGTTAAATGGAAGTTCTACTGTGTTATTTGATCACTGGTACTCAGTTGAGAAATTAGAGTGCCAGTCAACCACTGGTGGTCAGACAGTCCAGTGAAGACACGGCATGGCCCATGGAGTCTGGCCTGGAAAAAGCTGCAAAAATATAAATATAACCTCAAATTTCTCAGCTAAGTAAAAACGTGAAAATTATAAAGCTATCATACATAAGTATATGCCTGTGTCTAGTCAACAGGTTTCAAGTTTTCATACCACAAACATTCCGAAACAGAGCCCGCCTCAACTTAAACTTGAGATTAATAATTACGTTGAGTGAACCGATGGGACTACGAAACTATTCACATATATGGGTCCATAAATAACACAGCTCCTAACTGCCCTGCCCATAGGCAAAGACTCGCCTAAACAAATAAAATCTGGCGACTTCATTTATAGAAACCACGGAATAGCAGTATCGTCCCACCTCTTTCTTGTGAATCTGAGTGGAACATCATATAATAATAAAGTTATTATGTTTATGGCAATACATGTTACTTATCTCAGAACTTTTTCCGTGCCTATTGCAAAATGTTTGTAACTTAATACCCCTAGACGTACAATCGTTAGTTGTAGCTGCACGTTTCTATAGACGGTTAAAGTTAAAACCGCATTCCGAATCGAATTTAGATAGTTATCCTGCATGGATCAATAAACCGTGGTAATAAGGATGAATTTGCATAGAATTTGCGTAGCCTGATGCGCTGTTGCCTGTACAAATACTTATGAATTTCGTGTTATGCAAAAATTTACATGAAGGCATAAATGAAGGAGGATACTGGCGAACCATATCGCGCAGAATAGAAGACTATGGCGTTCTCTCGTTTCGGAGGCCAAGATCCACTTTGGGGTCACTGCCAGCGAAGTAAGTAAATATGAAAGATTTTACCAACATGTGATAAAAATAAACAAAGCAGGTTGCGTAAACAAACAGAAGCCTTTAGGCGCTTTAAACACACATATATACAAACATAGTTGCACTGCACCTCTTGTTTCACTAGGCGTGGGTGTTAGGGGTCACTCAACTTGCCAAGTTCAACGAAGGGCAGGCTGTCGCGAATTTACCTGAGTAACATGAGACTTGACTCGCTATTTAATTGTTTCTTGGGTCACCTTACCGGCTTTACATTGTGCCAACTCTTAATCGTTTCTAAAAGCCACCTTTTTATGCAATGTTACGCTCAACTACTACATCACATCACATATAGGTTAAGTGTGTAATGTTTTTGCAAAAACTGCAAAACAGACTTTGGAAGAATTTGATTGTTAGAATTTTGTACACGCGTAAAGCAAAACCTGACACAAAGGCAACATTTTAAGACAGCTAAACCTAATATAACAAAACGTTCCATCCGAAACGGTAGAACCTTATAAATAAGCGCAAATGATCCCCTGGACGCGGACTTAAGTATTGATTGGTATATCAATCAACGCAGAGGCGAAACAGCTGAACGTACGAGTAGAAACTTTACAGAGGTTACAGCTAAGAAAGGAATTTTGGAAATTCCACTCCTAAAGGGGTGAAATCACGAAATTCTAACGGGGACCCGGTTTCAAAAACCCGGGAAGGCCAAACTCAAAAATAAATCCCCGTTCCCGATTCCCAGCCGATCCCAAAAACATAACAGGTGATAGTGACAGGCGAGTGGTGCACGGGTTCGTTGACCCGCTTTTGTTATGGCACCGATCCACTAGACTGGAATGAGTCGTGTTCTATCGATTTTTCATTTAGCAACTAGGAAGGATTTTGCTTACACACACTGAACTGAATACTACTTCAGACATACATACGCTTGGACAAAGACATAAGTTAGTTTGACACAGAAAAGTTGTGTTCTGGGTACCTTGACTTTTTCCTGTTACCTTGTAAACAAACTTAGTGGAAATGTAGTTTTATGACTATAAAAAATGACCTGCTAATTTTCTGACTACGTAATCTAGTTAGGTCAGGAATAACTCGAGAAGTGGGTCATAGAAGATTTGATTACACACCCACAGACACACCTGTAAATGTCGAAAAATAAATAAGTTATGACTTATAACATCCCACGCTTCAAAAAGAAGCAACAAAAAACAAAAAAAAGAATAGTTTAAATAACCGCAATAGATAAACTGAAAAAGAAGAGCGGTAAGACGCATTTAAATGATTAGGATAATAAATAATTTAATTTAAATAAAAAAACACAAAACAAACATAAGACGCATAATTTCTTTATGACACAGAATCCTTATCCACACAATAAATCTTATAAACTGGAGCAAACAGGGACGGACTTAATTCAGGAAAATGCCTTACCAAGGATCGCATCGCATCATACTTTTCTCATCATCATCTTCGCATTGATAGGGAACGAATTCATCAGATTTAGGGTAAAGAAATGCGAACATTTTTTAGTTCTGTTTTCTGATTATTAAATCGGCGACAGTGTTTATTTTAATTTGTTTACAATACTAATAGTTGTGCAAAAGTATATGTATATGAATACTATGTTTAATACCTGTTTCGTATAATTTATGAGTAGAAATGAAAAGAATTAACTTTGTCCATTCCAATAGAAATAAGAAAAGAAAACTTTTGCCCAGGTTGATTTGCTATTGTGCTAAATTCTGCCTTCGTTTTTGAGCCATTGTAATTGAGCGATCAGCGAAGGATATATTTATTATTCCCTACTCCGGCTCTGGGAATACAAATAACATCACAGTAATAAATCACAAATACGAAGGCTTCCTGGTGATTAATCAAACTTGTTTCTATACTGACATACGTAATGCTGCGTTCTGATGGCGTTTGTTTTCCAAATCCATCATCAAAAAAATATTCTTCAAACATAATAACCTTATCGTTAATTTGGCATTTTCGTGCTTTGTTCTAAAATGACAGAAAAAAGACAGGTTATTCAAAATCGAGGTTATTTACTTGATGTATCCCGACCATCGTATTTCCCAAAATTCCCCATAAGAACAAGGCCCCAAGCGTATGTTATTGTAAGGAATTTGAACAAAGTGAATCTTCTTTCACTAGCAGAAAAAAATCTATTGAATTTGCTCAAACAAAATCAACAAAACCTCTTCACAGTAACGACAGCAAAACAAAAATTCATCACTTGCACCGTATGCTAAAAAAATTCATTTTCTTCAACATCTGGCGATATATTTTCAGCAGAGAGCAGCAATCCTTTCACAAATCTAGAAGAAAATAAAATCTACAATTTATGTGTCTACTTGTCGTAAGGAATAAATATAAGAGATTACGTTTTCTGCGTGCATGTCAGCGCAGCTCGTAAAATTAGCTCAATCATTTTATAAGTAATGCACAACTTATTTATCAAGAGCTCTATTCCTACTTACTTTTAAATTTATAACTTAGTTGGTCAGTCATATTTCCATATAATCCAAAACAGAATATATTTGGTTGGTATAATAGATTTGGTTGGTATATATAAGTATATACATACTTGGTTAGCGCACCCCTCAATTGCTCAAGCGATTTCTATAAATTTTGGTATTTACACGGGACTATGTGGAGTTGGTCAGGGTCGACTTTGGAGAAAGCATTTAGTTCAGATTGCGGACCTCCTTATAAAGGGATATATTAGGAGCACCCATCTCGGGCAGAGTGATGAATGTAGAGGAAGCGAGAACGATATATTTAGTCGCGAATATTAGTTACAAAGAATACCGCGGACAGTACATAATATTTTCCTTTTCTTGCTGACGGTACGCTGCGCTGGAGCTCATAAAACATTACACAATGCGCGGCACACGTGCTGTCTTCATAAACAGAAGGCAGATGCGTACGCGCACCTGGTCAGATCACCGACCGGCTAGGTGTGGAGATTATTAAGCTGATGAGGAATACTTTCAATTTTATTTTAAACTAGTTTACTAATGTACAGTCAACTGCTTGTCAAATTCCCTGCATAGACTGTTGAATGTACATGTACAGCCATCTTAAGACTTTGAAGGCAAAAATCGGCCTTAAACGTAAAATACATTTGGTACACTTACACATACACATTGGGTTAAGCTGTATGAGGTAATTAATCTAATAAACCCATCAATAAGTATGCCATACAAAATTGAAATGCCTGAAAGAATTTGCTTAGCTTTTGCTGTTTTCTGTACATTTATGACGTACGAGTGATATGAGTGTGGGTATAACCATGGACTAATTAAATAATTAGTCCATGGTATAACAAAGTAATATTAAAAATTACCATAAAGCATTTGTTACCTAATTACACTAACGTAACGATAAGTAATTAAAATCTCACTATACTATTACTTAACGTCACAGTACATAATTTTAAATTAATTTAACATTTCATATATCACCCGACAGCGGAGAATTTTAATTGACATGGCAATAACAACGTAATAGACAAACAACGCGCATAGTTAAATTAATGAATACGCATTTTATGCTTGTGGCATTGACATGTAAAAACATTGCTTAAAAAAATTGCCAACCAGTTAATGGGACTGACATGTCATCGGATTTTGAATGAAAATCGTTCGCTTAAAACTTCCCAGCTTGATAACCCCCACATATTGTAAAAGGCGATCAATGGGCAAGGACAAGGACTAATTTCTGAACAGGCAATAGACTATTATATGTACGAGTATGAGCAAGCGCATTGCTTGCTAATGGTGACTTTTATTGAAGAGTTAACGCAAGAGAATGCATTATGTCAAATCTTTCTTCTACAAATGATTTCCTCGAAGTATATGCTATGCGCAGTAGAAGCGTGCTGGACCAAAAATGTAATAACTTTGTTATTTTATAATAATAACCGAGATACAGAGACATAGCAGAGATACTTTTTTTAAATACAATATAGACAACTATGATGAGCGCCCATAGATAAATATAAAGGCAGTAAATTATAAACAACAGATGTACCTAGGTATAATACTTAATCGAATGGCTAAATGAGTTGCTAGTCACAGGACAGTAAATCAATTTTTGGCAGTATTCGGACGAGGATTTTTCTTATGAAGAGAAAAAGTAAAAATTCACATTTTGGAAAGAATTGTAACTGTTACCCTACGTTCCCAAGTTTGTTTATCTAGTGCATTCGTTATATCAATGCCTTATTACTGCGGGATTCAAATCGAGATATCATTACGTAGACGACAAAGGGCCATTTAGACGGTGCAAGTTTCTTGAACATTCAATAGCAATAACTGCATGCAAGAATTGACTTTCAATAATTGAAAGCAACTGTTTACATGGTGATATAAATAAAAAACATGAATACAATTATTGAATGCAAATCTTGACATACAATAATTGCCAATGTGTTCTGTTAACACGTATACAATTGTTTAGGCAATTATTGCATTCCATTTTTGAAACACGGATTTGTATGGGCACGTCCATTTTTTGCGACTTGCTTCAAGAATTGCACGTATTTGCATTGTCAAATTTTTCATGCAAGAATTGAATGACATTTTCTGGCATGTATTGTTTACACCAAGAAAAGTTTTGAATCCAAACTTGCATACCAGTTTAAGAATGTTACGTGTTTAGACTATGCAAGTAAATTATTGCTTCAATTTAATCGTATTCAACAGGCATGTAACTTGTACCGTCTAAATGGCCCTTAATGGTCGAATGGCTGTGGTTCAATTTAATTAAGGACGTTTAATTATTTTAGATTAATGAATTGTCAGAGTAGGAAATGGAAATACCTGAACACACGCCATGAATTGCGCTCTATCTAACTAATACATTATATTTAAAATATTTTGTATAATACGCACGCGTGTTTACTTATGGTACCGGGTATAGGGACTACCGTAAAATACTAAATATATGTAGTATAATATATATATAGACAGATCAAAAGGAAATAAACCTCTTTTTATACTTTCGATGTTCTTTAAAACATGACTTTATTAACAAAAAGATAAGCCAAAACCACCAATAAATTATACAATACACATCACATGATTAGTTTGAAATGTAAATCCCCGCTGAATTTCAGAAATAAGCGATATCAATCAATTAATTAACACGAAACATTCATTAGCAATATTGTTTAGCCCACACTGAAGTTAGTGTGTTCAAAATTGGTATCAAAATCAATAATGGAATCGAACACTGAAATTCGTGTATGAACAACAAGGCTACTACAATGTTTACGCCCTTTTTTACACGTTATACGCTATGTGACTATCGTGTTAGGTATACACTACCCTCCCCCGACCCCCCTCTTCGGCGTCCCCCCTTCCCGCCTTGAAACGTGTCCCGTTTTACAAATTTTCTAAATTCTTAGGAACTATTCAAGTTAGGATAAAATGATCAAAGGCTATATTATTTATCAATAAATTACCCACAAATAAGTTCTTACATTAATTTTGATACGAGTCATACTTTTTCGTAGCTATACATGACACATTTTTCAGTATCGACTGTGGAGCTGGTGATTCTGCGGTGTATATGTGTCATAAAAAGTTATCATTCTTTATCCAGCCTTAGTTTTCTGGGTTTTATTTAAATTGTGATTAGATAGATAGATAGATCAACACTAATGTTATTTTTCGCTGGGTATAAATTTTCAATCACTTTTGACGCGACCATAGCTTTGAAACTATAACTCATATCAAAATAAATGTAGGAACTTGTTTGTAGGTAATTTACTGATAAATGATTTAGCCTTTGATCATTTCGTCCTAACTTTTGTAGTTTTCCTAAGAATTTAGAAAATTTGTAAGAAGGGACACGTTTAAAGGCGGGAAGGGGGGACGCCGAAGAGGGGGTAGGGGAGGGTAGTGTATTTTAATGTGCTCATATATAGGCATAACACAGATACAATAAAGCATGATAAATAATTTTGCCGCGAAATAATCTAAAATGAATAGAGTATAAGACGAGAGAGCTAGAGGTACGATATAGCCAGAGGCCCTGGTAACAAACAAAATAATTTGAATACATTGTTAAACCTAATTAAAATTTTGATCACGTTTTGTAAGCAGATTGTGTTGGTTTTCCATCGGCTTTGATAACTGAGCCAAGTCGAGGTATTCATTTATTAAATTAGGTACCAAAGGAGGGCTTGATAATGTAATTTTTGTTTGGTATAGTCCCTTCGTTTAGTTGGTACAGTTCCGATTCACGGTGTGAATTCGATTCAAGAATTAGCCGATTGGTACCTCATTCTTGTGAATGGGGCGTGGTTCCAATCACCCAATTCAAAAAGAGTCCTTAGGCCCACACCGTGGTGCCAATCCCTTGTGGAGTCGTGGTGCCAAACGCCTTAAACCCTATTAGTTTGGGTATTAATGTAACTTTATTGATAGGACGAAGTAAATAATATTGCTGGCAAGAACTGGATTACGATGACCCAGGATCGAGAAGATAGGAGGCTTATACCCAGCAGTGGGTCATGGAAAACTGATGATGATTATGTAACTTTATCAACTAAGGTGCGCAGCTACGATAGGAAAGCTGATGATTTTGTTTGAAGCACTGATCTTTGAAACTACTGATCCAATTTAAATATTCTTTCTGAGTATGATAGCTACATTCATGAGGTAGGCTATATATACTATTTTGTATAGCGAAATTCCCAAGGAGGCTAAACTACGGGGCATAGCTGGTAATTTGTAAAATTAGTGCTAAAGGTGAGAATATGTGCGTAATGCTTACATATATGTATGTGTACTGTACTAATTAGCCTGACAATTTCATTATCATGAAGACCATAAACCTGAATGTTTTATCAGCAAATCACCGCTGAGTGACGAGTATACCTGTGATTTTCCCATGAGTCACGGCCACGTGTCGAACAGCTGTTTCATTATGTTAAAATCTTTCATTTCACCCTAGTGGGGAAACGTGGACTTTGCGAGTTTACATAATATACGGTACGACCTATGCAAATGTGCAACACAAAATGTTTGCACAAAATCTTCAAAATTCAAGGAACCTTAATTTGCATGAACAGCTTAATGAATATCAGTATTAATCAAATATTGTTTTTAGCCTTCCGCGAGTTTATAATGATTTTGAATGTGGAAACACTTTCGATAATTATTGCCAGTAGACACAACAATATTATTGTATTATCAATTTGTAATAAGTAATATTCGACAATCTTGATTTAAATTGGGCACCTTCATATTCGATCCATAACTATATTTTGATGCGAATTCAATAGCACTTCGCATATTAATTGTTAATACATTAGAGCGAGATAGCACGCTGAGTAATCCCATTGCAAGTATTGATTCAGTTAACAGCACAATGTTATAGTAAGAGAAATGTTGTAACAAAGATATTATTTGTACACCAAACTTTCTATTAGCTATTTTCAGCCCATGGACCGATACTTTCATCACAAACATTTAATCATATCTGGGATCGGTGCAAAATGTCTTCTCCTTCCACAGACCTCTGTTTCCAGTAATACATCCACTCCTAAAACTTTCTTACAGCTAACTCAGACCTGCGAAATCCAAGACTGCAAAAGGTGTGTCCTCACTCAAATCGTTATTAGCAGGTACTTCCGGGGCGAAGAAGTACATTACATACCTGAAACAAACAAGAACAGATTTATTAAAGTAACTATCAGATCATAGTATCAGATTATCCGAATAATTCTAAAATAGAGGCATAATGCACAAGAAAATAAAACTACGCCGTAGAAGAATTGCTTCTTTCAGAAAATATTTTTCTTTATTGTTAGACTTAAAATTCATGCCAGATGATGAATTGCCTCTAGCTCTCCTGCTCCTGCCATACGGCCAACTAGCATGACCCAAAGGTAGACATGGTCAAAATTAATAAACAGAAGAATAAATGAAACGCATAGTTTACTAGAAATAAGACAAACCACAATGTTACGTCCCTTTAAATTATTAGACATATACATTAACGGTGACAGTACCTATGTGACGTCACTGCTTAGGGTTGGTGCTAACGAAATTTATAGTGCCCCAGGGACCAATTCAGGCAAGGGAAAATGTTCGCTAAACCAGTGCCACTGCTAAAAAAAATCAACAGACACAACTAATCAAGGTACCAAAATTCACTGCTATTTAGGATTTGACACGTATACTGGGTTAACAGGTTGTTAATTATAACAACAAAAAATGTTTTAAACTTTATATGTGTAAAATTATACAAAACTTCACTAGAACATTCACACGATCGACCAACGACCCAATGAAATCCCTACGCAAAGACCACTAAACCAGAAAGTGGACTTAAGCAAAACAAATATTAATATACAAAACGAAGTTGCCTATTTAGTTTCCAACAAAATATTCATAAGTTAATTCCAAGATATACAAAGCGTCCAACTAATTTAATCCTAGGAATGTACTCCGGCATAAATTCAAACTGAAACGTCAAAGTAACAAACTAATTTAAAATTATCACGGTGGGCAGCCCTACAAAGCGTCCAGGGCCGTACTCGGGTCTTTGATGTACGTATTTAGCTTAAGCTTATGAAGGCGTGTTACGTTGTGGTTTTATTTTTGTAATACCAAAATAAATTGTCGCTTACGTGGATTGCGGGCCTGTACTCGATGGGTTGTTTACTTTGAATCTAGTGTACTTTAAGAAATAAAGGCAGGGAGTTCGGTAACCTTTTCTTTAAATGGCTTACTGTTATTACTACTTATTATAGACCGCACTTTGCTAAATAGTTTGAGTCAACAGTCAGATCCTCCATCTACTCGCGCTTGCTACATTCTAGTGGAGTATTTTCATTAGTAAAGGTGGAACATGCTTTTTGTTGTAGCCTATATTTATTATAAACACAAAAGTCTAGTTAGATGTGGGTGGATTGAAATTAGGTAAAGCATAGGGTAGGGTAATTTTATTCCGAAATTCCCACAAAATTGGAACACCATTCCAGGGCACAGGATAACAAAAACATCTTCGTCAAACGCTGGTGAAGTGATATAAAAACAAATAGCCCAACGGGATGGCGCAGTGTCAATAAAAATAAACAATAGGAGCTAAAAGGGCGACTGTTTCATTTTGAATTATCACCCCTTATTGGAGAGTGTTAATTGGTTAAGTGTTGTTTTCTAAAACACAGAAGGATATTAGTTGACGCATATATAAGTACTATATTGAGGGATTGGTAACAAATTATATATTACTAGCTTTTGCCCGCGGCTTCGCCCGCGTGAATTTCCCACGGGAACATTGATTTTTCCCGGGATGAAAGGTACCCTATGTCATTCTCCGTACTTCTAACTATGTGTATGCAAAATTTCAGGAAGATTGGTTCAGTACATGAAGCGTGAAGAGGTAACAAACAAACAAACAAACAAACAAACCAACAAACAAACAAACAAACAAACTCACTTTCGCTTTTATAATATTAGTTAGGACTAGCTTTTGCCCGCGGCTTCGCCCGTGTGAATTTCCCACGGGAACAGTGCCTTTTCCCGGGATGAAAGGTACCCTATGTCCTTCTCCGTACTTCCAGCTATGTGTATGCGAAATTTCAGGAAGATTGGTTCAGTAGATAAAGCGTGAAGAGGTAACAAACAAACAAACAAAATCACTTTCGCATTTATAATATTAGTTAGGATTATTTACTTAAGCATATGTACTTAGTAATAATACCTTTATTATACACCCACCTAAAATTTTCTGTAAAACCCAAAGGTTGGCTGGTAGATAATGCTTTAGCGTTAAGCCCTCCTATTGTACGATTACTCTGTATTTTTGTACAATAAAGGTTAAATAAATAAATACATTCACAACAAAATGAGGCTTGCGTGTGATTGTGACCGAAAAAGAGTGACAGATAGATCTAAATTTGATTTATGGGGTTATTCATCATTAGTCCCCTCTTATTCGACCACGATTGTGGCATTTGATACTTGAAAATGGTATAAGCAGTTCGTATTTCATTCAACGTTCAGCAACCTTGTAGAAACCCTTGAAAAACCAAGACATGAGCTAAATTTAGGACAAGACTATGGTTTCGAACTCTAAAACATAAAAGAACGTAACTCTACTTTGTAAGTCACATAAAAGCTCGCTATAATAAAAAGGGTTTCTATTAACTAGTGCTCCAGAGGTAAAAAATAAAGAAATGAAAATTTTCAACGGACTGACCCAAAAACCTATTTCCGAAAAGCTGGATTTATTTGAAAACGTCAAAACGTCTACTGAAAAACCAACATAGGTAAAGCAAACGATTTCATTCCACCACAGAGCAGATTACCTGTCAGCCGCAGACCATATTGCATGCATAGGAGACTGGACATTTAATTCGCCCAGCAAATTCATTGGGCCGAAACTGCAAGTTTTCAAATAGGCCAGTTTCGGGCCGGCGTTTGCCCATCTCTGGATGCAGACCATATTGGATGGTCCATCGGCGAAATTAATAGTGACCTCAATACCGCTTTGATTTGGTATCGATCGAATAACCATAGTTACAAAGGCAGTTAAATTCGATGAAGTTGAAAATGAAGAAACTCTGACACTATGATTTACAGGTCAGTTAACCATGAATGATAGAATAATCAGCCGTGTCGTCCATAGGTTTTCATTGAAGAGATGCTTTTCTGATGTAGAAGTCTAGGGTTTTGGTTCTATAAAAAGCCTGCTTCGTTAAATGGTGAGCATCATAAAATCAAAATCTTCAAGCTAGGCTGATACTTAAAAGGGACGCAATCTGGGCCACGGACTTCTCTGCCAAATCTGAACATTATTACGCTAGATGCTACCTACCTAAATTATCTTTATTTAATTTATAGCATACAAACAGATTACAATCATGGAAACACTTATAATCTAGATTAAGGAGCTGATCTAAATCGTAATCCAAAAATATCAACGCTATTCACATAGTATTGTGAAATGCGCTATCACAAGTAACTACTTAAACATTTTACACCAAACATTTACATGAACCCTCTACGCCACTATTCCAGGAATGGGCATTGGGTACTGCATTGTTCACGTTTCAAGTCAAGTGACTATTGACAGGAATCGGATAATACTAGGCCTTTGAGGGAAGCCAGTAAACCCTACAAACGAGCACTTGTAAAGCCAAACATACATTGCCGATTCAGTACGGACGTGGTCATCGTTTATCTGATCAAAGCACACGTTGTGTGTGGTTTGCCGCTTGTCGCCGCTATGAGGCAGATTACCTGTCATCGGCAAGCTCGTATCGGCCACACAAAGGTATCAGACCCGATTCAGCTGAGGTTAAAGATAATGTCAGTTTAGGAGCTTTAAAGGATAATCTCGGACTGGTTAATGTTTAACCAGCCCATGCCATGGATGTTAATTATAAGTTTTGAAGAAAATATGCTTTTATATTTTTAATGATATACATATATGTTGAAGAATTATCTAAAACAATGCCTGCCGTCTGCAAATGAAGTACCACAAAGACTTCATAGTTTTCTAATATCACAAATATACTACTCCTACGCCCGTCACCGAGGCGTTTAATGCGCTCCTTCATAACGTAATCGCTAAAAATTAATATAGAAATTCCCTCCATCGTTTAAGGGATGTCATTCCTGATATAATTAAGACGGGGTGGTGATGGGAAACTTTTCAAATTAACGCGTCACTGTTGAGGTAGTATCGTATTTAGCGGTTTGGGTGTACAATCTATTAGAATCGAGCTCTTTTGAGATATTATGCTGATTGATAAAGGCACACATTCATATTTTATGGATGTGCAACTTTTCCCATAAAATCAAGCTGTTACATCACAAACTCCCATAAATGTTCTCTGTCCATAAAATTTACTCCATGGTGATTCTAAAATTTAATTCAGAAATTTTATTTAAGTGATAAAATTTAATTCAGAAAATCTTTTACCAGTTTTTATATCGTTAGTACCTATGTCAGAAATATCACAATTTTTTGTAGTATCAAGAAATTCTTGGAAAAAAAAAACTTTAGAGATTCAAATCGAAAGAAAAATTGTGTGAATAAAATTTATAGAGAAAAATTTGGGAGAGTGCGGAGTAAAAAAAGGACCTACAATTTACGGAAAAACTTTTTTCAAAATTGAATTGTTATTTTATGAACCTTAGGAATTCTTAGAATATTACGGGCAGAATCGTCTCATTGTCAGCAATGTCAGCAATAAAGATGATTAAAGAAAAAAGATAAGAAATTCTTATACATTTCTAATTTCCTTTAACAGATGTCCAAATCATGCTGATGAGGTGTTCAAAGTTAATTTACCAAAAATTACTAGAAATGTTTTATATAAAATTCAGGTGTGTAGAAAAGACGCCGACCGACTACTTAATCAGATAAAAATTTCTCGAAGCGAAATCTTTCTCGAAGGATCTAAGAAGCTAATCTATATGCTTCTAAGCTAATGCATAATTTAAACTTAAGGCTACTTTTAGTACCTTAGTAATTACTGAAGATATGAAACTGGCCATTTCAACCATAGTAAAGGTAGCTTAGGATTTAACTGCACGATACGCATTATAATTTGATAAATACATCATTAATGTAAGTATTGCTACTTTCGAGTAAATGTGCTTGTTGACAGATCTTTAATGAGTTCGCTACTAGCTTTACTATGCTAATACTCATAATAGAAACGCAACGTCCATATATATATGGATACTTACTCGTTGTCTATCAATATCCTGGACCCTATTTTTGAAAGTATGACATACCGCCGAAAACGAATAGATTATTATGTCGCACTCGTCCTACTATGTCACTTAAAACATAAAAGCCGAATTTTTGAAATCACTCGTCTAGCAGCCAGTGATATGAAAATAATGCGAGAAATAATTTCTGGTCCATTCTACACAACGAAAACCGAATCGGTAACAAATCGTAAAAAAAATGTTCGTAAATTTTCAATCAAAGAGAACGTAAGCGTTAAACGGAACGCAAAAATGAAAATTCTAATAGACTCCATCTATATCCGTATCCGGTTGTCTATGTCATTCATGATTTTGACGTAAAAAACGTTCGACTACAAAATCATACGAAAACGAGTGGTCTAGACCACTCGTTGCGAATTATTCGACATAGATAATTCAAAAATACGGAATAATGGATATCGAATGAAATATCATTCGGCTCACGTTTTTTTGGTGAGTCACACTATCAAAAATAGGGCCCCTGAACACTGTCAATGTCGTCGTTAACTCTACTGATCATGGAAGTAATAAGCAAAGTACTTACTACTTCCATGCTACTGATAGAGTTATCATGTGTATAGCCGTAAGGGACAGACTCACTGTAATATAAGGGACAGACTCATTTGTAATACTACTAAATTGAAAACACACTATAACAATAGCTACCCTTTCACCATTAACAACCTACTTCATTTGGGTTGCTTATTTCTCAAAATCTCTCCGGCCAAGCGAAAATAAGTGTAACTATGACAAAGAAAAAAAAAATCTGATCTTTCTTACTGAGTATATAGCTGTCACGTTTTTTTTGTGGTATTATTATTAGTATGTCCAGTCTAGATATACTAGATCTGAGCTACTGATGCTATATTTGACGTTTCTATGCATATTAGCTCGAGTGCGTTTTCTGGAATTCACTTACGCCTCCAAATTACATTCAGAAAGTATCGAATGGAATCCATCTTCTTCTAAAGACCAAGTGCCAGCTAATATAAGGAAAATTTCGTTTTCTGTAACATTCATTGAAATTCAGGACGCGGCGGTGAGGAAAACCAAGGAAATTAAAAATGTTGTAGGTTGGTGAAAGTGAGAAATGTTACAGAATCGTGTCATGTAACCGATGCTAACAAGCTAATTATCCTAACTAATATTATAAATGCGAAAGTGAGTTTGTTTGTTGGTTTGTTTGTTACCTCTTCACGCTTTATCTTCTGAACCAATCTTCCTGAAATTTCGCATACACATAGCTGGAAGTACGGAGAAGGACATAGGGTACCTTTCATCCCGAAAAAAAGCGCTGTTCCCGTGGGAAATTCACGCGGGCGAAAGCTAGTTTAAAAATAAAATACACGACTGACAACTAACATAGCCTATGCCACTCGGAGGAATACAAGGAATCTAACAATACCTCTCACATCAAAATCTGTTAAGCTGTTCAGGACTTATGGTGGAATAAAGAAACTTACATACATACTTACTTACATACATGAACCCTGAAAACATAACACTCCTTTTTTGGTCAGTCGTGTAAAAAATACAATATCTATAGGAGTGTATTTAATCTGAAAAAGGGAGTATTTTGTCAATTGAACGTGTTGATGTGTAAAACTTTTGCAGAGACGAAACCGCTGAACGTAGAAACTGTAAATTTTGCGGAGAGGTTCTTTGTATAGCGTAAGTGAACACTAAAAAGGGAATTTTGGAAATTCAATTTATCCCTCCCAGACCTAATTTCGCTTTAAATATAATAGATATTTGTATACAAATTGTAATCCACTATTTATAAAACATAAAATTCTCACATTTCCATGCTTATATATATATGTATTTGAAACAGCATTATTTGTCAAATGTAACCCGAAATTATTTAAAAAATTATCAGATCATGCTGTGAGAAATCGTCGCTCAGGTAATGACAAAATTTGTCTTCCTGAGTCGAATACAGCTTTACTTAGTAATAGCATAGTGTCCATGGCACCAAAAATTTATAATAAAATTCCTCACCAAATAAAAGAGCTGAATTTGAAATTGTTTAAAAAACATATGAAAATGTTGCTAGTTGACAAATGCTATTACAGTATTATAGATTTTCTAGAAGATAATTTTTGACATCCCTGACATATGTATTTAATTGTTTATTATTCCTATGATTGACTTATTTTTTTATTATATTTTTTGAGTGTATTATCATATTTTTTAAGTATATTTTGAACTAGCTTTTGCCCGCGGCTTCGCCCGCGTGAATTTCCCACGGGAACAGTGCTTTTTCCCGGGATAAAAAGTAGCCTATGTGCTATTCCAGGTCATTATCTACCTCTGTACCAAATTTCATCGAAATCCGTCCAGTAGATTTTGCGTGATTGAGTAACAAACATCCTCACAAACTCACAAACTCACAAATTCACAAACTCACAAACTCACATCCAAACTTTCGCATTTATAATATTAGTATGGATTATTTGCGGCAAGCCATCTGACTTAATTTGCACACCGTTTCAACGGTTGAACATTGCTGCTCTGTAACATCATGCATTTTATGTGTCAACAATGTTTTTTTTGGCAAATAAATATATCTTTATCTTTACAAAAATTTATTCCGAAATTTATTCCAAATCTTGTGGGATTACCAACTTAAATAAAGAAAGTGATCCCTCAACACCCACCAAGAAAAAGAAGGGAATATTTTTCTAATTACTCCAAGCCCACATAAAAACACTTTTAGGCTTTTTGAGGAAACAAATGTTAATTAATGTTTCCATTAAAACAACAAAAAATACAGCTAACTGAATAATTGATGTCCCTCCCCTAGTTAAACTCCCATGGGTAAAATCAAATAGGGTGGCCACACGCCGTCGACTAGATAAATTTTATGAGTTCAATATGTGGCAGTGTGACTATAAAATTTTTTGTCACATGGGATTATTTCCTATGCGTTAGAAAAACAAAACTTGTAGTTATAGGTCATGGGAAAATCAATAAATTCAACTGGTTCGACGAAAGCACTATTATATGCTCATTGTTTAGCATAGTAAAACTAAAATCTTTTTATTTGTGACTTTATTGTATGTTTAGGCAGTATACTTATATTAATTCTGTGGTTTAGGTACAGCCAACTGCATATCAAGTTGCAATGAATGATCCTTTGTGCGGCAATAATAACGGCGTATTTTCAGTAGGTCAAAGTGCAGGCCTACCATAAACTCTTATTGCGATTCAGTTTAGGACCTAAATTGAACTGGGGCCCTATTTTTGAAAGCGTGACGTACCAACGAAAACTAATAGACATAATGTCGCGCATAATATGAGCTGAAATTGTGTCTCGCATTATTTTCATAGGTATCACTTCTAACAAAATTGTTAGACGAGTTATTTCTAAAATATACATAATAATTGATGTCTAATGAAAAATCATTCGTTCAATTATTCTGTATATTTTTAAAATTACTCTCACAATTTTGTTGGAAGTGATATGAAAATAATGCGAGACACAATTTCCGCTCATATTATATGCGACATAATAGTCTATTAGTTTTCGTTTTTATGTCACGCTTTCAAAAATAGGGCCCCAGTTCAATTTAGGTCCTAAACTGGATCGCAATAAGAGTTCATGGTAGGCCTGCTGTTGACCATAATGTTCGTTTCGTTTTGTCTTTTAACACAAAAAAACATCGTTTGTTCGATGTGTACTGATTCAATAAGTATTTTTTCATTGGATCAATAAAATTTAATAATTAAATAAAATTAGTTAATTAGTATTTGTTAATTAAAATCCAAGAAATTTACTTTTTTTATCACAAAATCGTTGTCACCCTGTAAGCCGAGGGGCTTCCGTCTGATCCAGGAATTACGGGCTCAGGTGTATGTATGTCAGGATACACTTAAATTATTGCCATTACATTATCTCGGGACATTACTTAAGTACACTGTAGTTCCTTAAGATTCTTGGCCACTGATTCAATAAAATCTTTTACAAACTCAGCCACCTTGTAAAAATAAAATTAGACTGACTGAGTGATTGGTATATCAACGCAGAGACGAAACTTAACTGGTATTAGGATAGCATGTAAATGACTTTTATTTTGAAAATGTTTTCAATTTTACAAATAAAATAAAAAAAAGCTGCTGTACGTAGATAGTTACTTGATGTAGAGAGGTTCTTTATGAAGCGACAGTGAGCACTAAAAAATAAATTTTGGAAATTCCACCCCTAAAGGATGAAAAATGAAATTCAGGATAAAATCTAGTTTCGTTATTAAAGTAGAGCTCATTTAACTTATCGAATAAATAATTAGTAAAAACTTATGGCAGAAACCGAAAATGTACCACGTTAATAAATCAGAGGTACAGCTGTATCTAAATAATTCAACCGAAACCGAAACCGAAACGCAAAAGTTAAGCCGGGGCCGTGGTTTTAAGAGGATTTCCAATAATTGAAATTTATTACTCGCTTGTCAAATATTCCATTTTATGCTATAAAACAGAGATTTGCTGTTGATATGTATTTTTATTTGAAACTGGCTGCCCTGGACTTCATTTTTGGTGAGAATTTTGGGAACATTATCAACAACGTTAAATATATATTATGACAACTCAAGTAATGGGAAAGCCCTGGATGGATGAGGAATGCGTATAGTCGAAAAAAATGTCAAAGTCATTTTTTTTTATTGAAACTTGGCCTTCAAAGAAGGCTCTTTTTCACGTCGATAACTTATTATATTATGTCTCAAAGCTACAAACTACTAGAATGGCGTGTGGTGTGTATAAAAAGTCTTACTTTTAGCTGGACTGATGGGTTAAGTATTGAATGATAAATTACATAACCACACAGTTATTATTTAAAGCGCAAAAGTTTAAGAAAGACTTAGATACAGTTACAGAATCACGTCGTTATCCCTCACGGGGTAAACAGAGCCAAGAGTAGTGAGACTCGAAGGCCCCGCTTAGCTGAAAAGTGGGATTATTGAAATAACGACTAAGAAAGACTTGATATCCCATAACTACAATTAGTTGCATTTTATTTTCTGTCTAGCATGTTAAACTCTTAAAATTACATGAAAACCTGTAGCAACTTACCATTAGTACAAAACTGGAGATTAACCGGAAACGTCGGATACAAGGAAGGCAAGGATGAAATGCGGTGACAGGGCTGCAATTTCAGAAAAATACCAATATTTTATAACTATTATTTTCATGCAATCAGTTGCCACTTTTAACATCCATCCATCAGTCCACTGCTAGACATAGCACCTCCAAGAAGTGAAGAAAAAGATTGATCGATTTGGCTGATGATTTTGTATCAGTCAGATTTAAATCGTTGCACTGAGAGGATAATATGTGTAATGTCTACACTAACACTTTGCCACCTAATGGCGTGTACAGACTGATGCAATGTAACATGAAATGTAATATTCTGCCTTTCATTTTATTTATTTATTTTATTTAAACTTTATTGTACACACATACAAAAGTACAGTACAAAAGGTGGACTTAATGCATTGTCTGAGAGTCAAAGTTTAGGGTTGAGCAGAGAGTTCATGTGGGTGTAAATAAATTCTATTATACTAATTATTGGTAAATTAAACAGATACATATAAAGAAGCTACATAAATAAATTATAAATTAATAATTAATTAATTTATTGCATGTTCGATACAAGCGTGGACACAAAAGTATTGCAACCCTAAAAACAGTAGATATGTGGAGTAGTTTCCTAGTTACAGCTGAATGCGGTCTAGCCACAAACAGTAAATTGGAAGTCTATTGGATGTAGAAACGACAATTGAGTTTATGAAGATAGAATTTTGTCTGTCTTGGGATAAAGTGTATTTGATGTTTCACTTGATACAATCTAAAGAAGTTTTCCAAACCAGACTAACACGGAAAAATAGATTTCAATTTGCTCTTAAAAATACATAGAATCACGTCTTTATCCCTTATGGGATAGACAGAGCCAAGAGTCGTGATACATAAACACTTTTGTTAAAGGGTTAATAATAATAAATGTTTAGTAGAAGCGATAGTAACTAAAACTTCCAAGACTACTTCAAAAAGAGAATACATGACTAACATTAAGGAAAACTGGCCCAGAAAATGATATAGCTCGAAGCCAAATGGCAATACAGAATATACTTGTTTTGCTCCAAACAAATAAACAATAGAAAACAAGATTGTTATTCAGGTAATTAAACGTAACGCATTGAAAATTTAAATAATCGTCTTTGTCAAAATAAGCGACTTATAAAACAAGTTATTTTGAAGCTATTGTAGGGTATACTGATTGATCTGCCCCTAAACAAATGCGGAGGCTTTTACCCTGCAGTAGGATATAAACAGCTGACTTACTTAATTCGATGGCTCGACGACCTCGACGAAAGGGCATCTTGGCCTCCGATACTAGAAGCTTCCACTCCTAAACACACACAAACAGCCAGTAAACAAAAAAATAGATTGTTTTTATCTTGCATATAGAGGCACCCAGCTGTTGCTATTACAGGTGGATACATATCACTATCCATTGAAACTATTATGTGATCACATATAATACGTGTTAGTGTTAGTAAAAGAGTCAATCATCACAATAAATCTAATACAAAATGATTAATTACCAAATTAGCTAGACACCTAATTGCATAACTACGAGTAGGCGGGATGTTTATTTGACCTAATGGCCAAATAGCATACGGCCTAAGTTAATTTGGCATGTAGAGTGGGTGGGATGGCCGTCAAAATCTGTGTCAGTGTGGCAAAAACTGGTCATTATGGTAACTTAATTTGTTCATGGTACATTGCATAATTTGTCAAACAAATTTTGAGACAATAATGAAGTTTTGTGACTATGGTAGGTAAAGTCGACGCCTGAAACACGCATTCAATGAATATTGAAAGTCTTCTCAAACTCTTTTATCGTTGAACAACTCTTAACAAATAGGAACAATTCATTACAAATATGATTATACCTAGTGTGTGTGACCTAAGTATTACAGGTACCTGTGACCTAAGTATTACAGGTACCTGTGACATAAGTATTACAGGTACTACCATAGCCTCTGGTAATTAGATTTGACCGTGGTTTGATTGATAGCACAGACAGGCAATAAAAATTGCCCAAGAATCGAACTTGATCTGTGGGAGTGAATTCATCAATAAGATTTGCCCATGATATATATACTGTTATGACAAATCTACAGAGTATCAAGTTCCAAAACACGTAACAATTTATAGTAAGTAGAGTATTTTTTCAGGCAGTTTTTGTGCCAAATGCTACTACGCTACCGTAACGTACTACGCTAACGGTGTTACGCGTAGTTTTTCAATGACCGCAAAGGTCGAGGAACCCCGCCTACACGTCAACAGATTATGTAACCGATTGAATGGGCGGCTTGATAGATTAGTAAGTGATTTGACAATGTTGTAAACATTCAGAAGTTGATCTTTTCACACGTTAGATATGTATGAAATAGGCGTATTAGACATATAAGGGCTCGTGAAACATGTGTTGATGACTTTTAAGAGTAAGAGCTTACAGAAACTAAACAGTGATAGAATTATGTTTAATGGTCAATTAATATTGTATCATTCGATGTAACATTAAACAATATCGTATACGCAAGAAAAAATTTCGGTAGCGGTCAGGTTGCAACTTGGCTGGGTCTTACTCCGAACTTGCAACCGTTGCCTCCTGCAGCTAATCAGCTGATGACATCAAGTAGCAAGGGGTTACCCTCTCACTCTCTGATGAGATATGTTCGCAACAACCAATACAGGTAGCTAAAAATATCATTATCAACAACGGAACCACCAAATAGGTACACAAATGATGCGCGCACGCAGAGTGCGGGCCGCAATTGAATGATTGCCCCGGGGTCATACTAATTGTGTTTAGCCCGTGCCCGTGACGTTCGTGGGAACAGCACAGACTATAAAATAAGTTTGGGGAAGAAGACAAATGTTTACAGAAAGAAAAAAATCATTTCCGAAATTCAAACTTGTTTGTTACGCGCTACATCATAGCAGCAATATTTGTGAACGTGAGAATGACAGATATTGTATGTATAGTTGACCTGGGCAACGAGTAATCTTATTATCGCTTTAAGTCATCTCAAACATCGTGAGGAAACTGGCAATAGAGTAGACAGTGTGAAATGAAAAAAGAAAGATCACGCCCCTTAGTCACGAGGAATTTGATTACAGGAGTAAGATGAAGTAGTTTTTTTGTTTAATAATAATTCAAGTATACATGGAATAGAGTTTAATTCTGTTTCCTTAAGGTGGTCCACACAGGCAGTTATAAATTGTTATATAACATTTGCTGTCTCCTAAGACTGTCATATTACTCTCTAGGTACATTGTGTACTTTTACTTTTTCAGTGACATTTTATTAATTTATAATTTTATTAATTTATAAATTTGACATTTCATATAATATTCAATGTATATTCGTCCACATACACAGTCATTAAATTGTAAGAAATATGTTGTGAAGTTGACGTCTTTGGAGAAAATGCAGCAGTGGAGTTTGTTGGGCCGCCTCTTCTCCACTTGTGCTTTGGAGGCGGTGGTAACCTTAGCTTTAAGTAATTTTATGACGTCAACTTACTAAAAAACAAGAATGTGACGATTTATAAGTGCTATTTTTAAGCCCATATAAATAAAAATAATCGACTTTGACTTTGCTGTCTCTTTTTTTCATTAAATTGTAACATAAGTGTAAGAGAGATAACAGATGTTATATACACCAAAACATATAAACAGAATCCTTCATTTTGATTTAAATCCAGGTAGTATTTATTTCAGAAAATGTGACTTCATACACGTACCCATTAATATTCGGGAAATTAAACATGAACGGAATTCAGAAGATCCTCATTACGTGATTTTAAACGGTTGGCTGAGATTGCGAATAAAAGCCCGAGCTCTGAAGGAAATACGGGACGTAGAACAGGAACATATCATTATAACTCTTTAGGGATGGGCTTGCGTCAGACATAACACTTAAAATAATTACATCGTTATAAAGTGCTTATTACTAACTCAATATCATGCCATCAAAACTGAAACTATTTTGATGTACCTACTTTAAACCGTTCTTATATGAAATGGGACTCTAGTTTCGAAAAAGTGAGCGGCAAAGGAAAGAGACAGCACTATACTAAAGTAACCCGCTGAAAAAAATTACTAATCTAAATACTGTAGAGATATAATAAACAAAAATGCATATAACGTAGACATAGAATACGGGTCAAACTGCCAGCATCTGGCTGCAAAAGAATACATGAAACGCACAGACCAAAATTTAATGAGTAATAAAAATTTCTAGATTTCAAATATGTCCCACCCCTAAAGCCTACTAACGACGTGTATTGCCACATGAACTCACAAAGACGGTGCAAATAAAATACAAGTCACCTCACATTTTGAGATCTCCATATTTCTTCAGCGCGAGCAAAAAACATTTCTAGTTAGAATGCCTTGTTAAATAAACTGGATAGAAATTATTGTCAATGAATCTACTGGTAGAACCAACAGTAACACCTCTTGGAATAGAGGATTTTGGAAGCAAGTGAGGAAAGTACAATATTTACTCTTCAAATAATTCCTAACACTCCAAAGAAATGATAAAGACTTTATAACTGTTGTTTTGAGGAATGGGAGAGGATCGCGCAATGAAAAGAGCGTATAATGGACGACCAAGCGGGAAACAACCTGACGTCCAGCCGAGATACCGCTGAAGAGATGAAGTTATAAGAGATCTTTCCAGCCCTCCAAAGCCGACTGGCAAAAAGTGGCGTAGAACAGGAAAGAATGGAGAATTATAGAATCTGAGGCCAAGATCCTCTTTGCATGAGTCGTTGAGCCATCGAAGTAAGTGCTAAGTTCAGTATCTCGGTTGGTCCACTATTCACCGTTAGGATCCTTGATTTGGGACGTATCATAGACATCCTGATAATTTTTGAGTTTAAAGAACCTCATTTTCACGTTGGAGAAAAATAATGAAAGATTATTTTCAGAACGACGACCGTATAGAGAAGCAGAATAGAAAATCTTTATACAATTGTCGTAAGCAATAACGATAAAGATGTTATATTGGTGGACAAAATAAAGAAAACTTTAGTTTTTCACCATGAACATATCATGAAAATAAAACTCACTTCATAGCGCTTGAAAAACTCTCACAAATTAATTTCAAAAACAGGCACGTAGTTGGCTTCACTCATAAAACAACTCGTGTATTTATGAAACCCGTTCGTTCTGTATTTGTGAAAAATGTGGCAATAATTCGTAGCAAATACCGTGTGTTAAGTAGTTTTTTTGCTGCTTGCCGCCTAACAGCTGGGCTCGACTCTGATGAGTGACACCCGTATTCACAAACGTTACTTGGAAGGTTCTCAGTGCCTGTTCGCTCACAGGGCTCAGGAAACTAAACGCCCTTTGGAAACTAAACGCAGAGGTAGACCAAGGGAAAAGATGGCAGGAGATCTCTGAGTGGATAGCAGCATGCTTCTTCTTCTTAGTCGTTCACTCTTGACAGAATGGTCGTGATTATGGATCGGTCTTCTCGAACTTGGCCGCTGCTCTTGCGATGGCTCTCCATTTATTTCTATTGGTAGCTTTTCTGGAGCAATCTGTTGCTGGACACGGAGCAGCACGCTACAGACAGATATTTCTGGAAGAAGCAAGCTGAGGACTATGCCCAGTACAGTAGAGCATATTATAGGCCAATACTTTTTTTTTAGAGAGTGATGAGTGTAGAGGAAGCAAGAGAGATCTGTAAGCATCGTAGCAGGTGGAAATCGCTAGTCTCTGCCTACCCCTACGCGGGAAAAAGGCGTGATAATATGAATGTATGTATTTTTGTTTTTTTTTTTATTTTACTTGACCCTATGCAATAACGAATTCAAAAAGATTTTACGCTCTTTCCCGAGGTTACACAGGAAATGAGATAATACAGACAGACAGTTTGTTTCGCGTAATCTGATTTGTTTTCGTTTGTATTTCGCTAAAATTTGATTTCGCTTGTTGATAACTTGCTGCGAGTTCAAGATCACAAACTTAAAACTAAAGTGTATAGAAACTTAACTCTATCTATACTTACCTAGAATAGATTCTGTACTGGTGATATCTATTGTATAAAAGGCTAAAGAATTTTAGTTGTTTAATGCCAGAAGCTCTGAAACCTTCAGTCGGATTAGAAATAATGAAATTAAAATTTTGGTACATATT
Source organism: Ephestia elutella (assembly GCA_018467065.1). NCBI lineage: Eukaryota > Metazoa > Arthropoda > Insecta > Lepidoptera > Pyralidae > Ephestia > Ephestia elutella. The sequence continues at coordinate 7,007,965 of CM031590.1, forward strand.
TTGTTCATGATCCTTTTAAATCTAGTTACGATTGTATATTAGTAGCTAGTTCATGAATTACCCGTGGGAGCGGTAAGCTGGGACAAAGGAAAAAGCTTTATGCTACTTATAGTTGGTTACTGTTTTAATCGACCGAGCGAGCGCAGCGAGCGAAGCGTCTCAGTTTCCACTAGCCGAAAATTCTTTTGTCTGTCCGGATGTTATCGCCTACAGGTCGCATTTCTGAACCGATTCTTATGAAATTTTGTGAGCAGGTTCGGTAATTTTATAGAATTTTTTAGTCGAGCCAGTTTTTCGAAATTTTATAAAATGGCGATAATATATAAAAAAAACCTTATATCTCAGCTTTTTAAAAAAAAATCAAAAATGTCATTAGACATTTTTGTTATCCTTATTAAGACGCAACTTTTTTGTATGAACAACATAGTGAAATTCAATAAAACCGCTATAAATCCATATATTAAATTCTTATACGATAGTTCACAAAAAAATCAATAGATGGCGCAGCAAAGCTTTTAATACTCGCAAATTCATTCAAGAGTGACTTGATTTATTGATTAAAATGAGATTGTTTGAAATGCGTGTATTTTTTTTTAAACTGAGTGCGTTTGACCTCTATCTTGCCTGATGAGAAGCATAGATGAGATCTAGGGTGGTACACGCAAACTGAACAAAAAACTCAAGTATTTATTTGTTTAATGGTATTGTGGATTGCTTTGCTTGGTGGAATTATCTTGAACACTTGAAATAAATCTGATATCAAAAAACTTCATTGTATGATTAGAATCCTATTAAAAAAAGTAATATATAAGTATATGTATATAATAGATTCAATTTCAAATTGAACTTTCTTTTTTGAACTTTAATTTTGTTGCGCAAATTACATAAATATACATATAACAATATAACTAATAGGTCAAACCATGCATTTCTGACGACTGACGACCTCCGTGGCCTAACGGACATCACGCCAGACGGCCACACCAGAGGTCCCGGGTTCGATCCCCGGTCGGGTCAAGATGGAAAATAATCTTTTTCAGATTGGCGTGGGTTTTGGATATTTATCTATACATATATGTATTTGTTATAAAATATAGTATTGTTAAATTAGCATCCCGTAGAGTCATGAACTTACTCAATCTGTGTGATTTGTCCGTATATATTTATTATTATTATTTATATTATTTCGACACGGAAAAGGCAGGTTTCAGTCAATTTTTTTAGTGGTATTGACCAACCACAAGAACTTTTTACTTTCTTTACTGCATTGGTAGGTTGGTTTCAAAACTCTTCTAAGCCAGGGACACGGTAAAATATCGGTTATTTCGTGGAAGGGCTCGCGAGGTCTACTGTTCTCACAGAACCACTAGTATTTATGTACTTGTACAACTAGATTTCGCCCGCGTGAATTTCCCACGGGAACCGTGCCTTTTCCCGGGGTGAACCCTATGTCCTTCTCCGTACTTCTAACTACGTATATGCGAAATTTCAGGAAGATTTGTACAGTAGATAAAGCGTGAAGAGGTAACAAACAAACTCACTTTCACATTTATTATATTAGTTAGGATTAGGATTTCCTCAAAACATCGTAATAAATAATTGACACAGGTATATTTAAACATTAGATTTACCTTAAAAAATATTTTAAATGCTCCTAATTTCAATTGGCTAAGGAATTGTCAATATATTGCGTAATTAAACACCTTTTACGAGTAATTCACTACTACTATCACTATTCATTTACTAATCAGCTAAGCGTAGACTTCGGGTCTCATGACTAGTGTTGCCCACATGCAAGAACAAGACGAGACTTAGCCAGTCTTGGTCTTGGTCTTGCGCCAATACACCTGGTCTTGGTCTTGGTCTTGGTCTTGCGCTCCCAGTCTTGGTCTTGGTCTTGGTCTTGCAGCAAGAGTCTTGCAAGTCTTGCAATTACCTATTAGTCTATTACTATTTATTAAAGTTTACTTTAAATCTTAGAAAAACGTATTAGAATTGGAACATTGTGAGCTTGAATTAACATAGCCATAGTAAAGATCAAGCAGATTAATAAATAACTGAAGATTTGATAAGAAATTCGAAAAATCAACTGACCTATATGTCGTTTTCCATGGAAGTAACTGTAAAATCAATATTATAATATATACTTACTAGAATGAATTAATATGACATCTACTACCTATCCTTACCATTTTATCCTAATCATAATACTACTTGCGTGATCAGTATAATGTATTCATTTTCATTCTAAGCAATCTGAAACTTATTTATTCTTTGGAACACCTGTAGGTACTCTTAAAATTCGAAATTATTTTGCATGAGTATACCTACGCCCTATGGCGGCAATCAAATAGTGTCAAATGTTATGATTTCGGCGTGGCGGCAACGATTGTTTTAGATTTCAAAAGAAGCCGCCGGCGCGTGTATCATAACCATGTACTTCCGAAAAGCGGCAAATTTCTTTGAGAAGTAAGTACAAAACCTTTGATGCCGCATTATCAAAGTGCCGATGGTTAAAACATAACTATGCATGCACTCAGTTTGATTTTAATAGATATTTTTTTATTCGCTATGTTTATGGTATAAAGTGGGTGATAGACGGGCGAGCAAGTACGCGTACTTATGGCTCGACGACCTTTTTCGCTCGTGTGTCACCGCAAGTACGCGTACTTTAAAACCGCCGAGTAAGTTCGTCGGCGATCCAACCGGTTTGAAATCTTACTCGTAGCTCGTCTTGGCTCGTACGTGTGGCAGCACTGCGAGCCGCGAGCCGCTATTTTGTTTCGCCAGTCTGTGGCCGCGCACGCTTGTTTAAATTGCAATTTTTGTTAATTTTGATTCAGAAATTTCTCAAAATGTGTGATTTTCGAACTTATTCACATGAACTGCTAACCGAATTTATAGAAGCTTTCCGAAATAACCCTTGTCTTTGGAAAATTAGAAGCAACGACTACAAAGATAAAAATTTGAAGCTTCAAGCATACAATAATTTATTAGAAACTAGCGACCCGCCCCGGCTTCGCACGGGATATAAACCTTCCTCTTGAATCACTCTATCTATTAAAAAAAACCGCATCAAAATCCGTTGCGTAGTTTCAAAGATTTAAGCATACAAAGGGACATAGGGACAGAGAAAGCGACTTTGTTTTATACTATGTAGTGATAGTGATAGTGATAAATAACACAAAGCTTCTTCAGTGGACGACATCGCGATACGGTATGAGTAAGTTGGCGCGTGTATCGCCGACGTCGAGCCAAGTAAGTTCGCGATCTTTAAAACCGCAGACTTTAAGTTCGTACGTCTATCACCCCCTTTAGTCGTAATGCGCATAGGTCCAGTTTTTCATATTCTTTGATACAGTTTTTTGCGTCTCATAGAATTCCTAAGCGTACCTACCTATACACCGAACTGTTACACCTAACTACACAGTGAAATAGCGCTAAGTCCTAGCTGCAAGACGCAAGAGTCTTGCAGGCTATGTCTTGTTCTTGCTCAAGTCTTGCACGGTCAGTCTTGGTCTTGGTCTTGCTAAAAATACGCGGTCTTGTTCTTGGTCTTGGTCTTGCAAAAACGCAAGAACAAGACCAAGACTGCAAGACCAAGACTGAATTTGGGCAACACTACTCATGACTCCTGGCTCTGTCTACCCCGTAAGGGATAAAGACGTGATTCTGTATCTGTACCTATTTGCAGTGATTTCCTTCTCGGAAATTGCCATACATTTTACAAAATTATTAGGAGTAATTGATATTATGTTGCATCTTTTACATTAAAACCCTTATTATATTACTCACGCGTGCCAGGGAAAATCAATAGAGCCAGTCTACGCCTATATGGGTCATTGGACATACGTCAGCAGAATAAGCACAAATATAAATAGAAGAGGGGACCAAAGGAAGGTTGCTTTACCTGCTTCGAAGATAAATAGGGTCTGTTTTCGTAAAAATCATGGAACAATAATTTTTAAAATGACAGCATTTTTATACAGATACGGACATTTTATACTTGCTATTGCTATGATGATGATATTTATGAACAAACTAGCCACGCCCCGGGGCTCCGCTCCAGTGGGAATTTCGAAATAAAAAGAACCCTATGTACTATTCTCGGTATTTTTCTAACCTTATACCAAATTTCATCTAAATCCATCCAGTAGATTTTGAGTGATTGAGTAACAAACATCCTCATAAAGTCACAAACTCGCATACAAACTTTCGCATTTATAATATTGAGTATATTATGAACAAAACTAACATTGTTAAAAATATGAAAAAACCTTTTTATCCGCTCCGTAAACTTAATTCACCTCTCAATTCTTCCAAAAGGATCAGCAAAGGTACCGTACTCAAAATCGTAAAACTAATGAACGTGAACAAAAATAAGTGCAATCGACGCAAAACCTTTTTTGCTGACTGTACACTTTGTATCGTCGATTCTGAGTCTCGGTTGGTAGACAGCTAAATGCCATTTTCAAGCTACATTACTGTGAAGATACTCTACTTGCATATAAAATTATTAACAAGCAATTAAACTTTCTACTTTCTTCGTATGACATAATATAAATTATCATAAATGTGAATGCACTTTAGAAGAAATAACTCAAAATAATTATATAGTAAAATTAAATGATATTATTTATTCAAATTAAGTTATGCAATTCAGTAGGTCCGTATCCGGATATTAAACCTCAGTGAAGCGATTTTTTCAAATTTTCCACTGTGTGTGTTAGTTTAAAAACTGCAAATCCATGCACACAGACACGAATAATGTATCGAAAATTAAATGGTACTAATAAATATGATAAAATTGAATCAGATAAAACCCCAAACATACAAGTATACATATCGTTTCAGAGCATGACGCGAACGATCTCATTTTCCACAATTACAACATTTTATACAGCGTGTTTGTTAATAATAATGTAGTTCGCACACAATTAAGCTCAGCATGTAGAGCAAATCATGATACCCAATATGGAACTCTATAAGAGTGGTAATAAAGGCGAGTTTGCAAATTCAGGCAGTGTTCTGTTGATTACGTGGAAATTAATAATACTCGTCATTGGAAGCATCCTGTTTGTAGATACAACAAATTGCAATTAACATTTCAATTTTCCACGAACCATAGGTTTTCGTAAAGTGAATAGCAGCACAAACTACCGCAGATAGATGCTTCAACTATCATACAACTTGGCATCTTAAAACATACTTTCGGACCGAAATCGGTCGAAGCAAGGAAAATATGCAAAGATAGAAACATACGGAACCATCTGCTCATATAGCGTCTCTCTTCAGATTATGTCCCATCATGTCTATCCTGCGTATCCGCGTTTGATCCCACTTCCCGCGGGATGGTCGGCGGAATTCAATATTGTTAAAAAATTTCTTCTGTCCGAGAAACCCACTGCAAAATGAAGTACAGTCGGATGAAAAATTGTTTGACATTTAGTTAAGTAAAACCTTATTCAACCACTTTTAGATTCATTTTTAAATATTTACAAAAAGCTAAATGGATTATATTCAGTGGCCGTTTTAGATCCCCTGTACAACGCTACAGATAATGCTTTGGACGTCGCGGTGGAGTACTGGTCGTCACGAATTTAACAGCCAGAATCGAGATAGTCATCGGCGGTTTAAAAACTCTAGCAGTCGATTGCTCTCATCAATAAGGGGAAGTTATAGTTACACATCGGGTACCTATGAGTGTATTGATGAATCTTATTGATGATAACGATAGGAATCATAGGGAATAAAAGGGCAAAATAACTTCAGTTACCTAAAATATGTAACGTAGATTTATAAGAGACAAATAATTTGTTTATGAGATTGATATAAATCATAAATGCAACTATAATACGCACGAGTAAAATCAAGAATTGCTCTCTTGTTCCGTTCAAGTTATGCACATAATAAAGCATGCTAAACGATTCGAGGCAGATTATCATAAGTAGAATTTACACTCGCCCCTTTTCATTTGTCTGTCTGCTAAATGATAAATTTGCGATTTTTCGACGATTTTTTTGATACAGATGGTAAGCTACTGTCAAGAACCAAAAAGTTTTACTGTCAGCGCCCCGGGGCTTCGCTCCCGTGGGAATTTCGGGATAAAAAGTACCCTATGTGCTATTCCCTGTTTTTTCTACCCGTATAACAAATTTCATCGAAATCCGTCCAGTAGATTTTGCGTGATTGAGTAACAAACATCCTCATAAAATCACATCCAAACTTTCGCATTTATAATATTAGTAGGATATAACCGCCTGGTACATGACATGACAGACCATGCAAGCATAATAGATTTTAATTTAAAAACTATTAAAAATTATATAGTTGAAATCTATAAATAAATTCCACAGAAGTTGAACTTAAAAAATCCGATGGAATTTATACCTTTCTAGGTCCCATAACTTGAAACCAATAAATCGAATTGATCCATAGTGTTTTCGCCGTGAAAATGTTACAGATAGTTTCGGGTATTTAATTATAATATAGTTTACATTACAGATTACTATTTCTAAGTAGGCAAACAGGTCGCAGACCAACATACAACTACAGAACAAGTACACTAGTTTAATACAATTCAATATGATCGTTTTATTACATCATAAAGTATATCAGATGGAAAACCGCTTTCGGCGATAAAATTTATCTCCTACCTATCAATAATCTCGTTTCATTTCATTCAATCAGTTAAGCATTAAGATTGTACGTACTATAAAAATTTCTACATTGGACAATGCAATTTGTAGATTAGGACTACTATATGCAAGCAAAAAATTATAATTTTCAAAGTAAGGAATGTAGATTATGTAACGTTTTGAAAACATCTATAGGAATTGAACAAAATAAATCTTATCATGAAACTTTCGTCTTAAGTGCAACTAAGTATTATACGAGTATATTACTAGATGCAGCACAGACTAGAATAGATAGATGCCATAGATAAAATAGACTAGTTTCTAAAAGTCCTTTAAGCAATTAAACAAATTTGTACATTTCCAACTAGAATGTTTACGAATGATTAACTCGGCCACTTAGTCGGCGCCCCTAAACATATCCCTGAAGTGAGATGACACTAAACTGTTACCGTTTCCGGCTAATTTGGACTTTGGAGTAGTTTGTTTGTAAATCTGGTTAAAGTTAAACTTGAGTAGGACAGATATACAGAAGGAAGGACTGATGACGCATTAGACGAAGGCGTGGGAGTAATATCTATTGAAGACTATGTATCTACTATTACTATCATCCTAAAAACAAGTTGTGTATAAATATATAGTGCAAGTATTTAACATGAGCTCATGACGTATGTCAAAAAATGTGCATCATTAAATCAGTTAAATCAAAGAAATAAACAATAGCAAATATTTTAGTTAATCGTCAGAAGTCAAGGTGTAAATAAAACATTTAATCAATGGAATGGATTCTCTTGTAAGAGGATGCTATTACTTGTCACGTAGTTTCTGTCTACTCCAAGATTAATTAAACTAGTATGTAAAATATTATGAAAAATGTAAAGTAGTCTCAGTTCCGTAGGTCCCAGTTATAATCCCTAGTTAAGCTTCTTATGCAGCTTCAAAATTATGACGTCACTCGCCCACTACCATTAAGAGTAGCATTATTAAGACTTATATTAATTCCCAAAATGCTGGCTCGCTGGCTTTTCGTAGCCTTAAAAGCCTTGTGTATTTATGAGGAGTTTGGAGAATTGTTTGCGTAGCCTCAACCTACTATTCCCTAACAATAACTTTGGAAGGTAACTTTAATGGAGTTTGAGAACGGTTATTGTAATTCTGTAGCAAACAACACGTGCCCATTGGAAATTCAGGAGTTTAATATTCAGATGGTTTGTATTGATATTGATTGATGAGTTTACAGAGCAAATAAGAAAGTTCTGCAATATAGTCGATGAGAAATGAATCTTAACAGGAATTCTCATTACTAAAGTTGTTTAACTACTGTTTTACTACTAAGAATATTTAAGTAATAAAAAAATTCGTTTCTTATTTGAGGCAGTGTTGGACTGAAATAACATGTAAAAAGAAATAAACACAATCAAGTTTGTCGAAGGAAGTGTTAACAAACATTCAACGTCATAAATTGCCCCTCGACACCTCATAACTGGCGCCCAACGTGGGGCCGCGGGGCACACCTAAAGCAATATCCTATTACGCTCGCCCAAACCCATAGTAACTACATAAACACCCTTAAGCTTATTACATTAAAGATCAACCTCGTTTAACACGCCTAAATGCATGATTAAAATGATACGTTTATTGAAAAATGAACTTTGTTTATAGGAGCCATTGATTCAGTTAAGCTTGATGGTTGTAAGGGTAAGTATAAGGGAGTGTAGGAAAGTTGATGGCTGCCGTCGCGACAGGCTGTAGGTCTAGAGAGCATTGTTTAGCTAGCTGGGACCAACTCATAAACCGTCTCGATAAGAAACTGGAAAACAAAGTTATCGCACATTTTGCTAAAAACCTTTTGTTTTGAAAGGTCGGATGCCAGAATTGTTTACCACGGAGGAATTTGATGAAAATGATATTAAAATTAAATTCCCATTTAGCATAAAATTTCAATGCTGAGTAGTTTATTTAGAATGACTTGTATGCAAAAAGAATTTTAGGATGGTTTTAAATCTACTGACGAATAGCGAAATATAAGAAACTCTTAACTCATAATTGAGGTCTCAGAAATGAGAGAAAATTCGCCTGTAAATTGAATTAAGGGAAAAGGCAGGTGGCACAGTTGCTCATTTCTCGACTGAAATAATTTAAAAAGTAAGTGCGCGTTTCTTATATTTTTATACAACACCACAAGAAAATATTACTGAAATGTTTATGACTTCAAGTATCCAGTAGGGCTTGAAGCAGAATAAGTGTACATTAGTAGTATTCAATAAGATTTAAATTTAGACAGAATACTACAACAAAATAACATGACTGCTGTAAGAGCACTTCTAACTGACTCAACCCGATGGGGTTGACAGAATACGTGATGACGTATTCTGTGTTTAGTCTAACTCTAACCCTAGGAACATTAGTCTTTATGATTGCAGACAACATTTTTAATTAAGCAGGACCTCGTTGTACTTCACTGTACGCCCCCTAGGCTAAACCCTATTGCCGATCTACCCCAGTCTGGCCGGGGGCAATTTGTCAAGTGTCCGGACCTACCCTACCCCTCAAATAAAAAGCATTTGAATAATCGAAACGATGACGCAAGGGACTACACATTTTTGTGTATCGACGGTAGAGATGGGAAAACTTTAGTTCTTCTATATTTTTCCTAGTTCAAGAATGATTTTTAAAGGTCGCTGAGCCATCCAAGATAACTAAATTCCTAAGTAGACTAGCCAAAAATCTATTGACTGGTGTCACTCCCGTGTCTCTAATCCATTTTCTTCTCAGATGGCTCGTTAAGCATTCCGGTTATAGCAAAAAGGAAGTAATTAAAAGAGATGTTTTGAGGCAATTTGAAAATTTTGACATCGGTATTAGCCATTATATTACAAGTAGTTTAATTACTATCAATTTTTGTCATCATGTCTTGTATCTTGGGCTTCTAGTATTTTCATCATGAAAATGAACTTATCTACTAGCACAAATTTGTTTTTGTAGTTGTTACAACTACAAAAACAAGAAATAAATCGCAAAAATTGTAAACGAGTAACATTTTTGTCAGAATAAACAGTGTAGATTCGTTTGATTTGCGATTTTTGCAGAAATACCGATGCCAAATAAATTGCAACCTCACAGCACAGCGTTTAAAGCTGTGTTTGCAGTTTTCTAGCTTGTATATTTTGGCGGTCTTCGTAAATAAACATTCAGTTCTGTCGATTCGTGTTTGTTGGACTCAAGTTTGAAAGTTAGCTGGTGGAAATATTCACAATTTAGTCAAAAATAAATTGCTACATGTCAACCAAGTAGAAAGGTCCTGCGCTGTACATGTTTGTTGTAGAAACAATTAAATACATAAACTTTGTTGCTTATCTCTCAACATTCTTTTTGGGTTTATTAATAAAGTCTATCTATTTATATTGACTTCATCCCATCAGGATATACTTATGCAGGCTCTTCAAAGGACAAGTTTTGAAATATCTTTTCTCATTTCGTGTTTCTTCGTCTCATTTACGTAAGTGACCATTGCAGTTGTCGGATTTTCTACTGCTGTAGACTCAACAACTTTGTCCAGCAATAACGGCCAAGCCTTAACATGATTCAGCAACATTAATGCGCTATCGATATCATCTTCCTCCATCCCCTGAACAGGTGATTTGCGAGGGTTGTCAGTTTACGAGGACAGGGCACGTGAACCGTCAATTTTGCCCTAATAAATACCCATTTCTGTCCCCGCTACACCCGGAACTCCAAGGGGCACGGATTTTGATCTTTATTAAAGCTACACGAACACCGTATAAATGTAATTTCATGCAGATAATGTTAAGTCGTATACAATTATGTACTTTAACACAGACACAGGGCGAAGACAAAACGTCACATCTGTCGCCAGGAAACCATGCATTTTGCATTTTCTATAAATGGCTACAATTTCGCTTTTCAAACGTCACCTGCACTTTGTTCACTTAAATAATTGAGTAAGGTTAGTCAACCCATGTGCCCCTTAAGTAAGATGTAGCTGTCTGTCCATTTGTACACTTTTAGAAAATACTGGAAGCCAAGTAAAGATCATGTTTTTGCTTTATTTTTTCCGTAATTCTAGTTACTCTAAGCTCCACTTGTAAAATAACCATAATTTTTCCTTATTTTTGCTATAATTAATTAAAACCCAACTTGCTCTTCCGACATCAGCAGGATTACCCTGGACCGCAACTGTTATAAAGAAGTATAATCCAAAGATAAACTGTACCAAAATTACATAATTAGAGCCCTGTATAAGCTACCTCAAACAATTCAGCCTAATTCACTGTCATTTTCAAAATATGGACCACTAATCTGCCTGTCAGTACTAAGGTAAAATTTTAGTCAAATAGATTATAAAAAAATGTATTTTTTATAAATTGTAAAAGAACATGAAGAAAAAATTGTTTCATTAAATAAATATGTTTCCATCATAGTCATTGTTATAATCATAAATTATAGTAAAGTTATTATTGCCCTTGACATAGTTTTCCTAACAAATTATGTTTGTAATATATTGGGTAAAACTAAACGCAGGCGTTTCGCATTGCTGCCGCCAGAGGGCGTTCGGGGTTTTAACACTGCTAGCGTGGATGGCGTCGCGTGTGGTGTCCGCCATTGCATTGTCCAGGGCGATATCGGTTTGATTTTAATACGCGGAGCGGGCTCGCGTCTTTTGCTTGTTGTTTAGTTTGAGTGATAATTGTGAATTTCCTGTTTGTTAAATAACTATTGAATTTGTGTTTGTGAAAAACTCTGTTATTGTGACTTTTTCTTGTGAGAGGTGAAACGTGGCTGGCTGTTCACATCTGGCTGTTCCCGAGTGAAACTACGGGAAGAAATCTATTTAGTTGTTATGGGGAATTGAGATCTCAAGGGTTAGGTAGGGTAATTAGGAATTCCCCCTTCCCGAAGACACTCAAGTTTGGATCCGAAGAGAAAGAAGATTTAGTTTGGTAAGTGTTCAATTCTAGTTAATTTATAGGTTAGGTTATCATATAGGGCCCTGTAGCTCCCTTCATAAGCTACGGTGGTAGCAGACTGCGTTAAGTTAGTTAGGTTTTAGTCGGGCAAACGTGGTGCCGCGTGGAGATTTTTTCCCGGTACTTATTTTTACCGGTGGTTTTTTCCCGGTGAAGTTCTGGTACAGAATTCTTCCCGCCGCTTCGTTTGTCCGGATTCGCTCTGCGCACATTTTCTGGCAGCAGAGCGTAGTTGCTCTGCACATTTTCTGGTAGCAGAGCGTAGTTTATCTACCCTCTATTTGTTCGTTTGTAAAAAAATAATTAATTGTTTGTAAAAATTATTAGATTTTTCTTAGTTTGTTTGTATAAGAATATTTGTAACCTTTTTTGTATTTGTTTGCGGTTTGTACCGTGCGTTCCGGGTTTGTGCCATTCTCATACCTACCGCGGTTCTTCGTGTAGTTGCTTGATTTTGTTGTTTTTTATTTACCTTTTGTTATTTTTTGTTTGTGACTTGACGCGATGGCGAAGGCCTCCAATGCTAGGGCGACACTCGCCAACGAATTGAGATGGTTTGTGACGGCCGGAGGACTCCTGTCCCGGAAGGACAGGGAGGGCGCCATACTGCTAAGAGCGGATCACCTCCACTCACGATTGATTAGCGCGGAAGCGGCCATGGCGGCGCTTACCGAAGCCGATCTTACCCCGGAGGCCTACGCAGGTCACATGGCGGACATGGACCAGATCCTGAGTCTGCACGATGATATCGCGGAGGCGGTGACCGCAATAAGGGCGAGACAGGCTGGCGGACCAGCCCCTCGCACACCTGTTAGACAGGAAGGACCAGCGGTTACTGGTCGGCTCCCCACCCTTCAGCTGTCCCACTTTGGGGGTAGGATGGAGGAGTGGGTAGCATATAAAAATATGTTTGAGTCCCTGGTCGTAGCACGACAGGATTTGTCGAAGGCCCAGAAGATGGCCTACCTCCTCTCCACTCTTGAGGATGAAGCGCGGTCGCTCATCCAGCACCTCCGGGTGGAGGACGACCAGTACGATACGGCTTGGGAGTTATTGAACTCCCGCTACCAAAACTTACGTTTGTTAGCGGATGCGCACGCCGCACAGTTGATGGCCCTGCCCAAGGTGGCCAACAGGGCACAGTTGCGCCTGCAGTTGCTCACGCCCGTTACAGTGGCCTGTAACGCGCTCCGCACACTGGGGCTGCCGGTGGACCAATGGTCCTTTTTGCTGGTGCACATTGTATTGGGCAAATTACCCAATGACATCCGCTCGCGATTTGAGCGCGAGAATGCGGAACGGGATAGCACCACCCTACCAACATTCACTGACTTGGTGAAGTTTTTGGAGTTTGAGGCACGGGCTGCTGAGAATACCATGACGGACTCAGCGCCATCCAGAGCGCCTGAACGTAGGCCCCAACAGGGACGGCAACCGCCACCGCGTGGAGCTGGTGTGCGGGTTGCGCACACGGCAGCAGTCGCGAGGGACGCGGACTGCCTGCAATGTGGCCGGATGGGCCACAGCCTGCTACAATGCAGGGACTGGCAGAGACTGCCAGTACAAGATAGGCGCCGCATGGCAAAGCGGCATGAACTTTGCTTTTATTGTTTGGGCGGTCACTATGCACGTGACTGTCCCAGTGCCATACCATGCAGTGCATGCCGTGGGCGGCACCACGCGATGCTTTGCATGAACCGCAACGGGGATGGCACCCGGATGTTGAGGCAGGGGGTCCCCTATGGGCGGGGGCGCTCCTGCGCGAAGCCCTCCACCACCGGACGGAGGACGCGGCTTCGCTCGTCGCACCCCCTCGGGAGGGGTGTCGCGTACCTGCGCGGGTCTTGGCGGACCGGGACCACGCGTCCCAAGGTCATGGCCAGTATGTAGCTGGCCAGGCCCCGGATAGGGCCCCCATGGGCGGGGGCCCTAGATCGGACGTGAGAGTGGGGACACCCCCCTCCACGCGGGTTACCAATGCCCAACACATGCAGCCGCAGCGGTTTTCTCCGCCGCTGCACGAGTACCCACGGCTGGAGTACCACCCGCCGTACCATATGTATGGCCGGGCCGCGGGTTCTGCCCCCTCAGATGGGGATGTGCACTCGCCCGCCATATTATCCGGGTCAGTGGCGCGCCCTGGTTTGGAGAGAGTGGGGAGCCCGTAACTAGCTTGCTCCCTTGCTGGGACAGAGCCGCGGACGGTTCTGCTCCCTACCGCGGTGGTCCGCGTATGGGGTCGTGGGGGAAGCCATTAATTTGAGAGCTCTGTTGGACTCAGGGGCTCAAAGCAGTTTGGTTACCACTCGAGTGGCACGCCAGTTAGGTTTAGTCGTGGAAGACTCGCCTGTGCCACTTCTTGGAGTTGGTGGCATACAAGTGAAGTGTCTGACGGGCCAGACACTTGTCACCTTTTCTTCGCTGAAGTCCTCCACAATGAGGATCACGACTTCGGCTATGGTAATGGATACCATTGCGGGTTGGCACCCCTCGACAGACATACCGCCGGGTGTGTTGTCTTTGGTTTCGGGTCTGGATTTGGCCGACCCCTTTGTCTTTCATCCCGGCCCAGTGGACTTGCTCCTGGGCTCGGACGTATTGGGTTGGATTTTGTTGGGTACACAGAAGGCTCTGGGTTCGTCTTCACTGATGGCAGTGTCTACGATTTTTGGTTTTGCCCTGATGGGCCCTGTGTTTGATAATGGCACCGCGGAGGAGCCACCGGTTGTCGCATCTGCGTCCTTGGCCAAGACCATGCAAAGGTTTTGGGAGGTGGAGGAGCCACCTATGAGTTCCAGGATGGATCCGGAACACGCTGAGTGCGAAGCCCTTTTTCGATCAACCACGGAGAGGTTGCCCTCCGGTCGGTTTGTAACTAGGTTACCTTTTGTTGCCTCTCGTCCTAGCCTAGGGCAAAGTAGGGCGCTTGCGGAGAAACGACTGCTGTCCATGGAGCGACGCATGCAGCGTGACCACGTACTTCGCGATAAATATATTGAATTTATGCGCGAGTACGAGGATTTGGGTCACATGTCTCCGGCTCGAGTTGATTGGAGCTCAACTGAGCATTATTTTTTGCCCCACCACGCGGTGGTGAAGGCCTCAACAGGCAAATTGAGGACCGTCTTCGATGGGTCCGCACCCACTTCGAACGGGGTTTCGTTGAATCTGTGTTTGCATTCAGGTCCCAAATTGCATAGGGATATAATTGACATCATCTTGAACTTTAGAAGACATCAAGTGGTTTTTGGCGCGGACATCCGGATGATGTTCCGCCAGACAGTCATACATCCTGAGGACAGGCGATTCCAGTTGATACTCTGGCGTGAGCGCCCTGAGGATCCTGTGACGGTGTATGAACTCAACACAAACACGTATGGTTTGAAATCTAGTCCCTATATCGCCATCAGATCATTGCTTGAATTGGCAGAGCGGGAACGGATCCGCTTTCCCCGTGGGGCTTCCGTGCTGTCACGTGACTTGTATGTCGATGACGTGTGCACCGGAGCCCAAAGTATTGAGGAGGCCCTCCTACTGCGGGATGAATTGATTGAAATATTGAAAACGGGTGGCTACGAGCTACGTAAGTGGTTGTCCAATGAGCCTAGAGTTCTAGAAGGGATCCCGGAGGATCACCAACAGAACCCTCACCTGTTTGAGGATGTAGATGATCCCAACAGGATAGCGGTGCTGGGCATGCAGTACCAGCCGCTAACCGATATTTTTACATTCCAAGTGGACTTGGAAATACCAAAGGTCTGGACTAAGAGAACGGTGTTGTCCGTAATAGCCCGTATGTTTGATCCAAGCGGTTGGATCAGTCCAGTGATATTCTCTGCAAAGTGTCTTCTTCAGAGACTTTGGACTTTGGGCGTCTCGTGGGACGAGCCGCTGTTTGGCTCTCCATTGGATGATTGGCTCGAGTTGTTTTCATCGATTAAGGAAGTCAATCGGATTGCCTTGCCTCGTCGAATATTGCCCCCCGGGAAATATCGAGCCAGCCTGCATGGCTTTTGTGACGCGTCGGAGAGAGGCTACGCCGCGTCAGTCTATATGCGGACAGTTGACGCCGATGGCCGGGTCAATGTCTCGCTTTTGTTAGGGAAGAGCAAGGTCGCCCCCATCAGGACTAGGCTGACTATTCCCAAGCTTGAGTTGAGTGGAGCTCACCTTCTTTCTAAATTGTTGCATCACGTTGCCAGTGAGCTGGCGGCCACGGTCGAGATACGGGACATCTTCGCCTGGTCGGATAGCCAGGTCGCGCTTGCATGGTTGCGCGCGGCCCCACATACCTTGGAGGTTTTTGTGGGAAATCGGGTTTCCCAAATCCAGAATATCGGAATTGATATAACATGGAGACATGTGCCGGGAGAGCTTAACCCAGCGGACTGTGCCTCCCGAGGTTGTACGGCACCAGAATTGGTGTCACACCCGCTCTGGTGGGGTCCAGAGTGGCTGATGGGATCAGAAACTTCTTGGCCTGTCTGTCAGACAGATGTTACTTCTTTGAGTTTGACTGGGCTCCGTGTACATGCTGTAGTCGCTGAGACGACGTCGGAGCCGGATTGGCTACTTGCTCGGTATAGCAGCTTGGATAAGCTTCTGGGTGTCACCAGTTGGATTAAGCGTTTCATACATAATTGTAGAAACCCACAGGCAAAGCGGTTGGAGCCGATTGCAGGTGCAGAAGAGCGCCGGAGCGCATTGTTGCATTGGGTCCGTGTCGTGCAGACCGGACGGTTTGAGTCAGAGCTTCGTATCTTGCGCGACGGACGCGCTAAGTTGAAGGGCGCGGTCGCTCGTTTGAACCCGTACATCGACTCGGATGGGCTTCTTCGGGTTGGAGGCAGGCTCCGGAAGGCGGATCTTCCATATGAGACTCGCCATCCTCTGTTGTTGCCCAAGGGCGGACCCTTGGTGCAGCTTTTGGTGTCTGATCGACACATTCGTAACGCCCATGCTGGGTGCAATGCTTTGTTGGCTATTTTGCAACGCGAATTTTGGATATTGTCTGCCCGAAGAGCAATCCGTAGTGTTCTGTTTCGATGTATTGCATGTTATAGGTTGAAGGCATCCACGATGCAACCACAGATGGGTGATTTGCCCGCTGATCGAATCCGACCTTCGAGACCGTTTGACGGCGTTGGAACCGATTTTGCCGGTCCCTTTTCGATCAAGGCTTCTCCCTTTCGTAATGCCCGTATTGTGAAGGGCTATTTGTGTGTATTTGTTTGTTTGGCCACCAAGGCTGTCCATTTGGAGGTGGTATCGGCTCTGACTACGGAGGCCTTCGTCGCCGCGTTGGATCGCTTTGTTTCGCGTCGAGGTCTACCTTCCCTTATTAGGTCTGATAATGGCACAAACTATAAAGGAACTGTAAATTATCTTAAGGATGTTTCCGTGTTTATTGATAAAAATTGTACTAGTTTAATTCAAATTGCTGCCCAAAGGGGAATAACCTGGAAGTTTAGTCCCCCAAGTTGCCCCCATTGGGGAGGGATTTTTGAAGCGGCTGTGAAATCCGCAAAGACCCACCTCCGCCGCATTATCGGAGAAACGGCTCTAACTTTTGAAGAGCTGGCCACAGTGTTTTGTAAAGTTGAGGCGGTCCTCAACTCTCGTCCTCTCTGTCCGCTATCTCCAGATCCAAATGACTTGGAAGCTCTCACCCCTGGTCATTTTTTGGTGGGAGGGCCGTTGAATGCCCTGCCCGAATACCCGTGGAAGGATGAACGCGTATATCGGTTGTCGCGTTTTCAAATGTTGCAGCAAATGAGCCAGGACTTTTGGCGTCGCTGGTCGCTTGAATATTTGCATTTGCTGCAGCAAAGAGTGAAGTGGACAGACAGGACTGAGCCTCCCAGGGAGGGTGATTTAGTATTGTTAAAAGAGGCAAATTTGCCCTCATTGCTTTGGCGACGAGCTCGCATATTACGTTTGATTCTTGGCGGAGATGGCACTCCGCGTGTGGCTGAGGTGTTGGTCGACGGTTCGATTTTAAGGAGAGGTGTGACCTCTCTCGCCCGCCTTCCCGTAGAGTAAGCTAGCGGTCTGCTTCTCAGACCGGGACGGGGGGATGTTTGTAATATATTGGGTAAAACTAAACGCAGGCGTTTCGCATTGCTGCCGCCAGAGGGCGTTCGGGGTTTTAACACTGCTAGCGTGGATGGCGTCGCGTGTGGTGTCCGCCATTGCATTGTCCAGGGCGATATCGGTTTGATTTTAATACGCGGAGCGGGCTCGCGTCTTTTGCTTGTTGTTTAGTTTGAGTGATAATTGTGAATTTCCTGTTTGTTAAATAACTATTGAATTTGTGTTTGTGAAAAACTCTGTTATTGTGACTTTTTCTTGTGAGAGGTGAAACGTGGCTGGCTGTTCACATCTGGCTGTTCCCGAGTGAAACTACGGGAAGAAATCTATTTAGTTGTTATGGGGAATTGAGATCTCAAGGGTTAGGTAGGGTAATTAGGAATTCCCCCTTCCCGAAGACACTCAAGTTTGGATCCGAAGAGAAAGAAGATTTAGTTTGGTAAGTGTTCAATTCTAGTTAATTTATAGGTTAGGTTATCATATAGGGCCCTGTAGCTCCCTTCATAAGCTACGGTGGTAGCAGACTGCGTTAAGTTAGTTAGGTTTTAGTCGGGCAAACGTGGTGCCGCGTGGAGATTTTTTCCCGGTACTTATTTTTACCGGTGGTTTTTTCCCGGTGAAGTTCTGGTACAGAATTCTTCCCGCCGCTTCGTTTGTCCGGATTCGCTCTGCGCACATTTTCTGGCAGCAGAGCGTAGTTGCTCTGCACAAATTACAAATACGGTTATAGCTTAATGGCTTTTAGCTCATATAAGGGATCATTTATGACGAAAGATGAGGCTGTGAGGGTGAAGAATGACATGCCATATAAAGAAGACGTGTGTTTGTTCAAAGTTGTGTTAAAATTTGTTAAACGTAACGCTATCAATCTAGTATTTAATGGTAATAAATCAAAGTAAGTTTTATAAGACTGTAAGATAAAAAGCATTTAACAGAATAGTAGTCACTGGCCTATGTAATTTAAAAACCTACTAAATTCCTAATATTGTTACTTTAGGATTAAAACATGTCAATGGCTTTTAATGAAATACTCTTCTTTACGATACTTCAAATTTCTTTCTGGACCACCAAAATTATCTTTCACTTGTTGGAAAACTCCCACTTTCGTTTCTTCTTCCTTTGCCATTTATCTGCTCAGTAAATATTGCCCGATAGGTATTTTTAAAGATATATTCTTCTTCGCGTATGTCTGACAATGAATAGATAAAAAAATAGAAGTACGTTTTCTTGCACTCGATTTAGGGACTTAAAATACAATAATGTCTATGTCTGCCACTCCAGTATCTCCCAAAGAACAGGGAATGGCAAATGACGTCATCGGTGCAGACGAGGGGGAGATATCTATAAATCATATCTGTAAGACGTTCATGTTCTCAGGCTACAGTAATCCGAGGACCATAATTCATTTGGAATTTAATTCTGATTGTGTTATCTTGTCTTGGTGATCTAAGGTTGATTTTCCATCGTGCCAAAAAATGTCATTCGATAGCGACCTTAAAAAAGCTAGCAAGCCAGCTGTAATCAAACTATTTTTTATTAATTTAATTAGTCATATTCGAATCAAAAGTGTTTTAGTAAATTTAAGAAAACTACAAATTAACTGACGACAAAAAACAACTTATAACTAAGGAAGTTTACCACCGCCGCCGCCCTGTCTCCTTGAAGATTTGAAGAATTGAAGATCATCGATGATGTTCAATTCTTGTTGAAATATTATGCTCAAAATCTGGTGCATGGAACCTAATCATTTAATCTAGTTCTAATTGAGCAAATTCAAATTAACAAGACCGTGGAGTTAACAATATCGAAACCAAAACCATAGGTAAACATGAAATCAGTGAACAATTAGATTTAATCGAGCCGCAGTAAACAGTTCTAGTTAGTTAAACAGTTAACTGTAGGCAGTTTAAATGGTTAAATTAAATAACTACCCATTTAGACTCTTTGGCTTTACGCAGAGATGTTGCGTCCCTCTGCATTTTCTACCGCATTTACAACGGGGAGTGTTCGCAGGAGCTATTCGACCTTATACCAGCCGCTGTATTCCACCACCGTACCACACGCCTTAAGGAGAAGTACCATCCCCACCACCTTGATGGTTGGTGTTCAACCACTGCCCGTTTTTCGCGCAGCTTTTTATTGCGCTGCACTAAGCTGTGGAATAAGCTTCCCTTAGCGGTGTTCCCGAATAGATTCGACATTGGGACTTTCAAGAAAAGAGCCTATCGCTTTCTCAAAGAGTCGGCAACGCATCAGTGACCTTTTTAGGGTCGTTGGTGTCTATGGACTGCGGTGATTGCTTACCATCAGGCAACCCGCATGCTCGTTTGCCTACTATTCTATAAAAAAAATTATAATAATGCAATGCGTATTTATTAGTAACCAAATTGACGTCATCATCGTGTCTTTTATGTCTCTTACTCCGATCTCTGATCGTAATAACAATACCGATTTTGGAATCTAAAGAAAACAAATTTTAAATCGAAAATTCTTTATCGACAAAAGAACAACTATACATATAATAAGAGAGTAAAAATATTTTGTCTGTACATTTAGTGTTTTTGACTGAAATGGATAGAAGGGCATTTAATAAGAATAATAGAGAGCAAAAAAAAATTTTTTGAATTTTTTATCTGTCTGTCTGTCTGTATGTATGATCACGCTAATCTCCGAAAGTACTGAACCGATTTGAGAATGTTTTTTTTTGTTGTGTAGCTATTAAGCCTAGGCAACATTTAGGCTATAATTGATTTTGAAAACTGGAACACTTGATGAAGAACCAAAACAGAACAGTTGAACTATAAGAAATATGGAAATGGTGCCTTAACAAAAGTCGTTCAACCTGATGAGCATTTTCTGCTGACGTATATAAATTGAAAATCTGGAACATATGATGAATAACTCCAAGAGACCACTACACTACAACATTTAAGGAAATGGCGCCTTAGCAAAATTTAAATAATCTGATGATCATTTTCTGTAGACGTATATAAATCGAAGATCCGAAACATCTGAAACAGTTTGGAACACAAACAGAGTTTTCATCTAAGCGAAACTTACGCGGGCGAAGCCGCGGGCATCAGCTAGTATACTATATGTAAGGCGTTGAATCTGAAACACTAGCTGTGACTCCGGACTCTGCTCTGCTCCCGTGGGTTTTAGGGGCTACTGTTCTTTATGAAGCTTAACTTTCTATAATAAAATTTATTGTGAAAGTTAAAATATCTTCAGTTTAATTATACTGAATATACATAATATGATGTATACATGTAGGAGATTAGTTCGATGAAAGCAGTACAGCGCTGAAGATAAATTATGGGTCTCCGAAGACACCCGACACAAATATTCATTGCCCGTGTGGCTTATACTGTCGTGAAGGGTTATTGCTAACCTTTTGAGAATTTAAGTGCCTCAACTCAACGCTTCTCTTATAGTTTACTAGCTTTTGCCCGCGGCTTCGCCCGCGTGAATTCCCACGGGAACTATGCTTTTTCCCGGGATGAAAGGTACCCTATGTCCTTTTCTGTACTTCTAACTATGTGTATGCGAAATTTCAGGAAGATTGGTTCAGTGGATAAAGCGTGAAGAGGTAACAAACAAACTCACTTTCGCATTTATCATATTAGTTAGGATTAGGATTAACCAAGACACAATCATCATCATCATCGTCGGCCTTGATCATGATAATGATGATTGTGTCTTGGTTGTCAAACTACTGGGTATAAGCCTCCTTATACAAGACAAAATATTATTCCGCTTTTTCACTCGTGTATACAAAAGTTTTCCAACATTTCCAAATATACGAACGAAAACAAAAAGCGACCCCTTCTAGTTACCAAGGAGCTTTTAGTTAGACAACTTTTGAATTTATGGGGTTAAATTGAAGGCTGATAGTATTTAACAACTTTAAAGGCTTCTTGTCGGAAACGCCTGCAGTCACGCAATTTTAAAATGATAAGATTCATCGTTACACTTTTGTTTGAAATTATAGTAATCAGTGGTGAAGTGATTAGATCACGGAGTTATTTATTAACAAAAGTTTTAGTAGATAACAATTGAATGTATCGCGTGGTCAATGAAGATGATGAGAGCCATAGATAGGTCGAGTCGGAAGCCTTCTAAATATATATATGAGGGTATTCTATATATCATAGAAATCAGAAATCCTTTATTAAAACTTGGCCTTGAAGGAAGGCTCTTTTTCATGTCTCAAAGCTACAAACTATACGCATTTCGGAACGACCACTAAACTGAACTGAAAAAAAAAGAACTACTAAAGAAACTCATGAAACAGTCATAGGCCATAAATATCAGAGAAAGGCTGTTGTGTTTTGTCCCGGTCAAATATTAGAATAGAATATTTTTATTTGCCTTAATATTATTATTGCAAGCTTAATTAGAACCACTTCCGCTTATCCTACACAGTTGAAATTTTTCATGTGGTTGCGATGACAATGCTTTATTATGATAAGAGAAACTTGATAGTGCAGCCAGGATTGGCTTCCATCGAGAGAACTCCTCAATGGTTAACGGCCTGGACTTGAAATTATTGATACACATTTACCTAATGCAACAAGATCTTCTGCTGGCAACAAAACTTGTGCTAAAAATGATTATTTTGTAGAAACCACTTATTAAAAATTCATTATAACCTATTTCACCGCTGCAAAACATCTCTGACCTCATTAAAATCTAAACTTATCACGGCCACAACTGAAAATAAAATTACACTGCAAAATGAATGCATCCCTGGGTAGCTCAATATTTTATTTAACGGGTCTGGCAAGCCTTGACCTATTTGTAAATGAGGAACGGACATGGGATGGTTCCGGGCTTTGGACCATCTTTTTAGTGTAAAAACTGATTTTCTTTTTTGTATGAGTCACCAATCTTGTACCAGAATCATTTCAAGTCACCTTAGCCTTAGGCACTACACACCTCCATTTAGCGGCAATAGGATTACACACACAGTTTCTCATACATGTTGTTTTTCTTGTTTTATTTGTTGAAGTGTATGGCATTATTACTTTGTTAATTGCGATGTGTGTCGATAACTTGGATAATTTTGTCAACTTGCTCCTAGGCATATTAAACCTATAGGGCAAATCAGTTATTGATGGAGAAGTTATAAGTAACATGGTTTTGTTGCATTTTTATGGTTCGGTAGTTCAGCTTGCGGTCTTAATGCTAACATCACTTATAGATATTTAAAAAGCCGTGAATTGTACCAGTTTCGAATATTTTTCACATTAGCTACCATATAATTCAATCAGATAAGAAAGAAGCAGTTAATTAAAATACAAAATAACATATTAACTCATAATGAAACGTCACCTGTAATTAAGTTGTACACAACAATGGAACAACAAAGATAAGAGAAAGGAGATAAAATGTTTCCAAAAAAACGGAATATTTAGTAACAAAAAAACAGCAATGTTAAACAAAATCTATACGGGACCACCAACGGTAACAAAACAATAGACCCAGTGGAACATTCCCACATTCGCAGGGTCCAAACGCAAATAAAAACATAAAGACACATCACCACGTTTTATTCTACTATTTACGAGTACTTAGAGAAAAGATAAGTTTAAGTGAAGGCAATTCATATGAGACCATAAGGACTTCATGGCGAAAGTAACTCTATAAAATGATGAAAAGCTTTTATTCATCTCTTATTACTAAACTAGTAGTCTGATGCAGTATACGTAGGCCTACTAATGGCAAATGTGACCCAAGGCACAGATTACTAAATAGTTACTGCCCAAGGCCTAGGTCTCCAACTTGACTTCTAAATCAGGAACCTGGTACAAGTTTGTCTTCAGAAATCTGGTATTTTTATAACTGTTATCTTTGATTAATGACATTCAGGACAGTCATACAAATACCAACTTGACAGCCGACATGCCGGCTTATTAACCACTTAAATAAACATTTATCTATGTTTACGTCTCCAAATCACTGGATAATTGAACAGAAGCGGGATCGTATTGACTCGATTAGATTAGGGATTGTAGTTATAATTTGATAGGGAAATAATTGAGGAACTTTGGAACCCCTTCGTTGCAGCAAATTGGTAAATTTTGAAATTAATACTGCCGACGCGAGAACTTCGTTCATTTGCGTAATTGATTTCTTCATAAAGGAACACTAGTTCCCTTTCCCTCCTGGCGGACATAATAAATATGTTATACACCAATATTTTGTTGACATATTATGCAAATTTAACTGGTGACATATCGTTCATGCTCATTACCCGATTGTGCATTTGACGCAAAAATAATGAAAGTGAACCATTATCCCAGGATTGTAATGATAAAGAACGACAATCTGTCATTCTTGACATCTGAGTGTCAATAAAATTCTATCAATGTAAAATTAATTCTTATTTGAATTTAAATTTCAGCAAATTTGTTAACAAAGTTGTTATTTTAACAAATTTTACAAAAAATAAAAAATATAGGGGTTTCTGCGAAATAAAACGAATGCTTTATATAACATAGCCCATATTTCCTTCCTTGGGGTAACGTAATTAATCCAAGTATACCACATACATCTCTAATCTGTCACGGCATTTAGGAGTTATTGTGGGATACTGATGCACATCCCTCTCTCTCTCTCTCTCTCAGCCGAAAGACGTCCACTGCTGGACAAAGGCCTCCCCCAAGCCATCCCTACATAAACCCTAATAAAATAAAACGCCAGTTTTGGGAAGGTCGGACTTTTTACAAATATACATTTCACATTTTTCATGGCAATGAAATTGAGTTCGAGCTCCAGTGTGCTCCAGCTCTCGACAGTACAGTTACGTTCACGTTATCTTGAAGGGCCGAAGTGTATACATCTTATTGCTCGTGACTGTACCTTGACATGTGAAATACGCGAGATCATCAGTCGGCAACAACACACCAGTGTTTATTCGGGAAAATTGAATAATGGAATAGGTTTGCATATTAATACCGCCTCGGGCGGTTCACAGGCGCAGGGCTGGCAGAAATAAACTGGGAGTTGTGGGAATACTATACTATGAGCAATAATGAAAATGGGTAAATAATGTTCTCAAACTGAAATAACTAATGGTAGGTAGTACACAACAACGTATCGCACGCTACAGTGGTCGGATGACGACTGAAGTCCATAGCTCATGGTATAGAGTCCCAAGTTATCTGAGTCGCGCATACACAACAACTTCATGGCTAACAATACCATAAAATAAAGCTATATACGATACTAGCACCAAATATTCGATGAGTTGTATAAGCTGCAACTAGTAAATTCGAAGTATTTTGAGTGGATAGATAAAAATAGATTTTAGGATAATATATTTCGGTATGGGGATATAAAGTGGTTTTATCGATTTGATTACAAATGTAGGCATTTTAATAAATTGAATATTTAATATTTGAAGACTTATTGGAGCAACTCCGCGCGTGATTCAAGTGTTGCTAATAAAGGTTTATCTAATTTTCATTTGTATTCATTGGAGAAACAATATATTTACTTGTATTTTAGAAAGAAAGGAAAAGCTTAAATAATAAAGTCTAACTAAGGAGTACGGTACAGCGCAGAGTACGGGTTATTTCAAGAAATTTCTTGATTTGTTAGCCCTAACACATCTCAAGCGTATGATGTATGAACCACACTAGAGTTGGTTATACTAGGTTATACTCGTAACTGGGGTAAAATATAAACAAGTTTACATCTAGTTCGGAGGTTAAGTTACACACTTACTTTAATCAATTTTAGCGTATCAAGCGTAATATAACAAGTTATTAAAACTAATTTCAAGATTTCTAGTAAAAATGTCTCTGTGCAAATCTGTTAAAAATTAAAAAGATCGATGCTCTAAGAAATCGTACCTGAGGAAAGCGAGACGAAACATGTAAGACATCAAAAAGAAAAAAATCGATGAGAAATTAACGCCAAAAGGTTAAGGATGAGGCTATTAAAACTGTGTTAATTATCAAAGGCAACTCTTCGCCTGAAGATTAGAGACTACCTTTCTGAACTTTAATTAAAGTAATTCCGATACTCGTTAAGATAATTAGCAACAAAATAGATTCACTACCGATGAGAAACCTGTAATTGAAAACTGATTAATTTTCATTAAACACAACAAGAGTTGATAGTAATAAAATTTGGAATTTCCACCCTAAATTCCTTTCTTAGTGCTCACTTAGACAATATACCGAACCTCTATGAAAATTTAAAGTTTCTACGTTCAGAGGTTTATAGAATTAATAAAAATACAAACAATAACTGTAGGCAACTGTACTTTTAAAACTTGTGGACCCGTTGAAACCAATTTTTTATTGCTGTGGACCCGCCTGGGAGTAGTTGTATGGGCGGCATTTTTTTGAGATCAAAGGATTTTTGGACCGCTGGGAGTTTGCCGAATTTTGCACTTCTTAAGAGTTATTGGTGAAAAAAAACTCAAATATGAAACGGGAACTAGGCAAGAAAATTATGACATATTTGGAACTTACCGTGTAGAAGTTAGCAGCATTGCCTGTAAAGAAGAAAAACTATTTAGAATTATGTTTTAGCATATTAGAACAATATAAACACCATATGAAGCACGTATCTAATTAAACATTGAAATAACACACCCACAAAAATCGGAAATACATATCCTGCCCAAGCCGTGGTCAATAAAACGAAATTAAAGCAAACAATGGCCCCATCAGATCTGTAGCAGACAAAGCAATATTTGTCCAGGCCAAATGAACAAGTGCTTCATAATATGGACCCAATTGTATTGCGTTTTGTTATTGCGCACGATTAAACAAGTGGGGATGAGTTCAATGTCGCAGTGGATGAATTTGAAATAGGGGATGAGTTCAATGTCGCAGAGAATGAATTTGAAATAGAGGTAGAGTAGGGAACAAAAGATGTCACAGACGCGAATGACGATTCGGATGATTGTCACATTTATTTGCTAAGTTATATGCCAGTTAAGCCGACGACGTCAGGGTAATTTGTATTCATTAACTAGCTTATGCCCGGGACTTCGTCCGCGTGTTTACAATTGCTAATATCTCAGGTTCTAAGAGGCGTATCAAGATAAAACCTATATCCTACCGTAAATCAGGAAAGGCGCGGCGAAGATAGTTAGTGAGAAGTTAACAATTTAAGTCAAACCCTAATTCTTATAGCACATAATACAAATTCATCCTTTTTATCACCGCATAAAGGTAGCATGGTAACTTCACATACGATCCGATGGACGGTACAAACTTTGAGTAAGAATTTTGAACAATTCATTTGGAATTGTGATGATGAGGCGCTAATGGCTAACATTACTGATTTTGACGTAATGATTCACAATTGTACATTTTTTCAGCATTTTGTATAGCAATAACTGACTCATGCATGTCATGTACCATTATACGTTTATTCAAATGTATGACTAAGTACCAAAATTATTCACTCATTATCTGAAACATACCTAGTTTAAGTTTTAAAATGTCATTCATTATTTGCACGCAATTGCTTCGTATTCACATTTCCACTTTGCTAAATGAGAGAAATAACAGAGACGTTAAAAGCAGTGAGGAATAATTTACTAACACAGGTAGTTTTAGTTTAAATAGTTACTTAAACGTTTCCAGATAATTGGGGTACGCAAAATATTTATTATTCATGAGAAATTCGTCGAATCACAGTAAATTATTAGCTCGATTTAAAGTTTTGACTTAGATAAGCAAAGACAAAATAAATAAGATCATTCGTACGGGCTTTCTAAACCTACAAATCAGCAGGTGAGCTTGATAAAGTTGATAAATCAGTCGTGTAAAAAAGATAGTTTCAGACAGACGAGCCCCCTAATAATAGTTTACAAGATGAATGCAACTCCAAACCACTTGAAGCTAAAAAACTGGTTCCAGCCTTCTATACAAAAACTGATCACGCAATACGCATGTAACACGTGGGTCAAACCCCTTGTAAAAATCCCCTGTAATACTCCAAGCAATGGAAAATAGGCTTTATTGTTCTCATAATAAGATTGTCGTATAATAACTGCACTACGCCCCTGTTATAGATTATTGCAAGCAGTGCATTCGCAGGGTGCATTCGATCGATACAGCTAAATTTGGGCTCGCACTTTTTGGTAGCGAACGAATATTTCGTGTTTGCCTTTTGGTTCCTTTGTTCTTTATAATCATTGATATATTTATTTAGGACTGATCCCATTAAAATGGAATCATCCGGTAGCCGATGTTGTTTTATCGGACAATTTTAATACTTTGGTGATGTGAATAAATGAAAGAATGATGAAAATAGAGACAAGACAATTCATTATCCCAATCTTCAAAGTAAAGACAAACATATCATTACCAAAGTTTGGCCTGGTTAACAGAACGCCATTTCCCCGTATAATTGCTTCGTTTAATAAGTCTATGTAAAATGGTGAAAACAAAAACCAAGCGAAAGTGCTGAAGACGAAAGCTAATTTTGATAGGTCTAAAGATTTCAAAAAGTACTTCGATAAAAACAATCTTCAAAAAATAATAAAAATATTTCACAAGGTGAATAGTAATTTGTTACGGAAAACATTTGTAGTAATCTATACTAGAATGTTTCCACAAATGTTTCACTATCCATAGTAAAGGATATTTTTTATGGAGCACAACAACAATGTATTGAAGATACAGATGGCGCTGACTAAACTGATCCCCATATTAATGGGCTTATTATCCCATATGAAGTCTACTATCAATAACACCACACAACAAAATAAATAGAAAATAGAATGATTCTCCATAGTTCATATGGACAAATTACTTAGATTGAAAATTAAAAAGTTGTAAGATAAATAGGTATTTCGCGCATTTTTAAATGAAACTGAAAAGATATTGTGCAAAACAGACACTTAAGTGTGCTCATGCGTATTATAGTACCATTTTCCAGTAGAAATTTGTATCTCACTCATGCAGCAAATATTGTTGTTTCAAATAAACGACAAAATTTGCTTCACAGAGTTTAATCCTTTTTTGTGTGCGTTGTTTCATCTAAGTGAAATAATTTTGGGGGTAAACAAGCAGAATGTAAGTTACTACGATATATTTACTGAATAATGGGTTTTCTTAGATATTATCCTTCTCTACCCACACTATTTTGGACCACGGTCCACGTGGACAAAGAAGGCCCGTCCAAACCCCATTTGATACTACTATAACTCATTCAGAACATGACTTTGGGGACGTCCCATGAAATATTTCCGTCTTAGCGACGCACACGTGTATTCAAAATGTGTACATGTCAGTCTGTTATATTTCTGCACCAATTTCCTTCAAATGATATTTCTCCATAACAGTATTATCCCTTCTGGATGCTTGTGATGTATGTATTGTGTCTTGATCGACACATATTTAAGATTGGCTTCGAATAAACTCTTACCTTTATTTTTAGTCTTCAAAAAGCACCAGTTCTTTAGAATTGGTTGTTATTTGGATATTAATATATTCAGCAGCCTGAGCTGTACGTATTAAAATAATAGATTTATCATCCTTTCGCATCGCAAATAGCTAATGACAATCTAGCTAAACTTTAGAACACTTTAGCATAAGTTTAACTAAAATTTTAAGAGCATGTGGAAGACTTAAATCTAATTTAGCCAGATGCGAGACTCAAAGCAATAAATGAGCTCTAATTAAGTCTTGACACCCGGTCTGAAAGTCTGATGAAGCCGCAGTCAAGAGCATTGGATTTGCATACATTTAATATGCACTTTGAACTTGTAACTAAACTGAGCAACTATGAATAGACGACGGATTTTGGATGTTGGTGGTCCAGCGGTCAAAGTCAGGGGTGAATAAAAAAAAAGTAACTTTCAAAATTTGACTAGAAATGTTTTATGAGCGTGCTACTTTGGTATAAATGAAATTCATTGCTGCTATGGTCGCTGTTATATGTATATTATTGCTAGATGGCAGTCGTACCAGAGCTTTGAAATCTTACGCCCAAGTAATAAATAATAATTTATAGCAAATTTATTTTGTCGTCCTCTAACGACGTTTTAGTCTACGTGGAGAAAGTGACAGATATTCAACTGATAATTGGAATTGTATTTAATTAAAAGATTTAAAGATTATGAGAGGAGATTAGATCCATCAAATAATAGGCGTTTATGACAATACAATATTGTATTGTACGTTACTTAATCACTTTTTCGCAATGATCATTGCTGTCTCTACTTGCATATTTGCCGATGAACTAAAATCATTTGTAACCAGAGACTTGGAAGCGAAGGCAGTTGGGTGCTTGAATATTTAGCACAAGCTGCTACTGACGTTTAACAGATAAGACAAAGCACATCAGAGGTACTAGCTTTGGTAAACATCAATTCAATTTAACCTGTGCTCGACAGTAATACTGCTGATGGTTCAACAGATCAAGGAGTCAATTTGTTTTTATGGCCGTTATGGAAATGAAAAACACATTCAATAGTCCATTTACAGGGAAGGTTTTTACTTTAACAGCCGGCAATACAATCAGAATTTTTAACATTATTAAACTTCCCGAATTAATTTCAATTCATTGTTATAGCCACGAAAGGATTAGCTTCTAAGAGTGTTTCTAACTCTTTTTAGCTTAGATTCGAGGTAGTTCAACTACTTAGATAGTTCTTCCTTTGAGAAAATGGTTAGTATGTTGTGTTCAGTAATCTCTCATCAATCGTTTTGGTTCAAATCTTTCTTCATTCTTTCAAACATTTCAATGACGATTGAAATGCTAACACCAGAATGTCATCGACGTAATTCCAAGGATATTATTTTATGTGGCTATTCTTTTTCTAGTAATCCGACATGTCATGTGAGCTTATATATCATGTCCGCCCTTCTTACTGTGCCGTCATGGAAGACATATTGAACCGAACACGGAACACGTCGCACGTGGTAACGCAAGACGTATTTCGACTTCATTATTAACATTTCAACGCTCTGGATCTATTTCGAGATAGAAACTCATATTTTTAGATTTAATGCCTTATAAAGCTTCTATTCAAAAGACATACGTTCAGCAGTGGACGCAAATATGCTGAGAAGAAGAAGAAGAAGAAGAAAGCCTCTAAAATAATAAATTAATCATGAGCATATAATTTGGACTGTTAATTTGTTTTCAAAAATATAATAAACAACATCCTGAGAGCAGATTTTTGGACATTTAAAAATGTTTGAAATCAAAGTATAAAATTTGAAATTTATTCAGAGAGCAAATGTCTGCTTTTGATTACATCATTATTATTAGAGTGAATAAAAACAAACAAAAATTCTAAAAAATATTTTGAAGTAAGTAATCTAATTTTAACACGAGATGTAATCGCACTCTGTAATAAAAATACAAAATAAAAGAAACAACATATAATGAATCAAGATTTTTAGATTAGAAGGCCAAACAAATTGATGAAAGTGTGAAGAGTAGCCGTAGGTGTCGAAACACGAGAGAACCAGGGTGTCGACTCTGATTCAAATTTGACAGTAAATCACGTACTTCGTTTCACAGATAGATGGATACAGATGGATACACACATACTTATTAGAGGTGTGTGTATTCGCCCACACACACTATTATAAAATAAAAACATTTGGAATGTATAGACAATACAACTTTTTTTATATTGGCAAAATGTGGGAATGCATGAGTAAATAACCGGTACCTATTTGCCGATAAACTCAATTTTTAGAGAAATATGTTAAAATTTTAAGATAGATTATCATTTCCTGAAGTCCGGGGCAATCTGTGTATATGATTCACGTAAAACTAAATTATTATTTTGCTTTATCAAATCTTTGCCGCAATATGCCTCTATGTGATTAATTTTATAAGCCGAGTCAAATATGAAATTGCATATTTAAGTGATTCCCTATTCAGATTTACCAGAAAATTAGGGAGTTATGGCTCGTTTACACAGTGCGAGCTACTGACTAGACAGTACGCAGCTACTTGCATTTTCTAGTCGTATGCCAGTAGCTCGGCTCGCCTTAGCTGTTTACACAATAATAGTAGCTGTCCAATATCTAGCGAGTTGTCGCGATGTCGAGGCAATGTGCTTTGATTATAAAAACTGTCTATGACCCCAATATTATGTGTTGAATTAAAAATTTTTGCTAGATTAATTATTTTCTAGATTCATTTCCTTTGCAGTATGTTCTAAAGATGCTTTTCTCATATCTCTATTTTTGTAATTTTTATCAAAACAATTCCATAGGTTTTGTTGTTCTCTGTAGAGATTCATGAACATAATATTATTTTCGGAAGAACATCTATCCGCAGCCATTTAACGAGTAAATGCTGTGAACGCGCGTAGACACACGGGTGAGCTACTGCCGGACGTAAGATATGTCCATACGTTGCGAGTTACTGCACTGCAGCTACTCGGCAGGCTGACTCGCATGCTAGCTCGCACTGTGTAAACGAGCCATAATTTAAGAATGTTCGATTCGGGTTATCGTTAGGTACACGTTAAAAATTACATCGCTTTTTCAAATTAGATAAAATATTGAATATCTGTTTTTTTTAAACAAGTACAATTTGATTTACAAAAAAAGGATTTTGAAAATAATTACTTTACTTTTTTTATTTATTTAGAACTTCTAGTCTGCGGTTTGCCGTGTTACCCACTATTTATACCACAAAAATTTGTATAAATTTTTCCATTTTACCTATTTATGAATTGTACTCATCATTATTTAATAATAGGGGGTAAATATTAACAGCTGGCAACCATAGACTTCTACATCCTAAGTTTATGCTGGCAACAGTGAAGGTGTCAAAAGTCAATCCATCAAGGAATTGTCAAGAAAACTAAAATGATAAAGTAATAGGTACCAAAGAGTTTTATACATTTTGTTTGTAAAAAATAAAAATTTTAGGTATCTACCATAGAGCAACACGGACTACGCGCGGATGTCCTTGTTGCTCTATGGTATCTACCATGGAACAAATAAGAATAGTATCTAACTACGACAATTTTTTTAGCTTTTTTTAACAATGTTCTATTGGTACCATCCAAATATATCCGCTAGCTAGGGTACCTAAAGATCAAAAGAAGAGTGACAAAATGACTGCGCGTTTTCTACCACAGAAATATTTTTTGTTTTCTACATAATATCATAGATCTATTTATCTGTGCGATAAAATACTTCGAGCAACAAGGACTTTCGCACACGGAAATCCGGGCATAAAGTTATTATATTGTACAGTTGTTGTAGTTATAAAATACCTAGCGGTCACAGAAATATTTCTTTTTTAAATAAAGAGTATTAGTCTGTGCTAAGGGTATAATACGTTTATGGTTGTCCGC
The DNA here is from genome assembly GCA_018467065.1 of Ephestia elutella. Taxonomy (NCBI): domain Eukaryota; kingdom Metazoa; phylum Arthropoda; class Insecta; order Lepidoptera; family Pyralidae; genus Ephestia; species Ephestia elutella. The sequence continues at coordinate 7,040,985 of CM031590.1, forward strand.
TTTTTTCGTAAAAAGAAAATACTCTATGGAAAATTCTATGTTGTAGAGATTGCAACCGGTATTTATCGTTAAAGACTTTGATTTGTGAAATATTCATGGCTGGAAATAAAATATCATCTACAAAAAATACATTAAATTTTCAAATTTTTGACTTTGAAGGAAGACACTGACGTTTACCCTAAATTTCGGGAAAAGCGCAAATTTATGGTAAAAATTGCCCCCAAGTCCGAAAAATATAAATCCAATTTTACATAAATATTTTTGCTACAAACTTAACACACTACCAACACTTATTTACTTTAAAAAAAATTAATCCTATTATTTTGCATTCCATGTTCTCTAACAGTTTTTTCTCCTAACTAGGTTATCTAACTTAACTAATATTATAAATGAGAAAGTGAATTTGTTTATTTGTTTGTTACCTTTTCACGCTTTATCTACTGAATCAATCTTCCTAAAGTTTTGTATACACATAGTTGGAAGTACTGAAATGGGTACCTTTTATCCCGGGAAAAAATAATGTTCCCGTGGGAAATTCACGTGGGCGAAGCCGCGGGCAAAAGCTATTAAATTATAAATGCCAAAAAAAGGAAGTAATATTTATTTGAATTATACCTATTATATACTATTAGGTAACAAACAAACCAATAAATAAACAAACAAACTCACTTTCGCATTTATAATATAAGTTAGGATTAGTCAAGGTTTAGGAAGTTAGGATAGGATTAGGACATTCTGTGGATAAAATTGACAAACCCACAACTTATTTCATTTGTAATGATTGGTAATTTTTTTAAGAGATGGCCACATTTTATTGACGTGGTTTGACCACAGACATAAAATACTCTTCTATTAAAAATAAAATATTTCTGTGGATATGACAAGCTTGATAATATGTCATAAAATACATGAAACCCAAAACATTTTCAAGTAGTAAAATATGTTCAATATAATTGGTTAGGTATTTACCTACATTTTACCTAGTAAATTTTATAAAACATAAAAATAAACAAATATATAGGTGGAATGCACAGATGGAATCAAAAGCCCGATGTAACATTAAACCATTGCTTGATTCATGAAATTACAAGATTCAAGAACGGATTCATCTTCTAATTCTAAGTCTATTTTGCGTAACAAGAGATCAAGAGATGATAACACTTATACCTATTTACTTTATATAAAATACATTGTTTTTAATGATTAAATATATGTAAAATATAACTTGTTATTTATTAAAGAAATCTACTATGTAACTATGATAAAAGTACAAAATTATTGTACACTGAAAGCAAATGCACGTATATGCCTTTCCTACGATAATATTTGATTTAATATATTATTTCGTTTATGTAGTGATCAAGATTACAGATCAGCCACTTGTTAGATACTTTAGGCTATTTTATTTAAATTATGTACTTTCTCCACGCGTTTTATTATAGTCTAGCACTAGTAAGTGCTACTAGATTGACAAAAGCATGAAAACAATGCCTATATTTATTGATATTTTATATATTTAACAACGTCTAATAACGTACCTAACTCAATGGTATAAACATATTAGACGTGACGTATTAGTTGGCTGTTCTCGATTACAAAATTTTTCAATTTAGTAATTGAAACAACCAATCATAGGCCAAGAAAGAGGTCACGTTTGCTGCACGTAGTTGCTCCGCACTATCTTGGGCTGACGGAAAAATATCGTTGAAAGTGCTCGCTTTTCCGTATCTTTCGTTGTCAAAATCAAATGACAAGCTGTCGAAAAATGCAGTTGTGTGTGTAAAATTTTCTGAGATTCCTGTGATTGGATGATCGACGATCGTTCGGAGTGGTGTGTAACTGTCAAATCGACCCGTTAGTTGAGGTTGGATGCGGTTTTATGCTTGTGTGTATTCGGTAGGACTACACACAAGCACAAATCACGTGGTTTCACGTGTCACGTCCGGCACGAAAGGGACTTGAGAGTGGCGCCCCTGGTAGATGACTATGTGGAACAGACAGATAGATATCTTACTAATATGGATTTAAATTACTGGCAATTTATAAAATAGCAAGTGGAAAAAAAACAAAATTCTCCTTTTTAAGAAAAGTATAAAGACTTAATTTCCTGTTCATTGTTCGACTCTGTAAGATTTTCATTATATTCTTGACCCAAATTTCACGATTGTTCAACAATCGGAGGACTCGGAGGCCGGGTTGTATGAAATACAGCGGAATATTAAATAAATAATATATTAAGTACAATATAATTATTAAGAATTTTAAAATACAAGTCCTTTGTATGTACTTATGTTATTTATCATCATCACGAGATTTATTAATGTGTAACATTTTGAAACTCGCCATTCGAAAAACCATTCAAAAAATCTTCATCTCTGCTGGTAAAGACACACGGCCAGCAGTGGGCTTTTTGTAGCTGAAATGACTATGATGATTATAGTGCGAAGCAAGAAGTTATTTGCTACTATCAAGTAGCTTACCTATATTCCTGGTAGAACCTGGTAGCAGTACCTTTAAAATTGCAATGGACATCAGTGAAGATAAAGCAGCAAAAGGTGATGATAACGATACAGTCGGCATTCATTTAAGTTATCTGATTGAAGAATGTTTCTATAAAGATCAAAGACACGACAGGGCAATAGAAACAAGCTCCTATTAAGGGCTTTTAACAGTGGAAATAAACACATCCGTTACAAACAAGCGTAAATTTATCGTACCTTTTACATTTTATCAACCGAGACGAATAGCTATCAGTCCTATTGGGAACTATTGTTGTAGATCGGGCGTTAAATTGAATTCTTTATAGATTTATAGAGGTCAATGCTTGGGAACTTTAGTGGACGTTAGAGATAGTGAAATAATATATTAAAGAAAGCAAAACAAAAGGATTTATTCTAGAAAGCAAACACCAGGCTTTGCTTTAAGTTTGAGAAAATCTTTTTGTGTTTTAAACCTAAAATTCTAGAAACTACCATACAGTTGTTCTAATTATCTTTTAAAATAAAAATAATTTACGCACTCAAATTGATGTCCTTTAAAAATCATTTCATGAAAGCGAAAGACTGAATCAAAGACCTACTTTCCTTCCAAGGAATCCAAAAGAAATCTTAAGCTCTGAGAGATTTAATCACGGCTAGGAGCAAGGCGAGTGCACTGGCCGCGGCCGTGATTCATCTGTCAAGTGCATACGGGTGCAACGATGCACCAGATTTAGACGGAGATAACATCGCTTTGATTGTAAAACAACGTGACTCTAGAATAGACGCACCGAACGTTATGTAACTATCGTACGTTTTATTTAATGGATTATGCTTATTACTTGACACTTTAAGTTTTAAATCGTACTGTTTGTAATATATTGGGTAAAACTAAACGCAGGCGTTTCCTGTTATCGCCGCCAGGCGTTTTGGGGTTCTCACATTGCTCGCGTGCAAATGGGTCGTGGACGGTCGCCATTGTCCTATGCGATATCGGTTTGATTTTTAATACGCAAGAGGTCCCGCGTTCTTTGATTGCTAATTATCTTGAGTTGTATTGGTGAATTTCCTGTTTGTTAAATAACTATTGAACTTTGTGTTTGTGTGCCCGTCATTGTGACTTTCTCCTGTGGGATGTGACGCGTGGCTGCTCGCTCACATCTACCTGTTGCCGAGCCGATTTCGGGAAGAAATCTATTTATGTGTTCTGGGGAATTGAGATCTCATGGGTTAGGTAGGGTGATTAGGAATTCCCCCTTCCCGAAGACACTCAAGTTTGGATCCGAAGAGAAAGAAGATTTAGCTTGGTAAGTGGTTTTCCATTGTAATTAATTTATAGGTTAGGTTATTATATAGGGCCCTGTAGCTCCCTTCATAAGCTACGGTGGTAGCAGACTGCGTTAAGTTAGTTAGGTTTTAGTCGGGCAAACGTGGTGCCGCGTGGAGATTTTTTCCCGGTACTTATTTTTTCCGGTGGTTTTTTCCCGGTGAAGTTCCGGTACAGAATTCTTCCCGCCGCTTCGTTTGTCCGGATTCGCTCTGCGCACATTTTCTGGCAGCAGAGCGTAGTTGCTCTGCACATTTTCTGGTAGCAGAGCGTAGTTTATCTACCCTCTATTTGTTCGTTTGTAAAAAATAATTAATTGTTTGTAAAAATTATTAGATTTTTCTTAGTTTGTTTGTATAAGAATATTTGTAACCTTTTTGTATTTGTTTGCGGTTTGTACCGTGCGTTCCGGGTTTGTGTCATTTTCATACCTACCGCGGTTCTTCGTGTAGTTGTTTGATTTTGTTGTTTTTTATTTACCTTTTGTTATTTTTTTGTTTGTGACTTGACGCGATGGCGAAGGTCCCCAATGCTAAGGCGACACTCGCCAACGAATTGAGATGGTTTGTGACGGCCGGTGGACTCCTGTCCCGGAAGGACAGGGAGGCCGCTATACTGGAAAGAGCGGATCAGCTCCGCTCACGATTGAACAACGCGGAAGCGGCCATGGCGGCGCTTACCGAAGCCGACCTTACCCCGGAGGTCTACGCAGGTCACGTGGCGGACCTGGACCAGATCCTGAGTCTGCACGATGACATCGTGGAGGCGGCGGCCGCAATAAGGGCGAGACAGGCTGGCGGACCAGCCCCTCGCACACCTGTTAGACAGGAAGGACCAGCGGTTACTGGTCGGCTCCCCACCCTTCAGCTGTCCCACTTTGGGGGTAGGATGGAGGAGTGGGTGGCATATAAAAATATGTTTGAGTCCCTGGTCGTAGCACGACAGGATTTGTCGAAGGCCCAGAAGATGGCCTACCTCCTCTCCACTCTTGAGGGTGAAGCGCGGTCGCTCATCCAGCACCTCCGGGTGGAGGACGACCAGTACGACACGGCTTGGGAGTTATTGAACTCCCGCTACCAAAATTTACGTTTGTTAGCGGATGCGCACGCCGCACAGTTGATGGCCCTGCCCAAGGTGGCCAACAGGGCACAGTTGCGCCTGCAGTTGCTCACGCCCGTTACAGTGGCCTGTAACGCGCTCCGCACACTGGGGCTGCCGGTGGACCAATGGTCTTTTTTGCTGGTGCACATTGTATTGGGCAAATTACCCAATGACATCCGCTCGCGATTTGAGCGCGAGAATGCGGAACGGGATAGCACCACCCTACCGACATTCACTGACTTGGTGAAGTTTTTGGAGTTTGAGGCACGGGCGGCTGAGAATACCATGACGGACTCAGCGCCATTCAGAGCGCCTGAACGTAGGCCCTTGGAACCCTCATGGAGAGGTAAGCCCCAACAGGGACGGCAACCGCCACCGCGTGGAGCTGGTGTGCGGGTTGCACACACGGCAGCAGTCGCGGGGGACGCGGACTGCCTGCAATGTGGCCGGATGGGCCACAGCCTGCTGCAATGCAGGGACTGGCAGAGACTGCCAGTACAAGATAGGCGCCGCATGGCAAAGCGGCATGAACTATGCTTTTACTGTTTGGGCAGTCACTATGCACGTGACTGTCCCAGGGCCATACCATGCAGTGCATGCCGTGGGCTGCACCACGTGATGCTCTGCATGAACCGGAACGGGGATGGCCCCCGGTTGTTGAGGCAGGGGTCCCCTATGGGCGGGGGCGCTCCTGCGCGAAGCCCTCCACCATCGGATGGAGGACGCGGCTTCGCTCGTCGCACCCCCCTCGGGAGGGGGTCGCGTACCGGCGCGGGTCTTGGCGGACCGGGACCACGCGCCCCAAGGTCATGGCCAGTATGTGGCTGGCCAGGCCCCGGATAGGGCCCCCATGGGCGGGGGCCCTAGATCGGACGTGAGAGTGGGGACACCCTCCACGCGGGTTACCACTACCCACCACATGCAGCCGCAGCGGTTTTCTCCGCCGCTGCACGAGTACCCACGGCTGGAGTACCACCCGCCGTACCATAGGTATGGCCGGGCCGCGGGTTATGCCCCCCCTCAGATGGGGATGTGCACTCGCCCGCCATATTATCCGGGTCAGTGGCGCGCCCCTGGTTTGGAGAGAGTGGGGAGCCCGTAACTAGCTTGCTCCCTTGCTGGGACAGAGCCGCGGACGGTTCTGCTCCCTACCGCGGTGGTCCGCGTATGGGGTCGTGGGGGAGAAGCCATTAATTTGAGAGCTCTGTTGGACTCAGGGGCTCAAAGCAGTTTGGTTACCACTCGAGTGGCACGCCAGTTAGGTTTAGTCGTGGAAGACTCGCCTGTGCCACTTCTTGGAGTTGGTGGCATACAGGTGAAGTGTCTGACGGGCCAGACACTTGTCACCTTTTCTTCGCTGAAGTCCTCCACAATGAGGATCACGACTTCGGCTATGGTAATGGATACCATTGCGGGTTGGCACCCCTCGACAGACATACCGCCGGGTGTGTTGTCTTTGGTTTCGGGTCTGGATTTGGCCGACCCCTTTGTCTTTCATCCCGGCCCAGTGGACTTGCTCCTGGGCTCGGACGTATTGGGTTGGATTTTGTTGGGTACACAGAAGGCTCTGGGTTCGTCTTCACTGATGGCAGTGTCTACGATTTTTGGTTTTGCCCTGATGGGCCCTGTGTTTGATAATGGCACCGCGGAGGAGCCACCGGTTGTCGCATCTGCGTCCTTGGCCAAGACCATGCAAAGGTTTTGGGAGGTGGAGGAGCCACCTATGAGTTCCAGGATGGATCCGGAACACGCTGAGTGCGAAGCCCTTTTTCGATCGACCACGGAGAGGTTGCCCTCCGGTCGGTTTGTAACTAGGTTACCTTTTGTTGCCTCTCGTCCTAGCCTAGGGCAAAGTAGGGCGCTTGCGGAGAAACGACTGCTGTCCATGGAGCGACGTATGCAGCGTGACCACGTACTTCGCGATAAATATATTGAATTTATGCGCGAGTACGAGGATTTGGGTCACATGTCTCCGGCTCGAGTTGATTGGAGCTCAACTGAGCATTATTTTTTGCCCCACCACGCGGTGGTGAAGGCCTCAACAGGCAAATTGAGGACCGTCTTCGATGGGTCCGCACCCACTTCGAACGGGGTTTCGTTGAATCTGTGTTTGCATTCGGGTCCCAAATTGCATAGGGACATAATTGACATCATCTTGAACTTTAGAAGACATCAAGTGGTTTTTGGTGCGGACATCCGGATGATGTTCCGCCAGACAGTCATACATCCTGAGGACAGGCGATTCCAGTTGATACTCTGGCGTGAGCGCCCTGAGGATCCTGTGACGGTGTATGAACTCAACACAAACACGTATGGTTTGAAATCTAGTCCCTATATCGCCATCAGATCATTGCTTGAATTGGCAGAGCGGGAACGGATCCGCTTTCCCCGTGGGGCTTCCGTGCTGTCACGTGACTTGTATGTTGATGACGTGTGCACCGGAGCTCAAAGTATTGAGGAGGCCCTCCTACTGCGGGATGAATTGATCGAAATATTGAAGACAGGTGGCTACGAGCTACGTAAGTGGTTGTCCAATGAGCCTAGAGTTCTAGAAGGGATCCCGGAGGATCACCAACAGAACCCTCACCTGTTTGAGGATGTGGATGATCCCAACAGGATAGCGGTGCTGGGCATGCAGTACCAGCCGCTAACCGATATTTTTACATTCCAAGTGGACTTGGAAATACCAAAGGTCTGGACTAAGAGAACGGTGTTGTCCGTAATAGCCCGTATGTTTGATCCAAGCGGTTGGATCAGTCCAGTGATATTCTCTGCAAAGTGTCTTCTTCAGAGACTTTGGACTTTGGGCGTCTCGTGGGACGAGCCGCTGTTTGGCTCTCCATTGGATGATTGGCTCGAGTTGTTTTCATCGATTAAGGAAGTCAATCGGATTGCCTTGCCTCGTCGAATATTGCCCCCGGGAAATATCGAGCCAGCCTGCATGGCTTTTGTGACGCGTCGGAGCGAGGCTATGCCGCGTCAGTCTATATGCGGACAGTTGACGCCGATGGCCGGGTCAATGTCTCGCTTTTGTTAGGGAAGAGCAAGGTCGCCCCCATCAGGACTAGGCTGACTATTCCCAAGCTTGAGTTGAGTGGAGCTCACCTTCTCTCTAAATTGTTGCATCACGTTGCATGTGAGCTGGCGGCCACGGTCGAGATACGGGACATCTTCGCCTGGTCGGATAGCCAGGTCGCGCTTGCATGGTTGCGCGCGGCCCCACATACCTTGGAGGTTTTTGTGGGAAATCGGGTTTCCCAAATCCAGAATATCGGAATTGATATAACATGGAGACATGTGCCGGGAGAGCTTAACCCAGCGGACTGTGCTTCCCGAGGTTGTACGGCACCAGAATTGGTGTCACACCCGCTCTGGTGGGGTCCAGAGTGGCTGATGGGATCAGAAACTTCTTGGCCTGTCTGTCAGACAGATGTTACTTCTTTGAGTTTGACTGGGCTCCGTGTACATGCTGTAGTCGCTGAGACGACGTCGGAGCCGGATTGGCTACTTGCTCGGTATAGCAGCTTGGATAAGCTTCTGGGTGTTACCAGTTGGATTAAGCGTTTCATACATAATTGTAGAAACCCACAGGCAATGCGGTTGGAGCCGATTGCAGGTGCAGAAGAGCGCCGGAGCGCATTGTTGCATTGGGTCCGTGTCGTGCAGACCGGACGGTTTGAGTCAGAGCTTCATATTTTGCGCGAAGCACGCGCTAAGTTGAAGGGCGCGGTCGCTCGTTTGAACCCGTACATCGACTCGGATGGGCTTCTTCGGGTTGGAGGCAGGCTCCGGAAGGCGGATCTTCCATATGAGACTCGCCATCCTCTGTTGTTGCCCAAGGGCGGACCCTTGGTGCAGCTTTTGGTGTCTGATCGACACATTCGTAACGCCCATGCTGGGTGCAATGCTTTGTTGGCTATTTTGCAACGCGAATTTTGGATTTTGTCTGCCCGAAGAGCAATCCGTAGTGTCCTGTTTCGATGTATTGCATGTTATAGGTTGAAGGCATCCACGATGCAACCACAGATGGGTGATTTGCCCGCTGATCGAATCCGACCTTCGAGGCCGTTTGACGGCGTTGGAACCGATTTTGCCGGTCCCTTTTCGATCAAGGCTTCTCCCTTTCGTAATGCCCGTATTGTAAAGGGCTATTTGTGTGTATTTGTTTGTTTGGCCACCAAGGCTGTCCATTTGGAGGTGGTATCGGCTCTGACTACGGAGGCCTTCGTCGCCGCGTTGGATCGCTTTGTTTCGCGTCGAGGTCTACCTTCCCTTATTAGGTCGGATAATGGCACAAACTATAAAGGAACTGTAAATTATCTTAAGGATGTTTCTGTGTTTATTGATAAAAATTGTACTAGTTTAAGTCAAATTGCTGCCCAAAGGGGAATAACCTGGAAGTTTAGTCCCCCAAGTTGCCCCCATTGGGGAGGGATTTTTGAAGCGGCTGTGAAATCCGCAAAGACCCACCTCCGCCGCATTATCGGAGAAACGGCTCTAACTTTTGAAGAGCTGGCCACAGTGTTTTGTAAAGTTGAGGCGGTCCTCAACTCTCGTCCTCTCTGTCCGCTATCTCCAGATCCAAATGACTTGGAAGCTCTCACCCCTGGTCATTTTTTGGTGGGAGGGCCTTTGAATGCCCTGCCCGAATACCCGTGGAAGGACGAACGCGTATATCGGTTGTCGCGTTTTCAAATGTTGCAGCAAATGAGCCAGGACTTTTGGCGTCGCTGGTCGCTTGAATATTTGCATTTGCTGCAGCAAAGAGTGAAGTGGACAGACAGGACTGAGCCTCCCAGGGAGGGTGATTTAGTATTGTTAAAAGAGGCAAATTTGCCCTCATTGCTTTGGCGACGAGCTCGCATATTACGTTTGATTCTTGGCGGAGATGGCACTCCGCGTGTGGCTGAGGTGTTGGTCGACGGTTCGATTTTGAGGAGAGCTGTGACCTCTCTCGCCCGCCTTCCCGTAGAGTAAGCTAGCGGTCTGCTTCTCAGACCGGGACGGGGGGATGTTTGTAATATATTGGGTAAAACTAAACGCAGGCGTTTCCTGTTATCGCCGCCAGGCGTTTTGGGGTTCTCACATTGCTCGCGTGCAAATGGGTCGTGGACGGTCGCCATTGTCCTATGCGATATCGGTTTGATTTTTAATACGCAAGAGGTCCCGCGTTCTTTGATTGCTAATTATCTTGAGTTGTATTGGTGAATTTCCTGTTTGTTAAATAACTATTGAACTTTGTGTTTGTGTGCCCGTCATTGTGACTTTCTCCTGTGGGATGTGACGCGTGGCTGCTCGCTCACATCTACCTGTTGCCGAGCCGATTTCGGGAAGAAATCTATTTATGTGTTCTGGGGAATTGAGATCTCATGGGTTAGGTAGGGTGATTAGGAATTCCCCCTTCCCGAAGACACTCAAGTTTGGATCCGAAGAGAAAGAAGATTTAGCTTGGTAAGTGGTTTTCCATTGTAATTAATTTATAGGTTAGGTTATTATATAGGGCCCTGTAGCTCCCTTCATAAGCTACGGTGGTAGCAGACTGCGTTAAGTTAGTTAGGTTTTAGTCGGGCAAACGTGGTGCCGCGTGGAGATTTTTTCCCGGTACTTATTTTTTCCGGTGGTTTTTTCCCGGTGAAGTTCCGGTACAGAATTCTTCCCGCCGCTTCGTTTGTCCGGATTCGCTCTGCGCACATTTTCTGGCAGCAGAGCGTAGTTGCTCTGCACACGTACATTGTTTTGTCTCCAAGTAATCGCCATTCCTTTGATAGCATGGTTGCTTTAATAATAGAATATTTTGGTTACTGTGGTTTTGGACACATAAATTAGTACTAATTTCCTAGGATGAACTGAAACAATCATGAATTTCTAACTTTAGGAGAATAAATCTTAATGTATTGAACTTAACATGTGACGAATCGACTGTAGCAACCGGACAAAGGTTCAAATAAATATTAGTGTTATTTTCTGTAATATCATTATCTTGTTCTTTAGTTTATTTATATTTAGATGCAGACGGTGGTAAATCTTAACCGCTTGATATTTACAAACTAGTAACGTAAACATTGAGGTTTTAGGAAACATAGGGAATTTTAAACAATATAAATAGTGGAGTCACTATTTCCGTATTGAGTCAGCAAATTGCTGTCACAACACAACTGCAAAGTTTTATTGGCTTGTCTATATCTCTGAGGATAACAAATATGGCGTGGCATTAGTGGATTCCCTTCTAAACTGGCGAATCGAATCAATTTTCCATTGACATGTAGAAAGTAAATTGAAGGGAGAATTATATTTATAACTTAATTGCATAGCGAAATTAACCTCAGTCTATAAACTTTCGTTTTAATCAAAACGCCTTATTCGGATGTCAGTTTTGTTCAGAAAATTATTGACATCATTTGTTTAATAGCTGAAATAAAAGGATTTCATGTGAAATTCTACTTTCAGTTTACTACGGAACCTTAAAAAGTAGCAAAATGGCCACTTTATCGCCGTTATTAAAATTGGCATGTTTTGTAGCTTTCAGAAGTTTGAATTTCGAAGTCCGTCAGGTCTGGCTAAGTTCTTTGGGCATCCATCCACGCATAAAATATTGAACTTGTTTATTCTTATCGGAGTTTCGAGAAAATATTGTATCAAATTTCGCTTTTAGTCTTTTTACTAACTTTTTTTTACATTTTTGATGCTATCGTAACATTTTATTTATTGTTGAGTATGTATTTTATTTTTGGGTTAAGCGCCATCATACATACGTATGTATATTACCACGTATATGTATATCACCACGCCTTTTTCCCGTGGGGTAGGCAGAGACATAGTTATGTTGTTCAAAGTGCGCCATTGTTTGATTTTGGAAATTTTAAAACTTGTCTCATTAAGTGAGTTCAATGGCTTGATTATGAGTTACATGGTTGTCAAGTAAAATCGCAAACATTGTATTGTGATTTCACGTTCTAGAAGCAATTCTTAGAATTATATTTATTAAACCACCAAAAGTATTCAATAATTAAAATACATCTTTGTAAGATTTACTATTAAAAAGTTGTAGCGTAACCATTGTTACATTGCCAGTGCGAACTTTAAAATGAAAAAACTAACAAAACGGAAGTACTGGCGACTTGAAAAAAAAATATTTTTAAAATTTGAACGCCGAATGAGCTAAATTCCCAGAACAATAAAACGTAACAGCGCACAGGCATAACGGCATAACCGCGTAAAATTAAAAATCGAGTCATCTATCTGTGGGAGCTCGCACTAAATTCGGATACCAACGCAGCGTTCGAATTTGACCTTTTTGCGGGACGAAAACGTAAAGTGATTGTGTGAATGAGAGGCTATTTTCGGATACAAACAATGGTTTGGTTGCACATTTGATATACAGGTAAAGATGATTTATTCTGATCCTTGCTTAATTCCTTACCCGGTCGCGGGTTACGTTAGGAACTTGAAAAAATACTTATGATATTTATGCCGAACGTAACGCTATTCCCTATTCCTAACCTGACCCTTCGTATCGTTCCTATAATAACCTGAAGTGCTTCGCTCCTCTTAGAATAAAAGATAATATTAGAGTATACAAGTAATATTTACAAAAGTTAACCACATCTTTCTTATCGACTGTGTCATACTGGTGTCAGATTTTATTCAGTCGCCTAAAGGCACCTGACAAAACCACAACCACATGAAAATGTGTGTTATGTGTCAAATTAATTACGGAGCGTCAAAATTCTGCTTATAGAGTAACCCGTTTTTTTCTTGTAAGCAAAAAAAGCTAGCAAAGATAGAGCATACAAAAAGAAAAATAATAGTTTTTGTATTTTTATAATACCAAGGAATAAACAAAGAAGGTAACTAAGTGAATTAAAGATTAATTTCTCCGATTAAATTTTTATTTAATTTATTGAATGTAAGATAACATAAAGAACTTTTATACCTTTAGTATATTTAACTGAAATATTTTAACCTACTTAGATAAGTACTTGGCTACCTACACACGCCATTATTACGATAAGATACCAATTATTTTATGAAATTCTAGTCGTATTGTAGAAAAGATTTGTGCCTTTACTTAGTTGTTATTATTTAGTTAATAAAAGTAATCTTTTTAAAATTTATAATATCAAATGTATGCGGTTGAGGTCGTCAAGAACATTCAATAATAAAGCCTATTAAATAATCAAAAAACGTTCTAAAGTTCACCCACCATCATTGAATCACCGGATTTCAAAGTGATTACCCTTGACCGTAATTCGGTGTTTTGTAAAATAAGTCAACGGCGGCGGCAATCAAGTTAATTGCAATTTAAGAAGTATTATAATGACATAAGAATCATGTCAACTGAACAGTAATGTAGACACATAGTTTTAACTGTGATGATAAAATTTGACGTGATTTTTTTTTTATTTTCACAAGTTACTACTTTTAATCGAACCTTCTTCTTTTCGACTGTGTAATGTTTTCGACTGTGTAGTTCTGTGTGTGTCTGTTTTTCTCAAATCGCCGAAAAGTATCTAACATCAAATCTACTTGCAGATTGCCAAAATTATAAATCAAATTGAAGCCAAATCTTCGTGACGGCAAACTTACAGTATCCAAACACACTGTGGATGAGACTGGAATTAAAAAATAATAATATGTAAATGGCAGTGGATCAGTTTGGGGTATCAGACGGGAATAACTCTACTAAACGTTGTAACGCACCTTTATAGCAATACATACAATATAAGTACATTATCTGCACTATAGACGGTAAAACTAGAAAGCTAAGTCCCTAAGTCAGTACCCAAGTATCCAGTATATCTTACTGAGCTCTAATGGAACCATTTTGCGATATGGCTGCCCCAGAGAGACCAAGCGTTGGGCCGAAATTGGACGTTTTCGAATACTCCACTTTACCAGATGATGGTTTAAATACAGATATAGTATAACGTCTTTATATTTTACGAGGTATACAGAGGCATGCGCCGCGAGACCTCGTTTGGCTGGATAGTCGGGATATTGGTAGAGTTCAGATTTAGAAATAGTGACACGTTGCTAGACCATAGCCTATGAGAAGAATCCCCAATTCCAATCCCTTTCCCATAAACAACTTTTACAAAGCAGCTGGCATATTCTAGGTTTTTATTTTCACTTCCAGACCAGGGGGCCTATTCCACTAATTACAAAAGTAGATGTCGAGTCTCAATTGTGTCTCAAGAGCCAAAGAAATTGAAATAAAGTGACAAGATCTCTGTAAGACTTCTATGTTTTATTACGATTTCTTTAGCTTTTAAGACACAACTGAGGCACGACATCTACATTTGTAATTTGTAGAATCAAAGGCCTGAGCATGGAAGACGGTTAAAAACCGGACTGAAACTGGTCCAGTCCAGTTTTGGTCTGGTGCGTGCCCATCACTGTTCTTCCGGTTCCAACTTGCGCAATTTATCTGCGGAAAGGGTAACTTGGACACTAATGAGGTACGGTATTTTTTCTTCCAGCATTTATCCTATTTTATTGGACAATGCACTTAAAAGTAACCGAGACTTAGGTTACTCTCCTTCAAAAAGGATGTTCTAGACTTTTACTCTGAATTGGTGGCTAGATTTCAGCTTTTTGTAAACGGTATTTTTTCTTCCAGCATTTATCCTATTTTATTGGACAATGCACTTAAAAGTAACCGAGAACTTAGGTTACTCTCCTTCAAAAAGGATGTTCTAGACTTTTACTTTGAATTGGTGGCTAGATTTCAGCTTTTTTAAACTGCAGAATACAAGTTACGGAAATAAAGTTGAACCAGGTATAGACTTAAGAAAAGATAGGTCGAATGGACGTTTGATATATTAACCACGTAGAATATGGCTTACAAGACAGCATCCATACTAATATTATAAATGCGAATGTTTGGATGTGAGTTTGTGAGTTTGTGAGTTTGTGAGGATGTTTGTTACTCAATCACGCAAAATCTACTAGACGGATTTCGATGAAATTTGGTACAGAGGTAGATAATGACCTGGAATAGCACATAGGCTACTTTTTATCCCGGGAAAAAGCACTGTTCCCGTGGGAAATTCACGCGGGCGAAGCCGCGGGCAAAAGCTAGTATATCATAAGCAGACCGCCATGGAAGATGCTAACGAGACAAAAATGAGAGAACTGAGAATAGAAGAAAACTGCATTAAAATAATTAACTACAAAAAGATATTACAAATAAATGTCATGTAAATACATTAAAACTCACTTAAAATCAATTCATATCTACCCTTTCACAGTTGAATGACGTCAGAAAGAAACAGAATGCAAATAATAAGGGCGACCGTCGCAGTATTGCCGTCACGTTTTACATTGCACCGTGATATTGAAAAGTAGAGGAAAATACAGTAAGATTTCTTTTTAAGTTTCTTTTTCTCATAAAGGACTATTCCTCTTAGGAATAAACTTAGTTTTAATAAGTTACCTTGATCCAAGCTTTGTAAATACTTGTCGAGTTGAGCCCAATCTATGAGTAAGACTGACTTGATGATCCTAATCACTCTTCTACTTTTAATTATAGTTTAGATGTCGCGAGCTGCTGACCTGATAGTAGAGATACCTTTATAGGATGCGATCTGTGTCTGTCTCACGAAAGAAGTCTCGCAGACGCGGCGGTACAGTCATATACGCATGGAACTTGAATGATATAGAATGTCATTTCTATAGTATAAAAATGGTCATACCCAAACATGGATTTAAGAAAAAAAAAATGCGAAAGGTTCTCTCTTTCTAACGTTGATTTATCACCATAATCGGAGAGACATCGCCGCCCATGAAACCGCTATTTTTTCTTAATTTATTTTCAAATTCAAATAATCAGGGCTCAAAATGTTCATTTAAGATATCATTCCAGCTGTACGAAGTTCTTATTTTTTCCAAGTATTATACGATGTAGTGTTGCTATCTTGTCATTATTAGTTTCACAAATTGCCGCAGGACTTATGCGACTTCCGAATTGTACTATTGCGACTTCCGGACTATACTATCGCGACTTCTCTGCAAGTCGTCTCGCACGCTAGCTCGCAACATCTAAACCGAGCATGAAACCTATATAATCTTGATCTTTAGACTTGTAATGATAAGATCATTTGTCTTATGCAAGAGATAAGCTACAGACGGACACACATTCTTAATGTACACAAAGAAAGTTGCAACACTGACGACACAACCGTCAGAGCTACAAATACTAGCGTTTTATGCTCATATGTGACAGGTATTTCTTAATTGGCGAGGCATTTTTTTGCTAGCGTGAAAACTGAGCAATCATCATGTTAATCATTGCGATCATTGTGATTTTACCAGAGATTTAACTAGATCGTGAGCGCAGAAGCAAATACGAGTCCAAATTCCGTAAACGTATACGTTAGATTTCCATTATCACATTTGTTTCCGTCATCCATCCTAACTAATATTATAAATGCGAAAGTGAGTTTGTTTGTTTGTTGGTTTGTTTGTTTGTTTGTTACCTCTTCACGCTTTATCTACTGAACCAATCTTCCTAAAATTTCGCATACACATAGCTGGAAGTACGGAGATGGACATGGGGTACCTTTCATCCCGGGAAAAAGCACTGTTCCCGTGGGAAATCCACGCGGGCGGAGCCGCGGGCGAAAGCTAGTATATATATATATATGAGTCGTATAGAGATATTTACAATGTAGGTTTTTAAAGCTAAGTAAGAGTACATTTTGGTGACTGTATTTTCTAGCAACCAAGATAAAAGGAGACAAGCTAAGAAGTTCTAGAAAGCCACACCAGTAGTCTGTCAAGCTGATTAATAAATTGTACACAATAAAACATTTATGGATCTGATATTTGATATTCAACGATCGATATTCTATTTGATATTGTATCGAGATATAAATGATCCTAAAACGTAATGAGATATAAATAAATAGGAAGTAGGCGCCACGAATAAGGATATACTTAGATAGGAAATTGGCAATAAATGACGCGAATTGGGCCATTTACCTTGTTCAGCATAGATCCTGAACGGCCAACTATTGAAGTAGATTTATCACCTCTTTATAGCTCTGTCCAATGAAACATAAACCAGGTCGACTGATCAGTGTTTGTTTGGAATTGTGTCGGCCACGGTTGTACAGTCAACAAAACAACATCGTAACCAAAATTGCAAAGACATTATATTACAAACGGGTAACTCATGTGTTCATGTCGGGAGTGCGAACCACCCGCGCGCGGTCACGCGATTGAGGCAGAGGACTCCTGATGAGTCCGAAAATATAGTCGGTGATCCCGACATAACAGCACGTGAGTGACCCGTCTGTAAAACAATGCCTGTATCTTAAGTTAGTTTTAATGATATTATAACAAAGAGTCGCTTTTACTGTCGCAACGTCCATGTAGGCTATCTTGACATGCAGTGTCTGTACAACGCTGTGGAGCTTTCAATGGAATTTTCAGATCTGCTTGGAAGGCAATTTATCCTAGAATAATGCATGAGCAATGCCTGAGGGACTGATATCTGTGTGATGAAAATCAAACATACGAACGGAGTTTAGAAATAAACACCTACTTCTGGGGAAACCCGTAGGGGCTTTTGACTTTTCTAGCTTTATTGTATTATTGGGGCTGAACAAAAGAACACAACCTGTAGAAGATTTTACATCATTTAAATTCTTATCTAACTATTACTGTGATCTGATAAAAAAATTGTTGGAAGAATTTTTTTTATAATTTTGAATTCGAGTTGGTGATGGTTTTATGCGTCGAAAGGTTAATGTTTACTTTTTATAACAATATTGTAAAAGACTGGAAAAAACGAACCACTTATAATACTTTTGTGTAGTAAATTTTCTAAAAACTTTCAACCAAAAAAACCGTATCATGAACTTTAATTGTTCTCTTTCGCTTTATGTCTTTGTCCTAGGTAAACAAGTCTTTTTAAACTACTAAGTAATGTTACGTAGTCAAGTTTTCAACGGATTTTGTGTCAAGACATTAGAAAATGTCTTGACACAAACTAGACTTCTGGCTAGACCAGAAGGTCTAGCCTAGGGCATGCATACCGGAATTCCGGAATATCGTAATACCGGTATCTCGGACAGATTTTTTCGATATTTCAATACCGGAATTAAAGGGCCGAATACCGTAATACCGGTATTCTTTTTTTTTCTTTTTTTATTAAAAATGGGCTTGCTCTTGACCACAATCTTGCCTGAGGACACAGATGAGGTGTACGGTGTAAAGGGCTTACCCAGAAGCAGCCTATTTACTCTGGTTTTGAAGAGAGTCAGGTTGTACGTTTTTTTTTATTTTATTTATTTATTTATCAATTTTTGTACACAACAAACACATATAAAGGAAACATAAAACATAGGAAAACTAAGTACAAAGGTTCTACTTATTTCTATAGAAATTTCTTCCAGTAGACCCGCGAAAGAAAAAAGGGAAAAAAAAGAGGCATTGGCGTGTACTAAAAAGAAAAGAAAATAGCTAATAGAGATAAATAACAGATAAAAACAACACATATAATATAAGAAGAAAAATATACTACATATAATACATATAGACAGTATTATACATACAATGTATAACAAAAATATATATGAATATAAATAAATAAATTATACAAAATATATACTAGGATGAGAGAGAGAGGTAGTGTTCCTTCACTCTTTTCTTAAAGATAGAAATAGTTTTAGAGTCACGTATATCAACAGGGAGGAGATTCCATAACCTGACTGCTTCAACAGAAAAGGAATGGGAGTATGAAGATGTGTTATGTAGGGGGAAATCTAGGAGGAGTTTAAGATGAGGTCTGCACGGCGCACCAGAAGGACGAAAGTAGGAAAAACGATCACGCAGGTAGGAGGGATAATTAGGATTGTTTAGGACATTGAAAAGGAGAAAGAGTAATCTAGTTTTCCTGCGAGAGCGGATAGGAAGCCAGTTGAGTTGCTTGCGAAACTTCGACACATGGTCGTATTTTCGCAATCCATAGATAAAACGAATGCACAAGTTTTGCAGACGTTCTAGCCTATTAAGTAGCTCTTCGGTAGCATCGAGAAAGCAGACATCAGCATAATCAAGCAATGGCAGTATGAGAGACTGACATAAGGAGATTTTTAGTTTGGACCGGTAAGAAATACTGCAGACACCTGAGCGAGTGGAGTGAATAATAAATCTTGCGACTAATTTCAGATATATGGGCAGACCAATTTAGAAAAGAATCCAACGTAACACCTAAGTCTTTTGCTGTGTCCGTGTACTTAATAGGAGAACCGTCAAGGTATAAAGGAGATAAGTTAGAGACATTAACGGATCTACGCATATAGTGGCTGCCAATAATCATAGCCTGCGATTTCTTAGGATTAATTTTAAGGCCAAACGACATGGCCCACTCGCTCACGTGAGCAAGGTCGTTATTCATTGCATCAATAGCTTCATCAATGCCAGAAACAGGAAAATGTCGATAGAGCTGTAGATCATCTGCATAGAGGTGAAAGCTACAGGAAAGAACACAAGTAACAGAGTTGATGAAGACGGAAAATAGAAGGGGAGAAAGAACGCCACCCTGAGGCACTCCAGAGCTTAGATCACACCAGTCTGATCGTGCCTCACCGAGTAGGACACGTTGCGAACGACCACGGAGATAAGAATCAAACCAACTTAAAGCGGGAGGAGAAACATTGATGGATTGAAGGATTCCGAGAAGTATATCAAAATCAACAGATGTAAAAGCGCTACTGAAGTCCAGCAGAACGAGCAAAGTAAGATATTTATTTTCTATGGCCCACCGGATATCATCAGTAACATTCACCAATGCAGTCACAGTACTGTGCCCTGGTCGGAACCCAGATTGAAATTTACTCAAAATATTATGTGAATATAAAAAATTTGAGAATTGATTATGAACAATTATTTCTAGAATTTTGGAAAGATAAGGTAAGATAGAAATGGGTCGAAGATCAGAAACGGAAGAGGGATTGCTCGTCTTAGGCAAGGGAATTATCTCAGCCAATTTCCAAGATGAGGGGAAAGAACAAGAGAGAAGAGAGAAATTAAAGATATGTGTCAGGACAGGAAGAATAGCTGGAAGAAGAAAGGAAATCATTTTTGCAGATAAGAGATCGTGCCCAGCCGCGTTAGACGTGACATGAGATATGGCCTTATTGACATCATCTTCCGAGACCGTTACAAAAGCGAATGGAGGATAAGTAGGCAAAGGCAGGCTAGAAAGTTTGCTTAAAGTAGCTGATTTGGTACAGTCAGGTATAGTGACCGGAGGGTGTGAAAAATATCTATTGATATCAGTTAAGTCCATACTACTATCAGTAAAGGCAGGAGACTTACCAACACCCACTGACTTCAAGAATCTCCATGCCTCCGCTGGGCTACGGTCAATAAGTGATTCGTGGAAATACTGCCTCTTAGCATCCCTGCACATGCGATTACATCGATTGCGAAGTACCTTAAAAATAGCTAAGTTACGATCTGTTGGACAGCGTTTGTATCTTCGTTTCGCCTTGTCTCTACGCGCCATAGCCTGCCTTATATCTGCGGAAAGCCAGGGTGCAGGGTTGCGTTTCAATTTAACTCTTTTGAGCGGAGCATGAGTAGCAAACAGGGTAGTTATAATATTGTTGAGAAGTTCAACTTTAGAATCAATATTGTCCGCATCAAAAATTGGAGACCAATCTATTTTACTAGAATCGCTCTGAAAAGCCACCGGGTCAATTCCAAGAAAACTACGACGGAGAGAAAATAGGGGTTTACGCTTCGGAGGGCGAACACAGTAGGACAAGTATAGAAGATCATGATGAGAGAAAGGAGCAGAGAGTTGCCCATGTGTAGAAACAAGATCAGGAGAGGATACGATCATAAGGTCAAGAAGAGAAGGCAAGCGATCAGGAACATGATGAGTGGAAGAGGTAGGTAGGATATGAAGATTATAAGAATGAAGTAGCTGTTGTAGTTTATGAGTACGCGAATCATTTTTAATAATGCAAGTGTTGAAATCGCCCATTATAATAATGTGATCATACATAGGACAGAAATTGTTAAGAAGACTATCAAAAGAATCAAAATAATCAATTCGTAGGTTGGGACTATAATACACTGCCAAAAGAATTTTAACATGGTGTATCGAGATTTCAAGAAACAGATGCTCAGCAGAACCACTGTAATTAGAGGGAGAAGCGTCGATAACCTTGTATGGAATATTGTCGCGAATGTATATGGCAACACCACCACAGCCCTTGCCAACTCTGTCGTTCCGAACTAATATAAAACCAGGGATTATGAAGAAAGAAGAGGGAAGAGAAGGTTTAAGGAAGGATTCAGAAATAAGTAAGGCGTCCAGATGAGCACTATCTATTGAAGCAATCAGGTCGGAGTAGTGGCCAGACACACTTTGAGCATTAATATGAGCAAGATTAAGGTTATGAGAGAAGTTTGAAAAGGCAGAAGCTAAGCAGTCGTGTAATGTCAGATTAGGTGAAGAATCACTGTCCTCTTCAGCACTGACGAAACTGGAAGAAGACGCGCATGAAAAGAAACTATCCTCAAGATTAACAATATCATCCATTTAAATAAAATAATAATAAATAAATAAAATATATATTATATAATATAGTATAACAGTATTGTATATATAAATTAATAGAATAATCAATATGTTTATTTATGAGCTGCCAAACCTACCCTATTCTCACTGGTGTGCTGAAAGAAATTCTGTTAACATAGATTTATTATCACAAGATAACTGAAAATTGTATAGAAACATTAGAAATTAAACAATTTAATCCAAGTTATAATAAGAGAGATAAGAGAAAAGAATATATTTAAATATTGCAAACTCAGATTGCAAAGGATGAACTACTGAACAGATGATAATTAAAGTTGTTTATGCCGCATAGAACAAAAAAAAAGTGACAGATGACAGTTGCAATGCAGCAATGTCAAACCATGACGTCTTAATATTTTGATTTGATTGAATGACAGCTAAAAATACAAAATTGTAACAACAACGCGAAGGTACATACATATCCGACGAACTCAAAAAAAAAAAAACGCCTATATGAATCACTGGCGCAAACTAAGTTTGCGTTGCCTTTAAAATGCTAGACTTTGCGTCGGGGCCTCTTGTTAGCGGCCTGCTTCGGGGCCGAATTCTCGCTGGCGCCGGATACACCGGCGGAGGCGGCGGCGGCGACACCCGTCTCAGCTGGATATTTAGCAATAAGCCGTTCAGCCTCTGCAGTTGTCTCCACTTTGCTTCTCGACTTGTCCGGGAGCAGTATGACTATTCTCCCCTCAACCGTCCAGCAATTCGATACACCAAAATGACTGCGGGCTTTAGTAAAGGCGATATGTCTTGGTCTTGTCAAAAACTCAGAGATGGTAATGCCGGATCCTTTAAGCGAAGTTTTGTTGTCCCATACTAGGTGACGGTACTCCATGGACGCAAATCTGACCAGTACCGGGCGAGTTTTAGCTTTTGTTGAGCCCAACCGATGGCATACTTGTAAGCAGGTGTCCGGCAGGTCAGTCAGTTTCATCTTTGAGGCAATAGTCCCGAGGACCTTTTCACGCAGCCTCTCATTTTGATCCTCTGGAAGGCCGTGGAACAATAAAACCTTCCTGCGCATGGCCATTTCATGCCTATCTAGCCCCAATGTCAACAGTTCTAGTTGAGTTTTTGTTTTAGCAAAGGCTTTCCAAACAAAAGTTTTAAAATCAGAGTACTCACTTGATAGCGAGGGAAGATCAGGGTGCTTAACAGGAGCTCCTTGCACCTTTTCCAGCTTCTGGTCAAACTCATCCAGGCGAGAATGAAACATTTTCTCCAAATCTTCCAAGTTGTTTGCCAGTAGTGAATCCATTGTTCTTGTGATAGTGATGTTGTGAAAAATAACAGGAGAAGTGAAAAGATTTAGTAAAAAAGTGAGAGCAGGTAAGCTTGGCAGAAGATTAATTCACTTGTTAGACAGAATTAAGATCTAATAATAAATTTAAATCGAAATAAATAGCAAGAGCTATAAATTCGCCTTTGTGATCTGCGCCTACCCACACAGGAAAAAATGTACGTACGGGAACACAGACGCAGACAGGGAGTTCCAACGTGGTTCGAACGCTTCGCTGTGCACATTAGAATGACGATGAAAAGCGCTTGGTGCGTGCGGGGGGAATATAAACCAAGAAGGCTGATAGCCCGCAGTGCGTCTGGTTCATCAAAAAAAATAATATGTATATACTATGCGATTTAAATGCTATCGGTTTTTGTAAATTTTGTCAAGTTGTCAGTTTGTCATTCAAAACCATGCGAAACTAACTTCACTAAACTGACTTTTTGTACGACGTGCAAAAAAAAAATAAATAAAGAAAATTAGAAATAGTAATATATTTTTATAAACGTTTATTTACAGTATTTTATTTTCCACTAAATGAATTAAATAAATTGAGAGTTAAATTAAATGCAAATATAATTTTACAAAAAAACTGGAATCTTAAAATTCCGCACGGAGTAATTTAGAATTTTTTATATAAAAAATATGTACTTAGTTTTTTACTTGATTGGTTAGTTGATACCTTTTCTCCGCGCTGTTTCCCCCGCCCGCACCGAGCTCGTACTCTATAATTTTGCAGACTTTGCAGTCGTCAATATCTTATAGCGAGTGTGCACGTATGCGGTGTAGTGATTAAACGATTGTTCTTTTATTTAAATACACTATGTTATCTAATATGTATAGATTTATAGAGATTAAACAAATTGTGCCAATTCCGGAACCAGTACCGGAATTCCGGTATTAGGTCTCTAGTACCGAAAATCAGTTCCGGTATTGATAACTTTCCGGTATTGCATGCCCTAGTCTAGCCAGAATATCAAAGTTTACCTGAATACCTAACGACAGCGTGAAACGTCGACTTACCGTTCCAAAGAGTTTTAGCTGTAAAATGACTGGAGACATTTTTCAGTTTTAGCGTTAAAATTACCGGGAAAAATTGTTAGTAGGAAGTTTTATATTATGTTATTTATAACGAACGAAAACTTGTCGGAACAGCGTTTTCCATACTTTGAAAAGGGCTTTCTTCACCATTCAGTCTCACAAAGCACTTATTTTCAGAGCCTTTGGTCTGAGATGGTTATGACGCAAAACTTATCAATATCATGAAGATATTATATCATCAAATATATCTATAATTCATCCGTTACTAAGTGACTGACAGACAACGAACAGCCAATATTAGTATGGATAATGATGGATATAGATAGTATGGATATGAATTATTTATCGACTAGCTACATGACTAACCAAAGTTCTAATATGAGCATACGATAATTGCTCCTTCTTGTGTAAACATGCCAGACCACAACCTATAAATTGCGTAAAGCTACCACCTCCAGGGATTTACTCTTGTGGTTAAGTGAAATTAAGTTACTAGGATGAAACTTAGGTCACTAATCTAGTTGGTTAGATTAGAGGCTGAGATTCAATAAACGCCATCATCAAGAAGATAAAGCAGTGACACTGTGACGAACCGTAAAATTTGACAAACTGGTGTACAGTGGATGGGGATGGTCCGAGACCGACAAACACGGCATTCTGAAGGAGGCCCTGGTTCAAAAAGGCTGAAGAGAGAGAGTGACGAACCGGACAACCATAATTCACAATAGATCTTTTTCTTTCTATTTAAGAGGTATGCTCTTGTCGTTGTCACGAGAATTGAAACACACAACACAAAGATTTTCTTGGCAATGTTAACGAAGTGGTTTTGTCATTTGCTTTCTGACTTTTTCCAAAATTCCATAATTATTATATTAACACACAACACAAAGATTTTCTTGGCAATGTTAACGAAGTGGTTTTGTCATTTGCTTTCTGACTTTTTCCAAAATTCCATAATTATTATATTCCTGACACTCTTATAGACCACGTATGAATACCAGAAGAGGAGTAGGGAAAATCTATTTCCGGCTTTTGTGTCATGATTCCGCGTAAATTCCTACTTATTTTTTTAAATCTAACCGTTAAAACCTTCCGTATTCTAATACCTCCATCAGTATAGAGTTACATGTCGAAAATAGAAATTAAAAAAAAATAGTTATTCTTCTTCCAGCAATTTGTCAAAGCAATGAATGAAACAAGTACAAGAGCACATCGCAAACAATTGAATGACGATGATGATGCAACGGTCATTACCACGGTTGCAGTATTGTTTTCGCGGCCAAAACTGATTGACCTCTCATCAAGCACAATTTTCTTGCAAAGTAGGCTCAATCTACTCTGGTCGAGTAAACACCTGTTCCAATTTAACAAGAGCTGTGATACCTCCCAAGAGAAGTACGAAAATAGTTTGGTTATAAAAGTTTTAGGGATCAAGCTTAGTTGGTCGTTTTACAAATCGTACGGTCCTAATATCAAGATCGTAATTCTATTCAATTGTAAACAGTATGAACTCTCGCACGATTATATATAATTGCACTAGTATATTTTGTCAAGTGGATCGCAATATTTTAACAATTCATCTCCAGTTACAATCAGTGACCTAATTCGCAAGGTTCTTAAAATATTTTTGGAATAAAATCTTTGATGTTTGTTCATGTAAATTACGCTTCTTAGGTTTATTTATATAATAGCATTTTTTATTTTATGTATGTACGTATATTTCCTTCCACCCAAGGCTTGGCTGGAAGAAATTGCATTTGCGATAAGCCCGCCTCTGTGCTTATTTATGTATTACTTTTGTCACTAAGTTGTGTTAAGTGTAAGTGTGTGTGTAAGCTGTGTTGTTGTATGCTCTTTTCTGTAAATGGTGCAATGAAGTGTTGATCTAATATCTATCTTCTTCTAAAGGTGCCTCTCCAACTAGTGAAGGTTAGCGATTAACATGCTCAAGTCCTTCTTGTCCTTAGCTCTGCGGAACAGCTCAGCAACATTCGCTATCCCGCAGCCTTATTAGCTATCTTTTAGCAATCAGCGAAAATCGCGCAGTGATCGCGCAGTGACCGCGCGATCGATTGCTTATCGCCAAAAAAAATCGTATTACGTATGTGATCGCTGGCTAATCGCTCGCTGGTGGCTTTAAATGCACTTTTCGCTAGTTTTAGCATAGACACTAGCGACAAAAGCAATTGAGTAGCAATCAGGAGGAACTAATTTATAGGAATGAATGTCAATTTCAAACAGATGTTTTGCGGAATTTCACGTTTACAAGTGTTTTCAATACGAATATGAAAAAACTTATCAGAAAAAATAGCTTGGCGCCTATTTCAAGTGGTAAATTTGTTAATATGGTGCATTCTTGTGTTACAAGTGGTCACGTTGTTATGATTTTGTTTGTATTCGTGAAAAATGACTCCATTGGATCAGCAGCTCTCGCAAAGTAAGTAGGCACAGTGATGCTGTGATTTAAAATAATGTGTGTAATGTTTGTGCAGCAAAGTTTAGTTTGTAATATAAATACCTATTCGGTGTTTTAGGAAATGGCAAACAGAGTATCAAACGAGCAACTGGAGGAGTTGTTGGATTTCCTTGCGGAACATCCTGCAATTGCAAAAGGAGTGGGGCTTGGAGCAAGGTCTAAAGAAGCAGTAGATAAACAGTGGAGTGACCTTGCTAATAAGCTCAATTCCTATGGCTCTGGATCAACAAAATCTGGAGAACGATGGAAAAAGGTAAGTAGGTAGAATAAGTAAAGAAGTATAGAATACCAATTATATTTTGATGCTTAGGTTTGTACAAATCACTTTATGTGCAAATTTTGTCTTCCTTCATATAACTTTTTATTTCCATAGTATTGGGCGGACTTAAAACATAAAAGCAAGACCAGACTGGCTAAACGGAGGCGGGATGCTTTGGGTACAGGTGGTGGTCCTAGTAGCCAAGATGATCTGTCCGAGATTGACAAGAAAGTCTTGGCTATTATTGGGGAACAAGCTGTGTTTGGTGATAGTGTACACAGAGTCCCTATATTTGTAAGTTTTGTTCAAATTCAAACAACATTATTAGTCAATAGTTTATTTTAAAGATAAAATAGTCTATTTCTAACTGTAATTAAATTTTTCATAACAAATTAATATTATAAATAAATTACATTATGATAGCTCCAACATTATTCTAATTGTGTATATATCATTGAATTGATTTAAATAATATGTATTTTTCAGAATATTGAGACTGAAACACAGGATGAAATTCACCCTCAATCTGAGCAAGTACATGTACAAGTACATAACAGTAAGTTATTCAGCCACATCATCAATGTTTAAATTAAGTATACATTCATACTTTGACGATTTTATCCGATATACAAATAATTTAAAAAATTCACAGATGAGACCCAGGACTTATATTTGGAGGATTTAAATTTGGTGCCGAGATCACCTCCTATGGTAAACTCTCCTTCAAGAAGAGGTCAAACCAGCAGAGTTAGTAAGTAGTATATGTGTGAGTAAGTACTATATTTAAACTTTTTTATGAGTTAATACATTTTTACATTATCTTCTTGTCAGTTACAGATGAAAGTGACCAACATAACATAGCTGATACGTTGAGACATACACAGCAGCCACCACAAACTGGTACTATTACTTATCCATTACTATCTTAATATATTATACTTATACAATCTACATTCAATTTTATTAATAATTGAAAATATATTTTTACAGGATTCGAGAGTCCCGTCAGTCGGCCAACTGCTGATCGCCCTCGCCTCAGACGTAACAGAGCAGCTACTAATACAAGTAACTAAAAAGTATATAATCATTGGTTAAGTCTGTCTAGAGATAATAAACTGAAGTGCCATTATACCTATAAATTACAAGTCAACCAAATTTAGATTACATTACAGTTTTCAGAGATTGATGTTATGTAACCGTGCAGCGGCGGATCCAGGATTTTTTTCTGGGGGGTGCAACAAATGTCATATGCAGTATTATGGAATTTTCTCTCCATAGTACGTAGGTTCTGTTATTTCTTTATTTGATATGCACTTTCATGGAATCCAGTAGGTACACAAAAAAGCAGTCTGGAGGGATCACGTGCCCCCATGCCCCCCCCCCCCCCTAAATCCGCTACTGTAACCGTGTATACTTATAAATAAAACACAATCTTTGTTCCAGATCCATCTAGAATCAACCCAGAATGGGTAATGGAATTAGAAAAAAATAGGGTTGAAGCAGAAAGCAAACTCGCAAATGCTGCTCTCATAATGGCAGAGGCATCTAAAGTGCAAGCGGACACAGCTCGCGCGCAGGCTGACTTGACGCGCGAGCTCGTGGAGCTCATACGGCGGCAGTCAGACGATATAAAGGCGCTGCTGGAGATGATGCGAGCTTCTACCAGCAACAATTAGATTTTTAATCCTACTAATGTTATAAATGCGAAAGTTAGAATGTGAGTTTGTGAGGATGTTTGATAATCAATCACGCAAAATCTACTAGACAGATTTCGATGAAATTTGGTAAACGGGTAGAAAAATATTATCGGGATTAGCACATTTTTATCCCGAAATCCCCACAAGAGCGAAGCCCCGGGGCGCGGCTAGTGATATATTATATAATAGTCATCATTCTAAATTTTATTTCTATTATATAAATTCACTAGCTGTCACCCGCGGCTTTGCCCGCGGCAAAAAAGGATTATTAAGGATTGTAGTAGTGGTACATACTAAGATAGGATAAGATTACTAATGTAACTATGGATCTCTGTTATTTGAAATAAACTTATAAATTAGTACTACATAATGTTAAAAGAGCAAGTATTCAATTTCTTGCCAACTCTTAGCACAATCATAAGTTGTAAAAAAATAAAAATATAGTTTGAATAAAAAATGATAGCATTTATTTCTTTATTTCCTACATTCAGTTTCATATATTTATTATAAATGATTTTTAAAATTTGGAAAAAACTTAATTGGAGAACTTATGTTTACCTTAGACTAAAGATAATTACAAATTAATTACAAATTGTTATAAAATACTCAAATATTGACCATAATATAACTATTTTAACATAACAAATACATATTATGAATACAAACTAATATTATAAATGCAAAAGTGAGTTTATTTGTTTGTTTGTTACCTCTTCACGCTTCATCTACTGAACCAATCTTCCTGAAATTTTGCATACACATAGATAAAAGTACAGAGACGGATATAGGGTACCTCACCCTGGGAAAAAGCACTTCCCGTGGGAAATTCACGCAGGCAAAACCGAGGGCAAAAGCTAGTATATAACTCCAACTAACTATATATATCTGACTGACATAGTGATCTATCAACGCACAGCCCAAACCACTGGACGGATCGGGCTGAAATTTGGCATGCAGGTAGATGTTATGACATAGGCATCCGCTAAAAAAGGATTAACGTGAGCGAGGCCGCGGGTGCCAGCCAGTAATATATATTTTTTTAGTAATTAATAACTAAATTATATATAAAACTAGTATAAAAAAATTAATTTGACCTAGTAGACCACAACCTCTGCACAACACAATTTCTTTGCTGTCGGCCGCTTGCTAACAACTCTTGCTCACCTCCAGTTGTAGAGCCGGCATCCTGCAGAGATTGTTGTATTTGGTTTTGCTCATCCCCTTGAGAATCAGCACTTGGTAATTGTGGTACTGGCAGCTGATGTTTATTGCAGATATTGTGCAACACAGCACAGGCATTAATCATCATGGCCACAGTGTGATGGTCATAATGTAACACTCTGTGTGCTAGCAGACACCTCCAACGAGCTTTAAGAACACCAATGCAATGCTCCACTGTGTTCCTAGTGAGACAGTGAACATTTGTGTAATGTTCATCTGCACTACCAGGTTCAGCATTTATAATTGGTGTTAAAAGCCATGGTCGTAATGGGTACCCTGAATCACCTGTAAATTAATAATTGCATTATAAATTTATATTTATAAAGCAAGCTATTTATACTTTTAAAGTTAGTAGTAATACATACCAAGCAGCCAAATAGCCTCTCCTCTACTATGAAGGTATCGGACATGCTGTTGTACTTCAGACATTCTCCAAATGTGAGCATCGTGTGTTGCTCCTCCAAATGTAGCATCTATATTAATTATATTTAAATCACTATCACAAATCTGAAAAAATAATAATATGTTATAAATTATTGAATATTCAGTGTTATAATTATTTATACATTATTTCAAAATCAATGTAACTAGGTACTTACTATTTGTACGTTTCTGGAATGGAAATGTTTTCTATTAAAAAACCTCTCCTCATGTTCAGTTGGCTTAATCAAAGCCACATGAGTACCATCAATGCATCCCAAACACCCAGGAAATCCAAATTTATTGTAGAACCTAAAACAAACAGTAACTAGTAACTACTGTAGTAACATCACATCACTATTGACCAATCATAATAAGTTTATAATATATTCTCACCCATTCATAATGAACTGCCTTTCTTGTGGTGTTTGAGGAAAACGAATATACTTGGTAAGTATTCTACGGTGGTTTAAAGCCCTTGTAACTTCTCTCACTGCATTAGATACACTAGGCTGGCTCAGTCCGTGCAAGAAGCTCATTCCTACAGGCTTTTGATATGAACCCGTAGCAAAAAAAGACAATGCTGTGAGAACCTGAAAATATATCATGGTAAATTAAAGCCTGACAAATGTTTTAAGAACCATGTAAAGTCTAACTTAGGAAATAACTTTTCTTACCTTATTTTCCAAACTAACTTTTGTTCTTCTTCTTGCTGGAGCCATGAAGGGCTTGAGTTCACTGCATAGATCTCTAAATAATTTTTTAGAGAGTCTATAATGAGCTCTAAACTCCGTTTCGGAAAGCAGCAAGGCATTAGCTTGATTTCGAAGCCTACGCCTCAACTGCGATGTGTTGCTTTGTACTCGTACATCTCTTCTCTGCTCATCAATAAATGCTTCGAGTAATAACACAGCACGAGCCATTATGATACTTGAAATTTAAACTAAGACAAAGAAAAAATGAAGATGCGATCAAAGCGATATGAAGAAAACGCTACTTTCTTGTAATCGCAATTTGACAGTTCAAATTGCTTGCTGATTGTTATCGTAACGCTGTCAAAAGCCATAGATAATAGCAAAACTTCACTGGGGCAAAGAGATTGAATCGATTGAATGCACAAAATAGTTCTTCGATTGTTCGGTAGAGGCAGCACTATCTTTGGCTTCGCCATTGCTTTGCTATGGTTTAGTTTTGCTGTACGTAATACGAATTTGCAAAAAAACAGCAAATTTTGCGCAATTTTCGCTATCGCTTTGCATTTGCAAGATAGCTAATAAGGCTGCCGGTCCACTCTCGGATGTTTCGCAACCAAGACTTTTTCTATGTATTATTTTCTATGTATGTATATATCTACCTACTTATAGTCTCTACGTCATCTCTACTGTCACTATAAAGGTTATGTATGTGTATTTCATTTTCGAGTGCAATGAAAAGCGAATTTTCAGTTTGCTTTCGGTTATTAAATTCACAGGAAGTTCAAAATTATTTCGTGCTCATTGACTCTCGCTCGAGGCATTTCCAACTGAATACTTCATCAGTCGATTCGTTTCGAATTTATTAAAAATTTGATTTAAAAACAACATAAAATTTTTCAGACACTTAACTGGTTTATATTTTTTTCCACAAAAAAATATTGCCTAAACCTTGTATGTTTGTACGGCACGCCAATTAACGCGAAACTAGTTATTGAATGTATGAAGAGAGTGATGAGTGTAGAGGAAGCAAGAGAGATCTGTAAAGATCGTAGCAAGTGGAAATCGCTAGTCTCTGTCTACCCCCACGGGAAAAAGGCGTGATAATATGTATGTAGTTATTGAATGAAAATTTATGCGGCTTTTACTGGTATCACTTAGAATCGGAGATATCGTGGGTAAATGCTAGTACCTAACTAGTTAGGCAATAATAATAAAGCTATCAACTCAATCAAGTAAAATAAACCCAATGTTCATATTTCCTCGACACAGAATTATTCATGCAGTCAGGTTCAAATGGAGCGACAATCTTAAATATTCCACGTCAGTGCTTCATTCGACGCCATTTTTCCAAATGACTTGAGAAGGCATTGCCAAGTACTTTGCACTTTCTTATTTTTAACGACAGTCGTTTCAGATTTTGAGTTATCTGTTAGGCATTAAAAAGTACAATAAATATTGTTTGAAGTAACAATTTATTCATTACTTGCTGCACTTCCATGAGAAATTTGAGTTAAAAAGTAGTCTAGTATTTTGGCTAGGTCTTACTCTAACCATTCTTCTTCTTCTTAGCGTGTCGACTCGGCGGGTCAAATTTGTGATGGCCAATATGACGCCACAGATACAGCATTATCTGTTGCGTCATACAAGTCTTTTAGCGTACAGGTAGTAGGGTACGCTGGGCAAGATAGTAAATGTGCCATAGTTTGGGGAGAGACACCACACAGACAGGCGGTTACTTACTCCAACCATTGGGCATGTTTGAGTACAAGAAATATTCACACACACATTAATTTTTTTCTTAGAACCAATAACAAAGCTGACAAGATTTTTTTTAAATTCTTTTATTTTATTCCAAAATTACCACGACAGCAAGCCAGCCTATGCTGATTAGGTGGTGCTACTTGAGTAAGAATTTTGCAAAAATGACAAAGAAAAAAAGTGCTGAAACTTAACAAAGTAATTTATATTTGATATTTTTTTTAACTTATATTGACTACAGCCATAACAGTCTTCGTCTTTATATGAGTATCATGGTTAAAAGACTAGTATTGTACCAGATGCATCTCCAAAAAGGTAATTACCCTCGTTTTTTCCCTGTTTAAAGCCAGACGGTAATAAGAGCAGCGATTTCACATTCAGTAGCTGTGTGTAAAGTAAAGAAAGTACAGAATTGACTAAGTTGTTTAAACGCGTAGTTTCTGGATCTGATTGATTTTTTTTGTCTTTTATGATTCCGAAAATCCAGACATCCAGGTCAGTCATAAAACTATTTTACGTTAAACTGTTTGTCACTATATCACCTTCTTATATCTTTATTCGCCAATGTAAAACATCACAATACAACGCAAAAGTTAATGCAATTAAGAAACATAAAATTTTGCTCATTTAATATTACGGACCTCCTTAAAAAGGGAGATATTAGGAGCACCCATAACCGGAGAGCATGTATGAAGAGAGTGATGAGTGTAGATGAAGCAAGAGAGATCTGTAAGGATCGTAGCAGGTGGAAATCGCTAGTCTCTGCCACGGGAAAAAGGCGTGATAATATGTATATGTATGTAATTTTAATATTTGTTAGGCTCAGTCCTCACCTGCCGTAATAAATAATGAAGTGTAATGAGGTCCGAAGAGACTTGAAAGCCCTTTAAAGAGCCGAATGGCAAGAAGTGAAGAAACGTGGAGTAGGTATTCTAGCATCGGAAGCAAAGAACTATCGAATCATCGCTTTAGGCGCGATTGGTCCAAAGTTCAAAAAAAAAAATTGTTTATTTTGGACTAACCGCGAATTGTATCAACCGCTTATTGGACCAATCGCGAATTGGACTAATCGCGATTGAATCAACCGCGAATTGGACCAACCGCTAATTGGTGAATTGGACCGATTGCGAATTGGACCAATCGCGCCTAAAGGGAACCATCGGGCTTCGTAATTTAGTTTTTATTCGGCACAAGGATGATCGAGGTTAACTGTCTTACAAGTAAACGTTATATTGTGACTTCAAATCAGGTAAAGTTCTGTTTTTACACTATTTTTTGCAATAGCCGTAACCGTGCACCGTTTTTGGGCCACGGCGGGAAAACATCGTAAAACTTGTGCCATTTCTCCCATGTCATACTGATTAGGATAATTACGAAACAGATGGAAGTCCGTAATCTTCCGGCTCTCTCTTAATCCCTAGTGTAATTGGAACAAATACGTATTGTCATGCACAATATGTAATGTTTTTACAGTGTTTTTATTATATTACTAGCTGAGCCCCGGGGCTTCGCTCCCGTGGGAATTTTTGGTTTAAAAGCAACCTATGTGCTGTTCCCGGTATTTTTCTACCCGTATACTAAATTTCATTGAAATCCGTGCAGTAGATTTTGCGTGACTGAGTAACTAGAATACTGTATCGATTTAGTGGACGCATATTTTTTATTTTTTTTTTAAGGAAAGGACATTTAAGCCTGGCTATCATCATATCTTGCGAAGTGAGATCACGAATCGGTGCAGTGGGTCAACTCGCACAATTTGCAGTTTGCTTCACGGCGCGGTACCGATGGTAAAAGCGACGTTTGCGATGTCAGTGACCGACATTGCCTTGCGTAAAAACAAGCAAATTTGTCAGATTTTACTTAAATTAATCGTGCCATGCGTGGCTAAAGGTATGGAACGCCTTGCTGCTAATGTATCTTTTGATGGTACAGAAATTCTGGATAATCTAATCTTAAAAAGAGTAGGCTAGTCAATATTACGAAGGAAGTAATAGGTCGTGCTATTACTTCACTTTCCATCGAGGGTGAAGTAGTCAAATGCAACACAAACCCTAAAAATAACTATTATGTCGCAGCGACCTAAAATATGTAGTCATGGCCTCTGACACAAAAAAGAGACTCTAATAAAGCCAGACAGCCCACTATGCAGAGCATGCATGGAGGCTGAAGAAACCATGGAGGCCATGGCGTTGCAACTACAAGAGAAGAGTTCCTGGGGAATCCAGGGACCATGAGCGAAGCCGCGGTTTTTCGCTTCCTAAAGGAGCTGGGCTGGCTCGAGTGAAGTTCCGGCTCATTCTCCTCACGCAAAAAGGGCCAAAACAGGAGGCCTACTTGCGGAAAAATGTCCTCGTGGGACGTAAAAAGTAAGTAAGCCAGCCAGCCCAACAAATAACTAGATAATACTATCATCATCATCGTCAGTTTTCTACTACCCACTGCTGGGTATAAGCCTCCCTCTGTCTACGCCAAGTTGAAGGTCAGATAATACTATAACTCTTACAAAACAGTTTCACCTCCACAGGCCCGAGAGGAAAAGTACACTTACCGTTTATTGCAACAGTGACCAACATTGTGCTCGAAGGCGAAAATACGAAAAAAGTTTAATGGAAAAGAAATGACGTAGCCTTTTCATTAGGGCTGGCACTTGCTGAAGAATTTTCTGATGTGATTTGAGTACTACCTCCGGGTTATAAGGTTTAGATCACTAAACCATGGAATAGTTTCCATATCATGGTCATAGTTCATTCGTCTCATTATTGCCTTATCCAGTCGTCTTAAGAGATTGCCTTGTGATTATGACCATGATAAGGAAGCTATTAGATGGTTTAGTGGTCTATTTTATTTACAAAGTTTCAATCACAGTTAGCAGAACTTAAATTTCTAATATTCAGAATTCTACATAAATTGTTGCAGTCTAAAATTTGAATGAAAAAGATAATAACTACCTGAGTTTCGAAAAGCACGCTTAGTAGTGCATCCTGGTCGCCATCAGGCTTTTTAAGAAGTTTGGCTTCAATCGATCACGCAAGCCATTTGAAAAGAAAGGTTTAATGCATGAGGTCAATTTTCACAACCCTATATCGGAATTAGTAATTTACAACGGGAGCAACTCCTGCACAGCAAGATAACTTGTTTGTTTGTTGACATTTTGAGCGGTATCTCCAAAAGTCGCGACACTAAAGAGTTGAATTTCTTCCTCCTTTACGTTTTCTCTCAACATTTTCGCGGCATTTCTTGACAGGAACTCTTCAAAGGGCAACGCAAAAGTATGTAAGTGGGTGGATAAAAGCGGCTAAGTTGCAAAGTATTTTAAAGATGATCAAGAGACTTCACGGTAGTTGTCCAGATAATATTGTGCTAATACAAAAATGTATTACGAGATTTTTTTTTCTTTTTAATTAGAGATTTGAGTGCGTTTGACCTCAATCTTGCCTGATGGGAAGCATACATGAGGTCTAGGGTGGTACACGCAAACTAAAATATGCCTATTCACTCTTGCCTTGAAAACCCCTAAATTATATTTGTCGGGAAACAGCGACGCGGCGGGGAGAGAATTCTATACCTTAGCGGTTCGCATGCTTAAGCAGGAGGCGAAACGAGAGGTGCGGTGAGCTGGAATATCAACGACATATGGATGGAATCCCTGGCCACGCCGAGTCGTCCGATGGTGGAATGGCAGAGGGAATTAATTCCTGGAGATTCTCCTTTAGTCGTGTTCCTCGTGACTGAAGTTCGTGGTCATTATGTCTAATAAAATAGACAACCGACTATCTTGGCGATGTTAATGGAGTGGTTTACCATTGCCTTCTCCATTTCACACACTAGCTGATAATCAAAAGTGACTGATAAACAGGTTTCCTCATGATGTTTTCCTTCGCCGGAATTTACGAGATGGAGGTAGCATTTTTTACTATCAATGTATACATATACGATTTTATAGATTAATCAATAGTTGTAAGTTCGTATAATATTATTTATACTTACCAGGTTTTACATCTTCGTACCACGTTAACATAACTAGGTAAGTTTTGAATACATCAAGCAATGATATGGTTGGCGTAGTGTGGTTGTTGGAAAACTGATGATAAAGAATTAAAGATGAGCGATAGCAATATTTTGATTACTGTTCGGTGGCAGCCCACGAATTTGACACAACTTCAGAAAAGACCTTCAAAATATTAAGAAAATTTTGACTTGGGCGCAATTCTCATCTATACATATAATAAAACAGTAAAAATATTTTGTCTGTACATTAAATATTTTTGACTGAAATGGATAGAGGGAGACCTAAAAAGAACAATAGAAAGCAAAAAAATTTTTTTGGAATTTCTTGTCTGTCTGTCTGTCTGTCTGTATGTATGTACGCGTTTCACGCAAAAACTACTGGACGGATTTGAATGAAACTTTTTTTGTTGTATAGCTATGAAGCCTGGGCAACATATAGGCTATAATTCATTTTGAAAACTGGAACACCTGATGAAGAACCATAACGGAACAGCTAAACTATAAGTAATATGGAAATGGTGCCTTAACAAAAATCGTTCAACCTGATGAGCATTTTCTGCCGACGTATAAAAATTGAAGATCTGGAACATCTGATGAAAAGCTCCAAGAGACCAGCTAAACTATAACATATATGGAAATAGCGCCTTAGCAAAAATCGTTCAACCTGTTGAGCATTTTCTGCTGACGTATAAAAATTGAAGATCTGGAACATCTGATGAAAAGCTCCAAGAGAGATTTTTCATCTAAGCGAAACTCACGCGGGCGAAGCCGCGGGCGACAGCTAGTGAAAATATAAGAGTGCGTTTAAACAAATTGGCTATCGTTATTTCTCGTTTTCCCCAAATTAATTTCGCGAAAGCTTTTAGCTTGGTGTATTTTTGCGAAATATTTAACTCCAGAGAGGTATATTTAATGGAAGTGATTTTTTTATTAAGTTTACTGATTTGCTTGTACTTATTTAGAGACTTAAATCTGAATTTTCAGGCGCCATTGTTATCACGACTACAAAAAATATTCTTTCCTGTCCACAACCTGTATAACTACTAACAATTTTACGGTCCCAAACCAGAACTAAAAATGGTATAACCGCCTGCTTGGGTGTATTGTCAGTAAATTATAAACCGATGCTGAAATGGACCACCGAGGATATTAAGCCACAACTATAATGAAACGATAAAAGAAGCATTTTACGATAGGGCTGCAAACATAAAAATCAACTAGGTACCTACATATTTTTAAGGTCTATAACTCTATTATATGATGATTTTATTGAGATGCTTTTTAAGATAAACTTGCTTATGAAAATAATGCTATCTAATAAATAAGTGAAGCGGTGGTGGCAGAGTGGTAGGGCGCCCGCCTGTGGATGCAAAATCCCAGGTTCGAATCCTTCCCGGGCTGCATGAGTTTGTATACCAATCTGACTCATGTTAGTTTTCATCGACCACCACTTGCTTCCGGTGAAGGAAAACATCGTGAGGAAACTCGCACTCTGGTTGATGATAATCAGCTAGTGTGTGAAATGGAGAAGGCAATGGCAAACCACTCCATTAAAATTGCCAAGAGAGTCGTTGTGTGTGTTTCATTCCATATAATGATCACGACGAAGTAACCCAATTCCTATAGTTTAGCAGATACAGATAATACAAATCACGTCTTTTTTACAGGGTAGACAGAGCCAAGAGTGACTCGAAGGGGACGCTTAGCTTAGCCGAATAGTAGGCTTATTAGTGGAATGGAGATTCGGATTAGTGTCAGGTTTAAAACCCAATTCCTGGATTGACTTGAACAATCTGCGCGGGAAGAGAAGCAGCTGGCACATTCTATGTTTTTGCTTCGCTCCCAGATCAGCACAGCATGGAGCAGATAGTAAAAAGTAGTCAATCAAACTACTGACAAGGTAGCATGGTCTTTGACCTTCGCCTGTCCCTAGTGGTATGAACTAAAACAAAAAAAA
Source organism: Ephestia elutella (assembly GCA_018467065.1). Taxonomy (NCBI): domain Eukaryota; kingdom Metazoa; phylum Arthropoda; class Insecta; order Lepidoptera; family Pyralidae; genus Ephestia; species Ephestia elutella. Next base: position 7,079,304 of record CM031590.1, read on the forward strand.
AGAAATAGTCAAAAAGAAAAGGCACTTTCACAACACCCTAATTCACATTCAAAATACGATGACACAGTGAAATGAAATCGTCCAAACAACTTTCATCCATGCCCATAGGTCGACTTGACCATAAAGCGAAGGGTTAATGACGTCACCAGCCCAGATGTGGAGATAGCATTGTCTGGAGGCATTTAACGACGCATGTGCGGCTTATAGCACACACAGAGAAAAAATAAAGCCGAAAGGGCGTTGAACTGGTAGGTTCTCGAAAAAAACACCATATAGTTTTCAAAATTGATCTTTCGATTGGTTAATTAAGGAGGTAAAGTTTCAGAATACAGAATAAAGTATTACCTATACTTAGACCAGGGCTTGCTAACCTGGTTAAAATTCTAAACAAGCTCACTCGATGCGCCATACATTTAAAAAAAGAGCGTTTTAAATCAGTTACGGTTGAGCAAAACCATATATTATTTCTGGTTATGTTCAAAGCGCGATATCATTTCAGTTCCTGTTCAAAATACCGGAAAGACCCAAAACATTTCGCTCTTTTCGACGATCGTGTTCTATCTCGCTCTAACTATGATTATTTCTCACTATCGCTCGATATAAATCTAACCAATCTACACGTTGAGACTTGCAAATGCGTAAGTGAGATAAAACGCTGAGCGATATACCCGTCCTTGTCACTCGCCCGCGCGGGATTAACCAGGTAATTTCCGCTCGCGAGACCGATTCAAAAGGGTTTTCACTCCGATCGTAATGGCCCGAGCGTTACTGCGTAACCAGGTCAAAACACTTTTTTTTTAGGTTTTTTATTAACCGGTTTCAAGCCCTGACTTAGACACAGCCTATAATCTATAATACCTGTATGTGGTTGGCTTGGCGGCCGGCATGGAGGATAGACTCTGCTTATATGTTGCTTGTCAATCGTGTCTCAATGGTTTTTCAATAGTCCCTAATGCTTTTTAGGGTTCTGTTGGAATAACATCATCGGCGCGCCTCGGCTACTATTCAGGTTCCGTACCTCAAAAGGCAAAAACAGAACCCTTATAAGATACCCTACTTTTTTAGTGTTTGTTACGAATACCTATATTAAGGTCTTACAGTTATAGGGCACGCAGGGAAAAAACAATAATCAATTCTCTCTCTGATTTCAATTATCGTCATGACAATGAGATAACGACGAAGCATCATTGTAATAAATTCGTTAAAGGAAATTAATTTTATGCATGACATCAGCGTGGATGACATAATCCCGTATTGCTGGCGGATCTATTCAATCTTCAAATGGTCTGAGATTTTTCGCCATTAAAAAACAACATGTCTCTTGATGACCTTTTTCCTACTCATGTTCCTATTTAGCGATCTAAAATTAATTATTTTATTAATTAGGTATACAAATACTCTATCCTCCTTATCCTTCCGTAAGGAAGGTCAGTGCCCCAACAGTGGGGAACCTGGGGATATTAAAATGGCTGGTGATTATGGATTTTCAACACCAGTAAAAACGGGATAAATAAGTAGATTGACAGATCATTTGTCCTAATTAAGTAAATAAATATTTTAAACAAATGTGAAATTGAAAGGCGCGGCGTAACCGCTAACTACAAAATGACGTAATCTAACAACTAGTTAGTTAGGTGCAAAACTAACTACAAGGCTAATTGGCTTTTATCACATGTGATCTGAGGCCATGGAAACCATAGGCACAGGGAGGGCGCTTCATATATACCTACTACTACTAACAAATAAATAAAACTGTACATCCGTGAACACGTCAGTAACACGTCAATCCGTGCGTTTTCATAGTCATAGCACAGATTACTTAAAACTATTTAACTACTTTGTGGTCATAGCGTTCCAATCGCAAAAGAACGGGGGAGAAGTGCGGGGGGTGCCATATTGCGGGAGGGGCAGGGAGTTTCCTTTCTGTACATAGTACTTATATTAATTCTGTGCCATAGGGCAACATGCTGCCAGTCTGTCATCTCAGTAGAAGAATATTAAATTTATGACTTTGAGAATAATTAATTGTGACAATTTATTATTACAATTCACTTTTCGTAGGTACATACAGTCTCTCTCTCTCTTCAGTCTTTCTCAACACTATGGGTGTAGGCCTCCTTTATCTTATACCACTTCTCTAGGTCTTGGGCAATCTCCATCCATTTCACACCTGCTATTCTTTTTACATCATCTGGCCAGCGCATTTGCGGTCTTCCCTGTGGGCATTTTGGTAGGAACAGTATTAATTGTTAATGAAGTAAGTACTTACATAGGTATTTTAAGTAACTAATTATTCTTTTTTATGTATTGAAGTTGTGCATGCCTAAATAGGCTATAAGTGTATTTAATACCTACTGTATATTTCTTGTAATTCCTCAATAAATAAAATAAAATAAAATAATTGACTTTTACTGCAGTTAACATTCATTCATTTAGCTTGTTGGTTCAGAGTGCAATGAAAATTTATATAAGGGGATATTATTTACCTATTGTATGTCTATATGTATGTATGTACAAGTATTGGCTCTTAACACTCTCATGTGAAAAGAAATAACATATCCAACAAACTGTTGTTAAGCGAGAAACAAAGGAAGTTGGTACCTCTTTTCCTTGAGTGTTAGTTGATGTCAACAGTTAAAGTATTTTTTTTATAATGCTTAAACTTTAGCTAGTATAAATATTCCGAAGGAAAATTTTAGGGAAAAAATTTAAACTTAAATAAGTTGAATAACTATTCCTGAATATAATAAAAAAATGTAAAATGGAACACTAGTAAAAATTAAGGAATGTTTTAATTTACATAAGGAAGTACCTATCTTAACTTCATCTAAACAAAAACAGACCCTAGAAAGAATGTACCTAAATGGGATTTATGTTAGGTGTGTATGCTAATAGTTACTAATGCAGTGAAGGTAACATTGTATGTTTGAAGTTTAATTTTATTACAAAAAATATAATGCAATACAAAATGTTACAGTAATGATCAAATACTTAATTAATTCTCTTAATTAAGTACCTACTGCATAAAATAAAAAAACTTAATTAGGTAAGTTACTTAGTTATATTTTGTTGTTTGGTAATGACATTTTAATATTAAGTAATCATAGCCTACATCCTACAGTCCTTTAACCAGTATTTACAAAAAGTAACTATTTTAAATAGCTGTAAAGTTATGTAAAATTAGATAAATAAATAGGTACCTAAGTAGACTCAAAGTTTATAGGTATTGCCGCTTCCAACAGTTCATTTAAATAACTTTATTAAGTTCAAAAGTCAGCAATTGTACATGATGCACATGAAGTCAAGTCAGCACAACTTCTTGTGCATGATGAACTTGGCAGATTATGGTTTAAATAGGTACATATTTAATTAATTACAATTACTAAATGTTAATATAGGTCCATAATTGGTTTTTTTATTTTCATTTGGTGTCTTTTTCAAAATTTATAAGTAGTCTACGACAGTGTAAGCTGGCAAATACTAATAAGAATATAGGTACCTACAAAAGAAAATCCAAAATCACAGCACGCGTTGTAGGCATGCTTATAGAAGCATGTAAACAATGCCATTATACGCCTATTCCAATTGATTATTCCGTGCCAGTAAGTATTTAATTAGGCGGAAATAATAGTAATGCAGTCAGAAGACAACAGAAACCGTTTGCCTCGTAGCCTCGGGCAATCGGTATCACGCCATAAATCTTATTTCCATTGTAAAGTGCAATGGCTAAGGTCTGACTGAACATGAACATACTAAAACCGATCAAAATTCTGGTATATTTTATACGACACAGTCATTGTGATATCCCCAGAATGATTGTTTTAGTCACAAAAGCGGTCAATTTAGGATAAAAAGCGGGTAAATATCGATCATACACTCACCACAACATGATAAGCCGGCGAACTTGAAGTTATCGCAGCGAAATACTGCTTTGGCTCACGATTTTACACACGAACTGTCACTAAAAATCACAAACAAAACACTGCACTGTAATTTCCGGCTTATATTTTTCTGATATTTCGCAAATTTCAGTCACACTTTAGGATAAAACGCACTTTGCACAGTATTCTCACGATAAATCCACTTCGCAAACTGACATTATCACCAAACTGCCTCAAATACGGCAACAGACTGACTTTGACTGGAGCCTAGCCCGCCCGTAGAAAAGAAAGAAATAGAAACTGCTTTGTCTGTATCGACTTCAATATTATTTTGTTATAGTCCACCGAATTTAAAAAGTGTTACAGTTTTGAGGGCTGATGTTGTATAGTGTGTATTACTTAATTTAGGTGGATTATATAAGCGCCATCTGTGGACGCAATAAGAACTAATAATTAGTTTTATAACAGTGCCATCTATGTTTTATGAGCAGACCAAAAAAGAAAGACTTTGTACAATTTTAGCGACATCTATGTATCCGCACTAAATGTCAAAAGTGCTTCAAGTTTTTCATTGTCTTGCGTCTAGATGGCGCTAATACTTTTTTCACATTTTAGTTTTTATCCTCATTGTTTCCTTTAATTTTTCTATTATTAATAATTATTTTCCATTTATTCGTCCACTGACATATACGACAAGAATGAGCTAAATTTAAACTACTTAGGTAGGTACCTATTTTTTTGTGTTAAAAACACATACATCCATAGAATCACGTCTTTATCCCTTACGGTCGTGAGACTCGAAGGCCACGTTAAAAACACAAAAAATTATAACATAGTACCTAAGTAGGTACTTAGTATATCATGCTAGGTACCTATTCAAAAATAAAAGAATTCATTTCCATCAGGAGTGCTTGAAATTATGTGTTTTGTCGTTTTTTCGGATCGTAAACTTTCTGGGAAGAGGTGAGTGAGAAAAAAGGAGTCGTTGGTGGATAAAATGAACGGTTTTGGTAGACTTCCGCCGCCGGTGATGACCGCCAGCGACCGGCAAAGGGTGAGCGCACAGAAAATCCATGGACCTGGTCACCATAGATTTTTAGTAAAAAAAAAATTCTTCCGGCGAACTGATAGTTAGACATAGAACCTAATCACGGGCAGATAGGTTGACGCAGCAGATTACCTTCAAAATGTCGTTGGTGTGGAAGTGGAAACTCCAAATTATCTTCAATTCTAAAAAATGTTTTTGTCTATGCGAGACATTAATGCTATAAACAGCCTAAAATTAGCCTAAAATTGTAAAAACCGCTTCTTCTTCTTCTTTCTTTTTATTGTATTCTATGTATTGTAGTCATGTTAAAAAGTGCCTACCTACCCGTGCTACTTACCTAAACTCCATTTATTCTTACCAGTCCTATCATGTAAACAATCTTCACAGTAATTTTTTGAATTTTGTTGAAAAAAAATCAAATATTAGTTCAAACCTAAACATTCTAAAGTAAAACATTTAATAACCACGAAAGTAATTTCCTAATAAGTCCATTTCAATTTATATTGTTGTAAAATCATAAAAAGACATGGTCAGTTGTTTACATGATAGGACTGGTAAGAATAAATGGAGTTTACTTATTTGCAATTTATCGCAACTAGGACTAGAAAGGTATAGCGGTGTAACACAAAAGAAGTTGTAGTTGGTGGTAGTTTTCATCGACCACAACTTGCTTCCGGTGAAGGAAAACATCGTGCGGAAACCTGCACTCTGGTTGATGATTAACAGCTAGTGTGTAAAATAGAGAGGGCAATGGCAAACCACTCCATTGACATTGTATGTGTTTCATTCCATATAATGGCCATGACCCTCAGTCACGACTAAGGAGGAGGATTGTAAGTTGTCTAACGTGTAGGTTTTAGCATTCCACCACAATCAGAAATCAACTAATATGATAACTTGTTCATCAATGGTTCACCACAAAAAACCGCGACTCCACGTATTTTTTGTGCGGCGTGAAGAATGTTATTAAGTGGGTGAGCAGAAAAAACAAAAATATCTCTATCGGGGAGACGTGATAATTAGTAGATAGCCGCGCCGCGTCACGGGTAAACACGTTTTTCTAATCGTATTTGTGGAAAACTTGCACGATTTATTGTTGGATAAATCAGGGACGTTTTTAATGAGTCTGCGCCGGGGTCGGAGCGGAAGTCGTTCGAATTCGGAACTCAAAATCTCGGGCATTTAAATCACAATCAGTAAAAATATTTTTCCCTTTTTGCTGGTAAAGTTGTGTGTGTTTGTAGGCGTGAGATATACTGGGAATTTTAACTTCTAGCACAGAATACATAAAAGTACGAGTACCTCTAAAGGCCCCGCCAGGAGATCGTGGAAACTTTGTAAACAAAGAATAGTGGTACGCAACATTTAATATTTTTTTAAATTTTAATATTTTTTTTTTGAATGACATAAAATGAGCCACTTAGGAATAAAATTCCTATAATGTAGAACAGTAATTACAATCAAACAATAAAATATTAAAAACAACTTTTAGATTAACTTTATGAGAATACCACTAATTATATTTATTTTAGAATGAAAAACATATGCCACAATTTTTATTATCATATAACAAAATATTAAAGCATGAAATGAGAATAAAATAATGGGCTTTTATTTTTATTTTGTAATAAATGAAAATAAATAAATGATGACCGATCTATTTCCAATTGGCGCACCAAATGTTTACACTTAGCTTTTTATCCCTGACGTATAATCCGACCAATTGAAATTGCTCGTTGGTTTCATATCACTCTCCTTTTAATTGAAGTATATTTTACTTGGTCGGTTCAACATTTTTGGCATATACTTTGTTAGTAGTAGCTTATAGAACAACACGGACTCGGACTCCTAACTGCGGCGCGCGGAAGACCTTGTTGCTCGAAGCTCTAGCTAAAAGAAAAATATTATTTTTTAACTAGCTACGCCCCGGGGCTTCTCTCCTAGGGAATTTCGGGATAAAAAGTACCCTATGTGCTATTCCCGTTATTTTTCTACCCGTGTACCAAATTACATCGAAATCCGTCCAGTAGATTTTGCGTGATTGAGTAACAAACATACTCACAAACTCACATCCAAACTTTCGCATTTATAATTTTACTAGGATTTCTATGATTTTGCTTCACCCTCAGCAAAAAAAAAAATTAAGCGAAAAGAAGCGACACTTAACGTGTGTGCCGTAAAATCGCTACCTACGGCTATGTGTGAATGACTGGACGTGTGCGGGGGTGTTCAGGGGGTGCGGGACGGGAGCAAGGAAATTCACCTCTAGAGATTGACATCAATGTCATCTTTGTCAAAAAAAAACAAATATTCAAAAATAATAATGAACATTTCAGGGGAGAAATAGGTGAAAACTAAATTTACCCGGGCGAAGTCGACGGCCGTCGTCGTCGTCCCGTTGACTTCGCTATCATAAAAAGTTAGGTAGTGTAAACCTTTTTTGGCCTTAGTTATAAATCTATATAACATTTGTATAAATAAGTTACTATATTTCGCTGTCGGTTTACCAATAAAAAAAAAATGTTTTTTCATGTCATTCAAATGAACCCTAAACTATTGGGCATCAAAAATTAATGATAATCGTCTCAAATATTATTATACCACTTTAATACTAGATATTTAAATTACTATCTATCAAATGAGTATACTACTGTGGTATACTACCGTCCTCGAGAGTCTCGGCATGATATTAATGGTCAAGCGCGAACCGCTACAGTAACTATGGGTACGGAAAATAATATTATTTATTTTTTCTGAAATCAGAAATTCTTTATTGAAACTTGGTCTTCAAAGAAGGCCCTTCAAGTCGAAAACTAATTATATAAGTATAATCATAGTGTATTATGTCTCAAAGGTACAAACTACTAGAAAATTTCTGCAAATCCATCAAAAATATTTTCATGTAAAACATTGCTCAGACGAACGATTGCCAATAAAGTTATTAAAATTAGTTATATTATGTTTCGCACTATCAAAAAGTTATCAGTTTTCATGTAGAGCCAAGTAACTCAAGTAACCCTGTACTACAAGCCTTTACAAACCTGACTCTTTAGTCAATAATATGGGGCTAAGTCGTTTCGTACTACATGAACGAATAATTGTATAAGAGAAAGGTAATAAACAGTGAATCAATTTTTCACTTTACGCCCATGAGACGGAAGCGTATAATTAAATTATTTACCTGGAATAGATATATAAATTGATATGATGATTATATATTGTTTTTTATATATTTTTTAGTATCTACCTATAAAAGGCGCCGCCAATTTGCAATACCTGTAAAACGTTCCTAAGTTGTAAATACCAATGTTATTATTAAGATACATGTACACTTAGTTGGCAAATAAATAAATATGAAATAACTTTTGATTTCACTTTTAGTGATAAAAACTTTTTCCGAATAAGGAACCCTAAAAATAATAAATAGCGTCTTAACCCGATAATGCAATGACTAATCGATGAGGGGTACCCAGAATTAATAAAACGCTGATATGTCGGTGTCGGGTGCTCCACTGGACATCCAATGAGCCCTATTTGAATTTATAGGCTTGTTCTAGAAGTAATGGCGGAAAGAAAATTGTTTTAAAGCCATTTTGTATGCAGTAAAACTATAAACTGTTTTTTTTTTTACTGAATCAGCGTCATGGCCCATGACCACGTGATTCTGAAGTCATTCTGTAACATATGTAATAGGTATAATATGTGTTGTATTTTTTTGTCCAAGACATACTTACTCCGCTGGCTCATAACCCCAAAGTGGATATTGGCCTCCGATATTCTGCGCGGTGGCTCGCCAGTTGACCGCTCCCAGCTCACGCAGATCAGCCTCCAAAGTGTCTCTCCAGCGATATATCTGTCCAAAACATATATATTTATGCCCAAAAATATATTTCTTCTTCCCTGTAGCTTCTTTATATCATACACCTACATTTTTATCTAATCCGACCGGTAGTCTAAAGTGATTGCATCCAGAAGAGCAAAAAACAAACAAATAACATTTCTTAAAAAATTTATAACTGTGCATATAATAATCGTTTTTCCAGAGATTAAAAAAAAAATCATCAACTCCAACTTTCAGGTTTCTGGTGAAAGTACAGACTTGCTTACTTAAGTACTTATTAAGTTGTCTCGGACGATCATTAAAAGCACTTGTATTGAGTAACCTATTCGCTTGAACGATCAACACTCAATAGTCGCACAATTTCAAGGCGATATTTACAATACTTTAAAACATAATCTTAGTAAACGTCTTTCTGACAAACTTTCTATTATTTTTAATACCACTAAGCCCTCCTACTGTAGAAACCTTTGTCAATAAGGAATTAAATATAAAAGACAAAAGTCGAACGCATAAAAGATTTCTAAGAACCGCATTTGTGTCCCCGAATGTACTTGATTCTTCGTTTTTGGAGAAAAAAGTATTGAGTAAGGAGAATCCAGCTGTGCAATATTTATGACTTCATATCACCTTTCTCTTTTACACATACTGTTTTTTCAGCGTATATCTCTTTCTAGTCTGCTGTTATCTACGATTGAGTTTCGATCCAACATATTTTTATTATAAGATGATTCAATTATAAATATCGTGTTCGTTGAACCCTATTTGGATATCCATTGCATAAAGATTGGGGCTTAAGAAAATATTAAATAACTTAACTCCATAGCTTTACATGTAATTAGTTGGTATTTAATTTTTATAGGTGATGGTGAAAGCTGCGATAGAAAATGGTATACTCCACTCTGTTCATCTGAGTGATATCAGATCTCAACGCATTCCTGAACCAGGAGCCTGAATGTGATGTATTTGCGGATGGATGGAAGACGCTTGTCAGGAATTGTTTGCTGTTTTGTGAGAATGGTGAATGTGATGTCGACTTGCATGTGATAAAAAATGCAAATGTTTCTTTTATATCTGTTTTTCTTTTTTTAAAGTTCAATGTATATCTTCTATTACTTAAATACTGTAATTGGCTACGAAATATGTACCGTTGTATTTAAATAAACAAATAAATAAATCACCTGGATGAAAAGAGAGGACTTTTCAGTATCTTCATTTCACCTCGGACTCATTTCACCCAGAAAATTTTATCATGTGAATTGATTCGACAAAATTAGTGTCATTTAATCACCTTGAACGTAATTCACCTAGAGATGATAATGGGCCACTTTATTAATCAATTTAGTAGACTTTTATCACCCACATACAAATCCTAATCCTAACTAATATCATCGACAAAATATTAACAAGTATAGACAGATATTCTTCATATATCAAAATGTGCCTGACTGTTACTTGTTCCTGGACTAACTAGATGTCGCTACCAGTATCAATCTCGCGGTTCTCGCGTGTTTTGTCTATTTTGTCGTTAAAATTAGAAGCAACAAAGCTTGATCAAAGCAAATCGCGTAATAGTACCACACAAATTCACTAGATGGCGCAATTCTAAGGTTTCGGGCATTCATGTATTTATTTATTCCATTTCATAAGAAATCAATATTCATAAAATTAAAAATTGCAAATAAATCCTTATATTTGAAAAAAAAGTCATTTTAAAATAATATTGAGGAGACAGATTTTTCATTAGATTACAATAATAATAATTCAAGTTAACACAAAGGAAACACATTGTTTGTATGTATGTAAGTATGTTTTTTCCGCGATAACTCTCGAACCGTTGAATTAATTTGCTTCCATGCTGGTCTGGGAGCGAAGAAAAAACATAGAATGTGCCAGCTGCTTCTCTTCCCGTGCAGATTGTAAAAGTCAATCGAGGGAAAGGGGTTTAAGGCGCTCTTATAGTGGAAGTTTAGGTATTTGAGGGGGTGAAGCAGACGAAGTGGCGAACACACGGGCGGGGGGCTCGCGCAGCGCCCGCCTCTCACCCGGTTCAGCCCGCTGACGTCCTTACTCTGATGACTGATTACGGATGTCCGTATTCTGTATGTTATGGTTCCGGAATTCCGAAAATTTACATTGTATAGCGAAATGATTTTTTAATAATACTGTCATACAAATAATTACAAAGTACGATTCCTGACTAGGCAGTCAGTACCGACTTATGTAAGTACATAAAATATTTCGCGCTCTATTATAAAGACAAACAAAATAGGATGTCGTACGACTTCCTATAATATAGCATAACTAGCTGTCGCCCGCGGCTTCGCCCGCGTGAGTTTCGCTTAGATGAAAAATCTCTCTTGGAGCTTTTCATCAGATGTTCCAGATCTTCAATTTTTATACGTCAGCAGAAAATGCTCATCAGGTTGAACGACTTTTAATAAGGCGCCGTTTCTATATATGTTATAGTGTAGCTGGTCTCTTGCAGTTCTTCATCAGATGTTCCAGATCTTCAATTTTTATACGTCATCAGAAAATGCTCATCAGGTTGAACGACTTTTGTTAAGGCACCATTTCCATATTTCTTATAGTTTAGATGTTCTGTTAAGGTTCTTCATCAGGTGTTCCAGTTTTCAAAATAAATTATATTTATTAGCATAGGCTTGCCTGGCAAGCCTGGGCAACATATAGATGTTGCCCAGGCTTAATAGCTATACAACAAAAAAAGTTTCATTCAAATCAGTCCAGTAGTTTTTGCGTGAAACGCGTACATACATACAGACAGACAGACAGACAGTCAGACAAGAAATTCCAAAAAAAATTTTTTGCTTTCTATTATTCTTTTTAAGTGTCCCTCTATCCATTTCAGTCAAAAATACGAGTTATAGGTCGTTTCGCCCGTTATTTGGCCCGATCGGGCCAAACGACCAAGTCACAATATTTATAATATTTGATTAGGCGTTTCGTCCGATAGAAGTTTTATTACTTTTCATGTACAGACAGCATCAAAATAGATCGCTTTGATAAAAAAAATACAAATTGTATTGATATATTGGTTATAATTAATCAACTCCCATGTCATAAAAAATAAGATACATAAAAACATTACAACACTCACTTGGGATTTGCTTATAACCCACTTAAAACGTGGTTATGACAATAATCGTCTACAAAAATAAAAAATGGTTCTTATAACAATAATCAACAAAAGTATATAAGATAATCACAGATATGTTTTCATATCATCGAAGATCTTTTATTGAATGAAATATCACTTTTGATTCATTTTAACACCGCGACTGTACTACGAGTACCTAATATATTCCCGCGGGACACGGGATAACCAAATGGCTGAAATTTTGAGTACTGGAGTTTAGGTTACTATAGTTTGGAACACAAAAACATTTTTCATCTAAGCAAAACTCACGCGGGCGAAGCCGCGGGCAACAGCTAATTAATTAATTTTAAAAATAAAAACTATATATACATATATATACCTACCTATTCTAATGAAATGCTTTTATGATCAAAATTGGATTACAACTATCACTATACCTACCTAATCTATTTATTACTAGCTTTTGCCCGCGGCTTCGCCCGCGTGAATTTCCCACGGGAACAGTGCCTTTTACCGGGATGAAAGGTACCCTATGTCCTTCTCCGTACTTCTAACTATGTGTATGCGAAATTTCAGGAAGATTGTTCAGTAGATGAAGCGTGAATAGGTAACAAACAAACAAACAAATAAACAAACAAACAAATAAACAAACAAACAAACTCACTTTCGCATTTATAATATTAGTTAGGAAGTTAGGATAATAAAATATTATAGCATGAAATGAGAATAAAATAATAAATGATGACGGATCTTTTTCTAAATGGTGCGCCAAATGTTTACATTCAGATTTTTATCGCTGACGTATAATCCGACCAATTGAAATTGCCCGTTGGTTTAATATCACTTGCCTTTCAATTGAAGTATAAATATATATTTCACTTGGTCGGTCCAAAATTTTCGGCATTACTTTGTTTCTTGGTAAAAAACAAATTTTTGGTTTGGTAAGTTTAAATTTATTTAACACTACGAAATCACTCCTATAGATTGTCAGAAGCCAGACGACAGATGTTTTACATCAAAAACAAGCAAGCATTACTTACCTAAAACGATTGTACTTATGAAAATGATGTCGTAATTTATTCGTTATTCCAATGACGGATAATATCACGGATAATTTATTCGAGGCCAATTTATCCGCGGATATTTATTCGTATATAAATTAACCGCGAATGAATTTCCACGGATAAAATTTTATTCGTATGATAGATAATTCGAGTAAAAATATCCGAATAAAAATTTGTCTATTTCTGCGCATACTCATAGTTAGAAGTACGGAGAAGGACATAGAGCGTACCTTTCATACCGAGTAAAAGCACTGTTCTCGTGTAAAATTCATGCGGGCGAAGCCGCGGGCAAAAGCTATATGAAATCCTCTTCGCATATTCATTAAAATTAATTTTATATCATTTGTCAGTATTATTAGGTACCCTCTATTTCTAATTCACACTTGTCATTTATTCTATACTCGTATTATAGTTGTCTTATTTATTTTGCACAATATTTTCACAACATACAAAAGTAGGTAGTCGCGAGAGTACTACAACAAACACAGATAACCCCCAATAGATTCCGCTTGTATGGGCGTCCGTGGTCACCGCACTTACATGCTTTTTCACGTATAAATGAAATTGCTTCATTAGTTGCGACCAGAACTCAGACCTGTGAGATTGTTTTGTGAAAATTTCCGAAAAAATCTATTAGGTTCGTTGAGTGTGTAAAAATGAGTACATGTTCCATAAAATGGTACAGAAAATCATCAAGGATATCAAATCTCCAAAAGGATGGTATAACTTTCCACAGGTAAGTTTATTAATTAATTTAATAAAATTACGTGCAGAGTTCACATTATAATGGTCGAACTATGTGAAACATTGCGAACTAGAGTACCAAAATGGGGTGTCGGTGATGTCTTTTGCAAGCATCTCTTTCTTTCCCAAGTATCAAGTATATGTGTGTCCTTTTCTCGTTGACGTCAGCTGCCGCTCCCGACCCCCGCGTACTTCCTCTAAGTTTGGTGACTTTCGACTTTTCGACGCGAACAGGAATTGAATGATACTGAATCTATTGGGGGTTATCTGTGACAACAAAACATCAAATAAATGAATGCTCATGCGAGCGCGCTGTTGCCGTACCGTGCCGTCCCGCGCTCGGCGAACGCTGGCGGCCGCGGTACACATGACGTGCACGATCTAGCAACGTCGCCTCGCAGCCTAGGTGTATCGATAAAAATTATCGATACTTTTATACCAGTTCACCATAATAGCGATAAAAATATTGGTATTTACTTCAGTTATCGATTCCGTTATCGATATTTTCGTCAAAATATCGGTATTTTGAAAATATCGATATCCAGTCCCTGGCTACTCCAAATAAAATGTGTGTCCCGTTTTTGTAAAAGTTAAAATAAATCCGCTGCAGCGCTGGAGCAATAATTAAAGTGTCCAGAAACAAGCAGCGCTACAGCGCTTCAAGGCTATTGTTTACTTGCGACTCAAGATTATAACAAACACCACAGAGTGGACATCTGTTTCGCGTTTTGAACTTACCAAATCTTTTGAATAAAACTTGGTAGGTACAAAACAAATTGATGTTTGTTTCTTTATTGCATACTAGTTTATGCCCGCGACTTCGTTCGCGTGTAATTAGAACGCAGTAGACTAATTACAAATTATACTTTTAGTTTTGATAGGTACAAAAAATAAACGCCATATAATTTTTCAGTGAGTAATATTTATTTAATTCCTTCAAACAATATAAGTTTAATTAATTTTTGCCTCTTAGAAGATAAACGATTATTATTCTGATGCCACGTTTTTGCTTCTTGGCTAAAACAAACATAATACAATGTTAGTACATAAATAATATTTTATTAAAATGGTATCACTTTTATAAGGTAGGCTAGGTATAACAAGAAATTACAGGTTATTCTACCTATACTTGTTCTATCTGAATTCTTAGTCTATGACAAATGACGCGTCATGGGCATCATGGCGTCCGCTAATAATATTTAGCACAAATTAAGTTAAAAAATGATTATCTAGTAACTCACCGAAGGAAAGTTACTCCATCCCACTTCCATGTATTGCTCGTATTATTGATACGGTATCGTAATAAACGCGGGCGTATTTCGAAGAAAATTCACGATTTTTTGATCACGAGCAAGCAAGACTTAACACTCAAAGAGCTTGCGTAGCGACCGTCTGAGCGAGCGCAGAGCCGCCGGCTGGCGTATGATTACGCGCCGATGTATTTCGGCGTCTCCTCTAGTACGTAGTAAAATATCTCGATGACCTACCTACATATAAATAAGTAATTTTATAGTCGTTTCGTGCATGTAGTGTAGACGTCGATTATTATTCGTATAGATAGGTACCTACTGTAGTTGTAGAGATGGTGGTGCCATCTATTGCCATAGGTAGGTACCTACTGTAGTTGTAGAGATGGGGTGCCATCTATTGCCTCTGAATATTAACTAACTCGTATGGTATTTGAACTACGACTGCAGCGACACACGGAATTTTCATGAAAACCGAGATGATGTACTTCTCAGTGGCGCCATCTAAGTATAATACAACTTTGGTGAGGTACAGATTCAATGTACGTGAATATCCATCTATAGGTACTAATATTTTATCGATGCTAATATTATAAATGTCAAAGTGAGTTTGTTTGTTGGTTTGTTTGTTTGTTACCTCTTCACGCTTCATCTACTGAACCAATCTTCCTGAAATTTCGCATACACATAGTTAGAAGTACGGAGAAGGACATAGGGTACCTTTCATCCCGGGAAAAGGCACGGTTCCCGTGGGAAATTCACGTGGGCGAAGCCGCGGGCGAAAGCTAGTAAGAAATAACTCTCATGGTAGATATACAAGGCTCACACTAGCGGCATTAAGAAATATAATAATAAAAGAGTTAAGGGCTTAATTATGTGACAGAATTTTTAGCAATTTATTACAAAATATCATGTGATCATAAAGTTCGAAAAAATTCTACATCATGATTTTATGACGGAAGCGTAATGATTATGATATTATCCTAATAACACCGAAAATATCTAATAAATTTGATATTTGACGCTTTCATGACTATGATTTTCTCTGCCAATTGATTGTAATTTTACAGCAATTGATTTGTTTAAACCTTTCAGCAACAAGGACTTGCTCTATGAAAAGTGCTAATAACCAGAACATGTTAAAACTCTATATGACTATTAGCGCAGTAAATAGAGCGAACCTTCCCTAGGGGTTAATTACGTGCGGTCCAGTAACTCAATTCTTTTTATATTATTGTTTAGGATGGTTGTAAGTATTTAAAATAAATATGGCACAATTGACTAGCTTTTGCACTCGCCGCCAAATTGGAAAAAAAAAAAATCACCACTTTGTTCGGTTTTTCGCTTATATTTTCTTTTAAGTGCATTTTCGCTAGAAAAGTGTTCTACACAATGTTGTAGAAAATTAAATTTGCCGTTATTTACTTTTTATATTTTGTTTCTAGGACTGACAGTTTCCGAGAAAAAAAAATCCTTTGCCTTAAAAAAATCTCGTTTTTCAAACATTCGTCGATCTTTTTTAATTTAAAACGATGTAATCCAGTCATGACCTATTCTAGGAGAAAAAGTAGCAGAACAAACATCGTAGGGAATTTAATTACCTGCAAAACGCAATTGCATATTTCTCAACCAACCCTGCAAGGTGGAGAGTAAAACTAAATGATAAAACAACGGAAATTGTTTTTTGCTATAATATTTTACTTTTTACTAACTGAATCTCGGTCCCATGGAAATTTCGGGATATAAAGTACCTTATGTGCTAGTCCTGATATTTTTCTACTAGTATACCAAATTTAATCGAAATCTGTCTAGTAGATTTTTTGTGATTACGCAACAAATATCACATCCAAACTTTCCCATTTATAGTGTGATTCATTGCAGGTGAGTAACCGGTACCTGATTGGGACACTGTAAAAGTGTCTGTCGACATTATCAAGTACAGAATAATGATATCTAATGATAATTATTATCTAATGATAATATTTGCTTCATCAGCAATAAAGATTGGGATAGAAACCCGATTTTAAAATGAAAAAGTTTGGATGTGATATTTCTTGCTCAATCTAAAAAATCTACTGGACGGATTTCGATAAAATTTGGTATGCTAGTAGAAAAATATCAGGGCTAGCACATAAGGTACTTTTTATCCCAATATTCCTATGGGAGTAAAGCCCCCGGCTGCAGCTAGTAGACAATAAAATATGATAGCAAAAACGTAATATTTTAACTTTTACTTTTACTGCCTACTCAGTAGGGTTGGTTAAAAAAAATTACATGTGTTTTGTAGGCAATTAAATTTCCTTCAAATTTTATTCCAATATTATTTTCCTAGAGTAGGCCATAAATGAATTACAGCGCTCTGAAGTAAAAAGTTTGACAAATTTCCAAATGCGATTAAAAATGCGATTTTTTTAAAGTGCACATCTCCATAACTATTAGTCCTAGAAACAAAATATTAATTGTACATTATAGGAAATTTATTTTTACAACGTTGTGTAGAACTCTAATGTAGCTAAAATGCATCTAAACGAAGATGAGAGCGCAAATCTGAATAAAGTGGCAATTTTTTTTGGTTTTTCTAACATATGGCGGGCGTGGAAGGGGGGAGAAATTGTGCCTCTTGCATTTTAAACACTTACTAACCATCCTTAATAGCATATTAAAAACTCAGAACTATTGAACCATTTGTAAGTAAACCCTACCCTTAGCTCTATTTTGGTCTTTATTCAATGAACTATGGACGGATTTGTATTAAATTTGGTATACTAGTAGAAAAATACCAGAAATAGTACATAGGTTACTTTATATCCTGAAATTCCCACGGGAGCGAAGACCCGAGGCGCAGTTAGCAGAAAATAAAATATTGTAACAAAAAAAGCAATATTCCGTAGTTTTAATATTGAGTTTTACTCCCCATTCTGCAGGGTTGGTTAAGAAAAATGCAAATGCGTTTTGTAGGTAATTAAATTCCCTACAAATTTTGTTCCAATACTTATTCTCCTAAAATATGCCATAACTAGATTACAGCGTTCTGAAGTGAAAAGTTTGACAAATTTCCGAAAAAGAAGATTTTTTTAATTTTTTTTATGAGCACACATCTCGGTTACTATCAGTCCTAGATACAAAATGTAAAATGTAAATAATAGGAAATTTAATTATCTACAAGATTTTGTAGAACACTTTCCTAGCAAAAATGCATCTAAACGAAAATATGAGCCTAAATCTGAAAAAAGTTTTTTTTTTTAGTTTTTTTAAGATTACCACGGACGCGGAAACTTGGCAATTGTGCCCTTTTTATTTTGAATACTCACAATAATCCTACACAACATTTCAAAAAATTCACAAATACTGGACCGTTTGTAATTTGATTCTCGTCTATTTACTGCGCTATATATATTTTTTATCCTTTACCTACATTCTTCTTCTTATTTAAAATCTTTGTTTAAACCTTTCTCTTGTCAGTAGAGTATTCGCAACGCCTCTTTATTTAATAAAAAAATATATTTCAAGCACAGACAGAACCTAAATTTACGTTTTACAATGTGTTAAATTATAAAAAAAAAAATAATAAGAATATATTTTGTTTATTATTCTATTTTTGGCTTTACACGAAGTTCTTGATAAGACATGACGCCTGCCTTCTCTTGCAGACGGCTCACATAATTTTTTCTCAGTCTCCCTGGACTCATGAAACTTTCCTTCTATATCCTTAATTACTAAGCAAATATAAACCCATTAAACACTCATTACTTCTCGTCCTAATCGTCGGCTAGTACAGAAAGCCTATCAGTAGTGTTCTCATTTGGGTTGGCTTGTTCGTTACGCCACAAAATATTATAGTACCTTCGTTACGCGTCCGCGGTAAACGGTAGGCGGAATGCCTTAGAGATAGATGCTATATGATTTAGAAGCGGCATTTATAGCAAACTAGCTTTTGCCCGCGGTTTCGCCCGCTTCGGAACAGTGTTTTTTCCAGGGATGAAAGGTACTTCTCAGTACTTCTAACTATGTGTATGCGAAATTTCAGGAAGATTGGTTCGGTAGATAAAGCATGAAGAGGTAACAAATAAATCAAACAAACTCACTTTCGAATTTATACCTGTTATATTAGTTGGGATTCGAGGAAGTATCAGTCATACACATTTAATAAATAAAAAGCAATATTAAAATTTTTGTAACGACGATTGTTGAAAACAATATACTTAATCTAAAGAATTAAAATTATTGGAGGTTCTTCAACTCCAAGAAAAACGCTCATACTGCCATTGCTATTATGTTCTTAAATTTCTGGTCAGGGAAAATTTTGGAGTGAAGATTTCAGAATATCTAGCTCTTTTATTTGTTTTCTGATACGCCTGTCAAAAACTTATTCTAGCTTTCTATATAGTTTTCTAGGTATTGAGAGATAAGGGTAAATGAGTTACTTATTTTAGAGCACAAAACTTCATAATTTATGATTCATTATATTTTTTTCAATCTACAGAGCCATAGCAATAGATGTTTCGAAAAGCGGCTTTTTTTAATGTTGCAACAAGATAAAACTAACTAATATGCCACTTCTAGAAAATTCAACACTCTACGCGGCTACTGAGTATTTAGTAAATTGATACGACACAGGTGCATGCACAAACATAAAATAAATACAAACAATAATCTTGCCCCCGCGCAGCTCATTCGCGACGATACACGGAAGCTCATGGACGAGGAATGTTCGATTATTGAAAAGTTAATTGAACTATGAAGTAGCCTAGTCAGCTTCATTTAGTTGTACGAAATAAGTACTTGTACGCCTATAGGTAAATCACCTTACGACTCTCTGTTTGGTCTAATGGTTGAGTGGTAGAGATTGCCATTCCACCATTTATAAAATTTGTAAAATTGTGTGCATAAAGTTTTAAATAAATAAAAATTTAACTTCATTGCCATCATGTTTACATGATGATTTTTTTAGACACTCATTTTTTACTCATTCTCAAGACTCTTGGTTCTGTCTACCCCGTAAGCGTAAGGGATGAAGACGGGGTTCTGTATCTGTATAATTTTTTGAACATTAGCCATTTTTTTTTACAATATGCTGAGTGAGTAGGTACTTAATTACATGGAATACAAAAAAATAATTTAGACTTTTCAGCTGATCGGCGAATTTGTATGGAAGAGCAAAAATAATTTGTACTTTTTTGGCGTAGATTTCTTTGAGAACCTGCTCAATTTCAGATAGTGTTCAAAAAATCAACCTGTAAAATTGTATGTAGATTATACTCATATAGGTAGGATACAAGGAAGAGGTGAAAAATAGATGGTGGCGAGAGCTGGTGCAAGATGCAAGATCGCAAAAAATGGCGTCATCTCGTGGTTGAGGCCAAGATCCACTTCAGGTCCCTGCGCCGCAGTAGTAAGTAAGTAAGTTCTTTCTTTTTCTTTCTTTCTTATCGAGTGTGTTATTCTAGAAGATTGTTTTAAATTTTACTTAGAGAAACTTGAGGAAGCGGGATGTCAGATATTGGTTTCACCTATTATGTTGGTGAAGGATAATAATAAAATTATAATTACTCTAATATCTTCAGTGAAGCTCATTTTTGTCAAGTTTGACATTTTTGGTGTGTTTTGGTTCCATATAATTTGTAGGCAATCTGTGAAAAAAAATTGAATTTGGAACTCACTTTTATGAACGTTTTTGGGCTTCATTTGACAATCAAGTTTAAATGTCTATTAAAGAATGATTTTTTTTTTCTGTCTATGGTTATTACTAACACTGATGTCAGATTTTATTCAAGTCGCCCATCTGACATGACTGAGATTCCGAGATTTCTGACACGGAGCTGGAACTAATCTGAACAAAGAATGAACTTGCGATAAAGAAAATGGTGATCTCATCATCATCTCTTACAGCTCAATGCAGTACCTATAATATATAGGATACAGTTACTTGATTTTAAAAATTAAATTAAATCAGACCAGGTGTCACAGAGCAGGCTAATAAAATAGTGAGTCGATAGCGACGCGCATTGAGAGGTCCCACGATACTTGAGTTGGCGTGTTCCCTTTGAGCTTTCTGGTTTGGACCCTTTTTTCGGTAAATAAATACGCCAATATTTGTTAAGTTGTTCATAACAACATTTAACATTTGTTAAGTAGTTGTTGTGTATCTAGATTACGAAAAGTTAAACTTTTCAGCTTTTTTACTACTAAAATGAATTTCAATAATAGCCTAACTTCAGTGCCGTAACACCATGATACAGAAATATTTTTTTTTTACTTTTATAAATCTACGAAAGACATTTATATTCAATTTGATTTTCATTTGGCTTGTATCTTTTTTAAAAACATTCATTCAATACAACATTAAAATATACACATACAACTGTTACGGAACTCCGGAAATATGTGTTCGATTTGTAAGTCACATATTTTTGTTTCTAACAAGTCCTATCACTCGCGAGTTAACATTAACACGTTCTTTATAATGGATTTCGAAGAAGAAAATTATTATAGATAAAAGAATGCGAAAAAAAACATAGCTCTCGTTAGTTCCTTGAGATGTTTTAACAATGTTGCTAAACGCTTTATTTTTCCAGAGGAAATAAAGACAAATACTCTCAATTTACGGCAAAATACCCATTCGGGTTGGATTAAAGTGTTTAAATAGCGTTTGTTAAAAATAACGACACAATTACTAGTAATCACACAGCTCGTAACAGCAAAACAAACTGATAGTGAACATTCCACGAAAGTAATAAAGGTATGTCTCAAGGAAATTACTGCAAAAAGTGTAAGTATACATCGCCGTCAAGTGTTTAAATCAACTTGATCATTAACGCAACTTTGAATTTATGCCATGATTACGCTTTACAGATTAATATTACCTACTTAAATAATGTAAGGATATAAGGAAATTTGAAATAACAAATGATTTTGAATTAGCTAATAACTTTTGAAGGGCAAAGGCGTGTACTGTACGTATCCTGTAATAACTTTTAGATACTATTGAAATTTCAAATTTTTAAGCGATAGCCATTGCCAATTTCATGGTTCTAACTGATAAATCATCAATTGTAGTGTAGGATTTTCACGATGTATTAAAACAAAATACACTAAGCGAACTTTAACTAAATAAACCACTTCATTGGTAATTCTGAGAAATGTTGACTAGGATTCGCTCAAAGTTCTAAGCGGAACATATCTGAGTGACTTTTTTTATTATCCCATCGATTGAAATAAATTCCACGGCGAGCCTGCGACACGTACTCTTATCAAAATGTTTATTTTTTAAGTTTTATGTTAACCCTCATAATGCTGATCGCTTATTCTGGCCCCGACCGGTTTGGGTGAGAATTGGACGTTATGTGGTTAAATATTACCTTTTGTTGGTCACGGTTAAGCTGCGGGTCAAGCTACTTCTAATGTTTGGAGGTTAGTTTAGGTCCATGTAATAAATTAAAATATAGCCATTGGTGACATATTTTAAATTCTTTTCGATAGAGTTCGAAAGATTATTATTATAGATATTTTTTGGAGACCGTGAAAAACGATTTGGTTTGATGTGTAGAAAAGGTCTATAATTTTTTAAGTCTGTCTTTTGTTTTATCCTAAAATTGGAGAGTAGACAGATTTTGGCAAATAATAAAGTGCAATAAACAACAAACTCGGTTTCATATTTTATGGAATACTAGCTTTTGCCCGCGGCTTCGCCCGCGTGAATTTCCCACGGGAACAGTGCTTTTTCCCGGGATAAAAGTAGCCTATGTGCTATTCCAGGTCATTATCTACCTCTGTACCAAATTTCATCGAAATCCGTCCAGTAGATTTTGCGTGATTGAGTAACAAACATCCTCACAAACACACAAACTCACAAATTCACAAACTCACAAATTCACAAACTCACAAACTCACATCCAAACTTTCGCATTTATAATATTAGTATGGATTAGGTTATTTCGATTTGAAAGACAAAAAAAACATTATATAAATTTGTCGCATGACTTATAAATTGTAGTATTGTCTACTAAGATATAGCAAGGTAGACAAAAATGTGATACGCTTAGTTTCCACTCAGATCGAGGATGCAGGGGTCGATCTTCTAACGTAAAATCATAATTACCATCGTGTGTTAATGGTGTTTTAACAGTATTGCTTTTTTAGCAAGGTGTCTAGATCATAGTCAGTAGTTTAATTTTGGATAGTCGCCTACTATGCAATTTTGTTCTGTTCTCATCAACGACACGGTGCGAAAATTAATGGTGTCGTATATGCCCTGTATGATTATATATAGGCCCTATATGTATAGGCCATTGGGTATAGTGTGCACAAGCATAGCTCCTAGCTTATTTCTAAGCTTGGCACCTATAGTATGGCCTTAACCTTAGACATTTAAAATATGTCTGTGTTTATTGCACGTTATCACCTCAAGTATCCGATTGTTGACGACAGCAGTCGTCCCACGGTTCTCGCTGACGACCATACTCTACAGATTTGTCAGTAATTCAGATGATCAGCTAATTTGCAGGTGTGGACTTCATAATCATTTTTACAGGAACTAAATATTATTTGCTAAGCAGGTAAGTTTATTTTAATACGGAGTAGAAAATAGGTAGTTTTATGTATAAGTACAGTCGCATTCAAATTAAATTGTACTGCATTTATCAATTTTGTTGCAGTTTTAGCGCCGATCTCGGAATTCATTTGAGTTGGTTAAATGTGTTGTTGACTGTACACGATGTTTCATACGACGACGGCTGTCCAAAATATGCATTTTAAAGTTCACGTACCTAATCCGAAAGTAAATTTGTTGTTTGTTTGTTACACTTCTATCTTCTATACCAATCTTCCTGAAATGTCACATACACATAGTTGAAAAGAAATAGAGTACTTTCATCCCAGGAGAAAGAACTGTTTCCGTGGGAAATTCACACAGGCGAAGCCGCGGTCAAAAGCTAGTGTACTTATAAGCTAGTTACGTACAGTCTCAGTCAAAACTCATAACCATTGTCAAAACAAGTTTTGATTGTGTTAAAGTCTATCAAAGTTAAGGGCTTTCCATTGACAAAAGAGAAAAATTTCTAGGCTTCCACATTCACACAGATATTTTGTAATATTGTCTACTATATCTGAATCTCTATTCCACCACTCCAGCCAAACGTAGTCTTGAAATATCATGACACTAGTCTCTGTCAATCCCCTAAGGTGATACTGTACGTTATCTAAGCGAAATAATGTCTACACTTTAAATGTGTTTTTGTGGTGAACTGTTTGTGACTACTTTGCCAAATGGACCTCAAAACATGTACTTTTAAAATGCTTTTAAGTAGTATGCACCATAAACTTTTACTCTACTTTGAGTGAATTATTATTAACACATTTTTACAGGGCCGAATTTAGTATTTCACTTTGACCTTGGTTTCCAAGAATAAAAGGAAAAGTGTACTTATGTATTAAAAATGATACACGTGGCGTCGAAAGCTTTCAAAATGAAAAAGTTTTTGGGACAGCTCATAATTTTCATAGACTAATCCAGCAGAGAACTTCTGTGGCTGAAATCTTGGTAGATACAGATACGTATCACGTCTTTATCCCATAAGGGGTAGACAGAATCGTGAGACTCGAAGGCGTATTGATTTCGACAGGTTGGAAATGTTGTATATGATTCCCTAATTTTGGCAGAACATGTGTAGACTAGCAAGAGTTAAAAGTTATTAGGTAACTGAAAAGTTATTTGGGAACTGAAAAGTTATTAAGTACCTAAAAAGTTATAAGGTAACTGAAAAGTTATTAAGTAACTGAAAAGTTGTAAGGTAACTGAAAAGTTATTATCCGATTTAAAAATAAAAGGATATTAGAAATTTTCATTTCATTTTATACAGCGTATCAATACAGGGAGTCATTAATTTGAATCTACTGTGGGACAAGGGACCCGACCTTTTTGACTCTCTTTTTCTTCTGATATCTTCGATTTTCTATATATCTATCAATGGAACTCTAGTATAAATGAAACATTGAACTACATCATTATTTTTAATTATAATTATGTAGTTTTACTGTAGATTTATTATTTACTGTGAGTTACTGATAGATACTCGTACTTAATCCGACCCTGCGTTTGAACCCTAGTTTTTTAAATAAGTAATACATTTTTTGACGCGAAAATAATCATTTTTACCAGTTTTACCTCGTTTTGTGGTCAGGGGAGCATTGTCGTCGCAAATTTATTGTCTTTAGTTTATGACAAAGAACCCGCTTGTGTTGGTGGTTTCATTTATATTTTAACTAGCTTTTGTCTCCAGCTTCAACCGCGTGAATTCGTTTTTCACCCCCATAGCCAAAATTCCTATAGACTTACTTACGTCATTTATAAAGAACTCTGCAAAATTGTATGTTTCTACGTTTAGAGGTTTAGTTGCTATACCAATCAGTTAGTGTCCAATTTTATATAAACAGACTTTATACATCATAATTTTTTGTGTAACTCCTTTTTTGTGGGACTACTTTCGTGGGAAGGGAAGGATGTACTTACATAAGTAAAATAAGGAAAGTACGGGTCATCTTTAGGATTAACTATTGCTAACCACATTTAATACTCATAAAATTTCAACCTGCGTCCCCTGCGGTGCATCCCATCGGGTTAAGGGTCAAGGTTAGAGTTTATTCCCACCTTTATGAAAATGATTCAAAACGAATATAATTTTAAAGAAATATTAAGAAACAAATTCATAAATATTACAACGGTCACAAATAAATTCTTTTTAAGTATAGATAACTCATTCCTTAGGTCAAATACTTCACAGCGGTCCGGAGGTGTCTGTAACGTTGACTCATGTTGTTATTTCATTATAAATGCACAAAATGTCTTAATTAAAGATCGAAACCGGCATAATAACTCAGAAAAAATACACAGCCTCCAACTCTGGTCCACGCTCAGTCCGTCCCGCTCACTCCTACTTCAAAACATCCCCCGTCTCGCACCGCGCCAGACGAACTTGTAAATTGTTCTTTTTGCGTCTTGCCCAGAACGGAAGGTCCTAACTTTTCTATTCAGAAACAATTTTAAACCTTATTTCGTTATAAATAAGTTTGATTTTATTCCCTTTCATACATTTTTAGTGCGTTTAGTAAATTGAGTGGCTGATCAAGTTATCTCTCTCAGACAAAACAAAATACAGCACAAGTCCTTTGAGCTTTCGAGTTTAGTTGCTTTACCGCGATTGCTTTTTGTAGCCCCGTCCCTTTTCTTGGTGCATTTCATTCGTACCAAAAACGGGTTCGATACTGAAATCCTTCACAGTAACAAAAGGAATCAAAAGAGACCTTATTTCTATTAATAATAAAGATAAAAAACGCTTGAATAATGAATTAAGTTAGGTTGTTTAACATGCTTTCGTGAAGATGTTACTGTCACGTTCTATCGATACGAGCGGGTTTTCTCTTTTTGTTGGAAGTGCATTAAGACATGCACTGCACTCTACGTTAGTTTCGAAGACTGTTCAAGTAACTAATGCATGATTCATACTGTACCTTTTGCGGGTGATGCGATTTCACGCAAGCCGTTGACAGAGCATTCCTTTGTATGCGATAGTGCTGTTGGACGCTTTTATTTTGTTTAATTGCGTGGACGCTCCATTAACATCTTTATCTAGTGAGTCTGGTTTCTGACATAGCACGCATTGCTCATCATATTCCGATACAAATCTACGGTATAAGTCTTGGTTAGCATTCAATTTACTAATTATTTAACTGGCTTTATTAATCTTATTCATCTGAGTCAAAGTCTTGATTTGACAATTACTTATTTCAGTATTTATTAAATTTATTATTATTCATTGTCTATTTCGTTGCATTTTGCTGCCACATTTTCAAAGTACAAATCTCCATCATGCATACCTCCTTATTACATTTACTCTATTTACCAATTCAAATACCCCGTGCACTTTCGAATCCAATTTCATTAGTAGAAGCTATTATGAGAAGTAGACCGGGTTCTGTGTGTCTAAGGAATTTTTGTATGGTTTCCCAGAAAATTTGTCGCGCTCCAACCATCACTGTCATCGCTGGACAAATATTAGCCCAGTAGTCAGTACCACAAACACAAGTAGAGATGAGTATTTACACACCACTTCACAAATAGATAATTATCGAGTCCGTCCCTGCGTTCAAACATTGTATGTGACATTTAAATTCAACTTTAATGGTTGAACTGTTGCTTGAATTATAACTTAGATACTAACTTCCAACAGGTGAATTTTATCAACGCTAAAAACTTTTGCATCGATATTGCATTAGTACTAATCTTAAGACTATTACACTATTACTGAAATAAAACAGCTGCAAATGGCGAAGTAATTATATAAAAAAAGTAAGTACTCAATACAGGATCAATAAAATAAAATTACGTACTTTGCTTGATTACTATAATTATCGTTAATTTTAAATGTTCCAGTCAGTATTCATTTGACTTATACTTCTGTAAAATAGAATATAGATGGATATAATATGTTAAGTAATAATGGGTTTGAATGTATATGTCTTAGTAGATTACACCATATCTTTGTAATTAATTGAACGTATCAGTTTATTTTTCAATCAATCAATATTGTTGTTTTCTCTACCTACCCTCTTTTTTTAATTGGACTTCACTTCGATGATTCAAAATAATTTCTGGTACCTAACGAAATGTTTATGAGGATTTTTCAAATTGAGTTATGAAAGGAATATACCCTTTCTAATTTAGACCCTACTTTTGATAAAATATATTGTTAGAGTTATAGGTCTACGTACCAATGCATCTAAGATAAGTTTCAAAGTGTCATTTACATAATGTATTCTAACATAAAATGTTTTAACATAATTTGTCTCCTTCAGATAATTTGCGTATTAATTGCAGGACCCCCAGAACTGCATGCATAAGCGTGGAAGTTGACTCAATAAAAATCCATTAATCGCTCATGCAAATCCATGAATTATCATTGTTTATGTTAAGCTGGCCATTGACGATCAGTTTTTCGCGTAAAACTAGACGTAAAACTGTGGCATCACTCCAAAATTTGATCGTGAGTGTAAAATCATCACTCCAGAGTTTTAACTGACGACGCGCCACGGAAATTTTCCGTGACTACCATAAAACCAACGGCGCATCGCGCCAAACTGCCCGTGAGTGTGTGATCGTCATTCCAAGTCGTCAGTTCGCTCGCATCGCCCGCGGTGATTGAGCGTGTTTCTGGAATGATAGACTCCTAGACGCTGTGGAGATATTGCAGTTGGAAATTTTAATTCTTCGTAACTCATTCCCGATGCTAATTAACGAAGAGTGGTAGTCAATCTCTCATGAGGGCTAATAGCTTCTCTCTTAATAGTATCCTGTTTAGCAATATATTGTGGAGTTATATATTTCAAAAGCTTGAAATATGTCGTTTCGTCCATCCTTAAATTATTTTGTCCAGTCATTTGGTTCTAGCGATAACTCAATTAACAAATTTGTGCAGAACAACTACGCTCTGCTACCAGAAAATGTGCGCAGAGAATCCGGACAAACGAAGCGGCGGGAAGAATTCTGTACCGGAACTTCACCGGGAAAAAACCACCGGTAAAAATAAGTACCGGGAAAAAATCTCCACGCGGCACCACGCTTGTCCGACTAGAATCTAACTTAAGCTATACGCAGACTGCTACCACCGTAGCTTATATAGGGAGCTACGGGGCCCTATATACTAACCTAACTTAATAACTACAATTCAAACCACTTACCAAACTGAATCTTCTTAATCTTCGGATCCAACTTCGAGTGTCTTCGGAAGAGGAGGGGGTTGTTCCCTAAATCACCCAACCTACCCCATGAGATCTCAATCCCCAGAAAAAATACCTGATCCGTCTAGCAGTTCCACTCGGCAACAGATTTCGGCGTCCCCAGGCAGCCACGTTTCGCATCTCACAAGAAACAGTCAAAGTAAAAGGTTTCACAAACACAAACGTTCAATAGTTATTTAACAAACAGGAAATTCACGAATATAACTCAAACTAATTAACAATCAAAGGACGCGGGACCTCTCGCGTATTAAAAATCAAACCGATATCGCACAGGACAAAAGGCGACCGTCCGCGACGCCATTTTACACGAGCAGCAGTGTGAGAACCCCGAACGCCTGGTGGCGACAATAGGAAACGCGTGCGTTTCGTTTCACGCAAATATATTACAAACATCCCCCCGTCCCGGTCTGAGAAGCAGACCGCTAGCTTACTCTACGAGAAGGCGGGCGAGAGAGGTCACACCTCTCCTTAAAATCGAACCGTCGACCAACACCTCAGCCACACGCGGAGTGCCATCTCCGCCAAGAATCAAACGTAATATGCGAGCTCGTCGCCAAAGCAATGAGGGCAAATTTGCCTCTTTTAACAATACTAAATCACCCTCCCTGGGAGGCTCAGTCCTGTCTGTCCACTTCACTCTTTGCTGCAGCAAATGCAAATATTCAAGCGACCAGCGACGCCAAAAGTCCTGGCTCATTTGCTGCAACATTTGAAAACGCGACAACCGATATACGCGTTCGTCCTTCCACGGGTATTCGGGCAGGGCATTCAAAGGCCCTCCCACCAAAAAATGACCAGGGGTGAGAGCTTCCAAGTCATTTGGATCTGGAGATAGCGGACAGAGAGGACGAGAGTTGAGGACCGCCTCAACTTTACAAAACACTGTGGCCAGCTCTTCAAAAGTTAGAGCCGTTTCTCCGATAATGCGGCGGAGGTGGGTCTTTGCGGATTTCACAGCCGCTTCAAAAATCCCTCCCCAATGGGGGCAACTTGGGGGACTAAACTTCCAGGTTATTCCCCTTTGGGCAGCAATTTGACTTAAACTAGTACAATTTTTATCAATAAACACAGAAACATCCTTAAGATAATTTACAGTTCCCTTATAGTTTGTGCCATTATCAGACCTAATAAGGGAAGGTAGACCTCGACGCGAAACAAAGCGATCCAACGCGGCGACGAAGGCCTCCGTAGTCAGAGCCGATACCACCTCCAAATGGACAGCCTTGGTGGCCAAACAAACAAATACACACAAATAGCCCTTCACAATACGGGCATTGCGAAAGGGAGAAGCCTTGATCGAAAAGGGACCGGCAAAATCGGTTCCAACGCCGTCAAACGGTCTCGAAGGTCGGATTCGATCAGCGGGCAAATCACCCATCTGTGGTTGCATCGTGGATGCCTTCAACCTATAACATGCAATACATCGAAACAGAACACTACGGATTGCTCTTCGGGCAGACAATATCCAAAATTCGCGTTGCAAAATAGCCAACAAAGCATTGCACCCAGCATGGGCGTTACGAATGTGTCGATCAGACACCAAAAGCTGCACCAAGGGTCCGCCCTTGGGCAACAACAGAGGATGGCGAGTCTCATATGGAAGATCCGCCTTCCGGAGCCTGCCTCCAACCCGAAGAAGCCCATCCGAGTCGATGTACGGGTTCAAACGAGCGACCGCGCCCTTCAACTTAGCGCGTCCGTCGCGCAAAATCTGAAGCTCTGACTCAAACCGTCCGGTCTGCACGACACGGACCCAATGCAACAATGCGCTCCGGCGCTCTTCTGCACCTGCAATCGGCTCCAACCGCTTTGCCTGTGGGTTTCTACAATTATGTATGAAACGCTTAATCCAACTGGTGACACCCAGAAGCTTATCCAAGCTGCTATACCGAGCAAGTAGCCAATCCGGCTCCGACGTCGTCTCAGCGACTACAGCATGTACACGAAGCCCAGTCAAACTCAAAGAAGTAACATCTGTCTGACAGGCAGGCCAAGATGTTTCTGATCCCATCAGCCACTCTGGACCCCACCAGAGCGGGTGTGACACCAATTCTGGTGCCGTACAACCTCGGGAGGCACAGTCCGCTGGGTTAAGCTCTCCCGGCACATGTCTCCATGTTATATCAATTCCAATATTTTGAATTTGGGAAACCCTGTTTCCAACAAAAACCTCCAAGGTATGTGGGGCCGCGCGCAACCATGCAAGCGCGACCTGGCTATCCGACCAGGCGAAGATGTCTCGTATCTCGACCGTGGCCGCCAGCTCACTGGCAACGTGATGCAACAATTTAGAGAGAAGGTGAGCTCCACTCAACTCAAGCTTGGGAATAGTCAGCCTAGTCCTGATGGGGGCGACCTTGCTCTTCCCTAACAAAAGCGAGACATTGACCCGGCCATCGGCGTCAACTGTCCGCATATAGACTGACGCGGCGTAGCCTCGCTCCGACGCGTCACAAAAGCCATGCAGGCTGGCTCGATATTTCCCGGGGGGCAATATTCGACGAGGCAAGGCAATCCGATTGACTTCCTTAATCGATGAAAACAACTCGAGCCAATCATCCAATGGAGAGCCAAACAGCGGCTCGTCCCACGAGACGCCCAAGGTCCAAAGTCTCTGAAGAAGACACTTCGCAGAGAATATCACTGGACTGATCCAACCGCTTGGATCAAACATACGAGCTATTACGGACAACACCGTTCTCTTAGTCCAGACTTTTGGTACTTCCAAGTCCACTTGGAATGTGAAAATATCGGTTAGCGGCTGGTACTGCATGCCCAGCACCGCTATCCTGTTGGGATCATCCACATCCTCAAACAGGTGAGGGTTCTGTTGGTGATCCTCCGGGATCCCTTCTAGAACTCTAGGCTCATTGGACAACCACTTACGTAGCTCGTAGCCACCTGTCTTCAATATTTCGATCAATTCATCCCGCAGTAGGAGGGCCTCCTCAATACTTTGGGCTCCGGTGCACACGTCATCAACATACAAGTCACGTGACAGCACGGAAGCCCCACGGGGAAAGCGGATCCGTTCCCGCTCTGCCAATTCAAGCAATGATCTGATGGCGATATAGGGACTAGATTTCAAACCATACGTGTTTGTGTTGAGTTCATACACCGTCACAGGATCCTCAGGGCGCTCACGCCAGAGTATCAACTGGAATCGCCTGTCCTCAGGATGTATGACTGTCTGGCGGAACATCATCCGGATGTCCGCACCAAAAACCACTTGATGTCTTCTAAAGTTCAAGATGATGTCAATTATGTCCCTATGCAATTTGGGACCCGAATGCAAACACAGATTCAACGAAACCCCGTTCGAAGTGGGTGCGGACCCATCGAAGACGGTCCTCAATTTGCCTGTTGAGGCCTTCACCACCGCGTGGTGGGGCAAAAAATAATGCTCAGTTGAGCTCCAATCAACTCGAGCCGGAGACATGTGACCCAAATCCTCGTACTCGCGCATAAATTCAATATATTTATCGCGAAGTACGTGGTCACGCTGCATGCGTCGCTCCATGGACAGCAGTCGTTTCTCCGCAAGCGCCCTACTTTGCCCTAGGCTAGGACGAGAGGCAACAAAGGGTAACCTAGTTACAAACCGACCGGAGGGCAACCTCTCCGTGGTCGATCGAAAAAGGGCTTCGCACTCAGCGTGTTCCGGATCCATCCTGGAACTCATAGGTGGCTCCTCCACCTCCCAAAACCTTTGCATGGTCTTGGCCAAGGACGCAGATGCGACGACCGGTGGCTCCTCCACGGTGCTATTATCAAACACAGGGCCCATCAGGGCGAAACCAAAGATAGTAGACACTGCCATCAGTGAAGACGAACCCAGAGCTTTCTGGGTACCCAACAAAATCCAACCCAATACGTCCGAGCCCAGGAGCAAGTCCACTGGGCCGGGATGAAAGACAAAGGGGTCGGCCAAATCCAGACCCGAAACCAAAGACAACACACCCGGCGGTATGTCTGTCGAGGGGTGCCAACCCGCAATGGTATCCATTACCATAGCCGAAGTCGTGATCCTCATTGTGGAGGACTTCAGCGAAGAAAAGGTGACAAGTGTCTGGCCCGTCAGTCACTTCACTTGTATGCCACCAACTCCAAGAAGTGGCACAGGCGAGTCTTCCACGACTAAACCTAACTGGTGTGCCACTCGAGTGGTAACCAAACTGCTTTGAGCCCCTGAGTCCAACAGAGCTCTCAAATTCATGGCTTCCCCCCCACGACCCCATACGCGGACCACCGCGGTAGGGAGCAGAACCGTCCGCGGCTCTGTCCCAGCAAGGGAGCAAGCTAGTTACGGGCTCCCCACTCTCTCCAAACCAGGGGGCGCCACTGACCCGGATAGTATGGCGGGCGAGTGCACATCCCTCCCTGAGGGGGGGCATAGCCCGCGGCCCTGCCATACCTATAGTATGGCGGGTGGTACTCCAGCCGTGGGTACTCGTGCAGCGGCGGAGAAAACCGCTGCGGCTGCATGTGTTGGGTATTGGTAACCCGCGTGGAGGGGTGTCCCCACTCTCACGTCCGATCTAGGGCCCCCGCCCATGGGGGCCCTATCCGGGGCCTGGCCAGCCACATACTGGCCACGACCTTGGGGCGCGTGGTCCCGGTCCGCCAAGACCCGCGCCGGTACGCGACCCCCTCCCGAGGGGGTGCGACGAGCGAAGCCGCGTCCTCCGTCCGATGGTGGAGGGCTTCGCGCAGGAGCGCCCCCGCCCATAGGGGACCCCTGCCTCAACAACCGGGGGCCATCCCCGTTCCGGTTCATGCAGAGCATCACGTGGTGCAGCCCACGGCATGCACTGCATGGTATGGCCCTGGGACAGTCACGTGCATAGTGACTGCCCAAACAGTAAAAGCAAAGTTCATGCCGCTTTGCCATGCGGCGCCTATCTTGTACTGGCAGTCTCTGCCAGTCCCTGCATTGCAGCAGGCTGTGGCCCATCCGACCACATTGCAGGCAGTCCGCGTCCCTCGCGACTGCTGCCGTGTGTGCAACCCGCGCACCAGCTCCACGCGGTGGCGGTTGCCGTCCCTGTTGGGGCTTCCCTCGCCATGAGGGTTCCAAGGGCCTACGTTCAGGCGCTCTGGATGGCGCTGAGTCCGTCATGGTATTCTCAGCAGCCCGTGCCTCAAACTCCAAAAACTTCACCAAGTCAGTGAATGTTGGTAGGGTGGTGCTATCCCGCTCCGCATTTTCGCGCTCAAACCGCGAGCGGATGTCATTGGGCAATTTGCCCAATACAATGTGCACCAACAAAAAAGACCATTGGTCCACCGGCAGCCCCAGTGTGCGGAGCGCGTTACAGGCCACTGTAACGGGCGTGAGCAACTGCAGGCGCAACTGTGCCCTGTTGGCCACCTTGGGCAGGGCCATCAACTGTGCGGCGTGCGCATCCGCTAACAAACGTAAGTTTTGGTAGCGGGAGTTCAATAACTCCCAAGCCGTATCGTACTGGTCGTCCTCCACCCGGAGGTGCTGGATGAGCGACCGCGCTTCATCCTCAAGAGTGGAGAGGAGGTAGGCCATCTTCTGGGCCTTCGACAAATCCTGTCGTGCTACGACCAGGGACTCAAACATATTTTTATATGCTACCCACTCCTCCATCCTACCCCCAAAGTGGGACAGCTGAAGGGTGGGGAGCCGACCTTACTGGTCTGCTGGTCCTTCCTGTCTAACAGGTGTGCGAGGGGCTGGTCCGCCAGCCTGTCTCGCCCTTATTGCGGTCGCCGCCTCCGCGATATCATCGTGCAGACTCAGGATCTGGTCCATGTCCGCCATGTGACCTGCGTAGACCTCCGGGGCAAGTTCGGCTTCGGTAAGCACCACCATGGCCGCTTCCGCGCTAATCAATCGTGAGTGGAGGTGATCCGCTCTTAGCAGTATGGCGCCCTCCCTGTCCTTCCGGGACAGGAGTCCTCCGGCCGTCACAAACCATCTCAATTCGTTGGCGAGTGTCGCCCTAGCATTGGAGACCTTCGCCATCGCGTCAAGTCACAAACAAAAAATAACAAAAGGTAAATAAAAAACAACAAAATCAAACAACTACACGAAGAACCGCGGTAGGTATGAGAATGGCACAAACCCGGAACGCACGGTACAAACCGCAAACAAATACAAAAAAGGTTACAAATATTCTTATACAAACAAACTAAGAAAAATCTAATAATTTTTACAAACAATTAATTATTTTTTACAAACGAACAAATAGAGGGTAGATAAACTACGCTCTGCTACCAGAAAATGTGCACAACAACTACGCTCTGCTACCAGAAAATGTGCGCAGAGAATCCGGACAAACGAAGCGGCGGGAAGAATTCTGTACCGGAACTTCACCGGGAAAAAACCACCGGTAAAAATAAGTACCGGGAAAAAATCTCCACGCGGCACCACGCTTGTCCGACTAGAATCTAACTTAAGCTATACGCAGACTGCTACCACCGTAGCTTATATAGGGAGCTACGGGGCCCTATATACTAACCTAACTTAATAACTACAATTCAAACCACTTACCAAACTGAATCTTCTTAATCTTCGGATCCAACTTCGAGTGTCTTCGGAAGAGGAGGGGGTTGTTCCCTAAATCACCCAACCTACCCCATGAGATCTCAATCCCCAGAAAAAATACCTGATCCGTCTAGCAGTTCCACTCGGCAACAGATTTCGGCGTCCCCAGGCAGCCACGTTTCGCATCTCACAAGAAACAGTCAAAGTAAAAGGTTTCACAAACACAAACGTTCAATAGTTATTTAACAAACAGGAAATTCACGAATATAACTCAAACTAATTAACAATCAAAGGACGCGGGACCTCTCGCGTATTAAAAATCAAACCGATATCGCACAGGACAAAAGGCGACCGTCCGCGACGCCATTTTACACGAGCAGCAGTGTGAGAACCCCGAACGCCTGGTGGCGACAATAGGAAACGCGTGCGTTTCGTTTCACGCAAATATATTACAAACAAATTGACGTGATTGAATTGATTCCTTTTCACACGACTGACCAAAAAAGGAGTGTTATGTTTTCAGGGTTCATGTATGTTTGTAAGTTTTTTTATTTCACCATAAGTCCTAAACGGCTTAACAGATTTTGATGTGAGATATTTTTAGATTTCTTGCAGCCCTCCGAGTGCCATAGGCTATGTGAGTCAGTGTGACCGTTTTAAAATTTTACAAAATACCAAAAAATTGTCCGGTCAATACTAATAAATACTAAAAAGCAAAATTCAAATAGGTATACCAAAATTGTACTAACATTTTTTCAGAAATATGCTACGCAAAATACTCATTTCAATAACAAATCCGAATAAACGTTTTAATTTTATTTTATTTTTTAATAATTAGCTTGTTTAAGCCCTTAATAGGTCACCCCTTCAGCCCGGCCGATCGAAAACTGAAGAGCCGGATTTACGCCAGTGAATGGGGAATTCTAGTAGGCCTAAAACCATTTGGAGTGATGCCACAGTTTTACGTCTAGTTTTACGTCTAGTTTTACGCGAAAACTGATCGTCAATGGCCAGCTTTAGTACATCAGTCAGCATAGCGCTAAGAAAATGCGATTAAGACATTATCTGGTTAGCACTATCCGCGTAAGAACGGGACAGAAAACAAATACGGCCGCATATGATTTGTACGGAAATAACTTTCTGTGTGAGAGGGACGGAGTATTGAAATGTCAGGTTCGGGGAGCGAATAAGGAGAAAACTGTCGTCTCTTTCGCTCCTGACGTCTTACAGTCGTTTATTGTCATGTTACTGTCTCGTTTCGACGGCCGAGATTGAGATGAAATTGCCGGCGGCGCGGTCCGAGTCGTCCCGCTGTCCCTATACTCGTCCGTGCCGCGTCGGCGACGCACGTCGCTACAAAACTTTTTTTATCTCGTTATTTTAATAAACAATCGCTTTACTTTTTTAACAAACGAAAACTGTGACTTTTGACGTTTCAAGTGCAAGTGCAGTGACTGGTTGTTGGATTCGAATTTTTGTATGTGCTCCAAAAAGTTTGTTTGGCAGTAAATTGACAAGTGAACATGTGTTCTGTGCTGTATTTATTATTATGCGAATGGATTGCTACCGCTGCGATATAGTTTGACATAAGATGACCTATCTCGAGATGGACAGTGCAGTAAGTTATATTTTAATCACTTTAATTAACAGTCTTCATTCATCATTGTAAAAAAAATACCATGCTGAAAGAAGAATACCAATAAAATGGCACTAACATTTGACATCAGACATTTTACGAAAAGTCAAATTTATATTACTGCATGCAACATTTTCAGGGAATTTATTAAGCGTCCTGTTTGCCGTCGGGTTTTATGCCGGGTCCTTCGCCTGTGACATTTTCGTTTTAGCAAAAGTCCCGAACACATGGTCCAAGGGCTATTTGTACCTGCTGGGCTTAGAATGAGAAGGGCTGACTTTTTGTAAGTTTAAAAACAAAGAATCTCGTCTCCGGGGAGCCGTGTTGCAGTTCGGTCACGTTTTTAGTATTTTCCAGGAATAGCTGGAATCCGTGTTTATCACACGCTTGTCGTTTTTAATGATTTGTATTCAAAACGCGGGTAGTTGCATATCGGGTGAAGTGAGAACGGAAGGGCTGAGAGAAATGTCATGGTTTGAGTGGCATAGAAAACTTGTAATAAAAGTTTATTTTTAAAATAGAACAAAAATAGGCATAAGCATTGTTTTTCATGAATTTTTGAATTTTTTTACCTTTTTTCCAGTTCAGATTTAATTTCGTTTGTGTAACTCAGAAAGCAGATAAAACCACACAGTAAGTTAAATAAATTATTCACAGAAAAAAACAGATATTACATAATATGAAACAAAACTGATTCAATCAGTTACAAAACTAACATATTCTATCAACTTGTCTTGGCATTCAAGTTTTATTAAATAACACTTCTTAATCATCATATAGGTACGAAGCTATTTACAATAAGTTTTATATACCCAAATAACAAAAATTTTTGAAACGAGCATTAATTTTCGTTATAGACCTTGATGCGGGACAAAAATATCCGTGCAGTTGACCGTTGAGGAGTTCCCTCGTTGGAAGCCGATCCTGGGTGCACCATCAGGTCTTGCTTATCATAATATACCTTGTCATCAGAATTGAAGCCACGTGTTGAATTTCAACTCTGTAGGACTAGTGGAAGTGGTTCTTATTTAACTTGCAAGATTTGAACCTAACTTATGTAAGTTAGTATACATACATTTCAACTTGAATAATTAAATAAATAATAATATACGGAAAAATCACACAGATTGAGTTAACCATGGAAGCATTAATAAATGAATTAAATTGTCCCAAAGTTAGTTCGAGACTTGTTCTATTTGATACTAACTCAACGATACTATACAATTTTATTTAATTTTTTTTCTATATTTTTTAAAGTTCATTTTAAGTGAAAAAAATATTTTTTTTTATATATTATTCTCGTGTCTGGTCTGGTATACTTTATATTATAATCACTCAGATATTGTTTTAATTACAAACATTTTTTCCTATTTATAATTAGTTTAAATATGAACAAAGCACGAACAAAGGTATAAAATGCGTTTGCGTTACCTTTTAAAATTGGATTTATAATTTATACTTCATTAATTTATATGTAAAACATAGGACTTTTAATTTTGCTTCAGAAATAATGTACAACTTGCATTAAATTTATTTTTAGACGTTTTATACTCCGACATTTATTTGAATGTTTTTACGATAATAAGAATAATGATGTCTTTGTCTGAAGGTAAATAATCT
The DNA here is from genome assembly GCA_018467065.1 of Ephestia elutella. Lineage (NCBI taxonomy): Eukaryota > Metazoa > Arthropoda > Insecta > Lepidoptera > Pyralidae > Ephestia > Ephestia elutella. Next base: position 7,117,808 of record CM031590.1, read on the forward strand.
TTACAGAAGTTTGCAGAAGAGTTTCTTAAACGAAACTATTATAATTATTATATACTAGCCTAGAGTCTCACGACTCTTGGCTCTGTCTACCCCGTAAGGGATAAAGACGTGATTCTATGTATGTATGTATGTATGTATACTAGTATGGTCCCGGGACTTTTTCCGTGGAAAATATAGTTAAGAAATCAATATGCCAATTTTCAGCTTCCTATGCCCAGTAGTTTTGTATGTGCGTAGTGTAGTATATTGATTACCGAAACTTGTATGCTTAAAATAGGCTATACGTTTCAATACATACATACAATCACGTCTTTATCCCTTACGGGGTAGACAGAGCCAAAAGTCGTGAGACTCGGAGGCCACGTCAATTTTGTAAATATTAACTAACCTTCTAAGATAAGAAGCGGGCGAAGCCGAGGGTTAAAGCTAGTATGTATATGAAGTTGGACGCTGAATTATTGGTAAATCAATACAGAAGAACCACTGAACGTAAAAACTTGAAATATTGTTGTAACTTTCTTTATACTATAGTAAGTGAACGGCATTTTGAAACTGAGAAAGGCATTTTGGAAATTACATCTCTATTTACGCCGACGAAGTCAAAGGCCAAAAGGTAGTTTATGTACAGGTGAATTCGAAATTTTGAATTCTCCTGTATGTATAAAACTTCTAAAGTGTATGTTGCATCGCCCACAGCAGTAACTCTTGACATACAATAAGATGTAAAATAAAATATACTGATTATATATACTTAAATTTCATGAGGTGGACTTCTCAGCTATGTAGAAAATACCTTATTTGTATATATTGTGACTATTAATAAAAGGGATGAGGCCTACACATAAAAATATCAAAAAGATTTATATCTTTGCTCTTTAGTAAATTTTAATCTCGTTTAAAAATATATTTAAAGCCGCATAAAATGCTACTAAAAATCATATAAATCAATGGGATTATTATTATCATAAAAAGCTTTAACTCGTAAAGTTACGTTATAAAATATAAATGATTTTATCTACTGTTATTAATAATATTCGTAATATGAGTTCATTGAATCCTAAGAAATCATTTTGTTCGTAATTATATGTATAAATGAAACGGGTTTAATATACGCAGAGTTAATTAAAAAATGATTTAAAACTTTATTAAAAGACCTCGACTTTAATAGACACATAATGTATGTAATATATGATAAATAATTATTTTATGCAAGCAAGACCGTCTTGTTGGCAATTTTATCTAAATTGCATATGAAGTGAATGTATTAGTTTTAAAATTGGATTAAATATATAAAGAAATAGATTTTCTTTTGCTGCAATTACCAGAGTAAATGTATTAAAAATATTCCTTTCCATACTCTTTTCAAATATATTTTTACAACTTATTAATATTATTTATTTATTTTTGTGTGTTTTATTTATACATTAAGGAAGCAATAATCGATTTGACTTTGACTTTGTTAGAGAATGGTTAATGATTTACTTTGAACTTAATTTGGTAGGAAAAGAAACCAAAAATTATTATAGATAACACATTATAACTATTTATAACACTACATACATATACTTACACATTTGTTTCACTGTAATGTTTAATAGTGTTAATAATTATTTCTCTTCTTCTTCTCTTCTCTCAGCCGAAAGACGTCCACTGCTGGACAAAGCTAATAATTATTTATTATCATTTATTTGGAAGCTGTATTAGTTGTTGTATTCTACAAAATTATATATATATTATTGTTATAATTTAATTAATTTATTGAAACTACCTAACTGACTAACTAACTATGGTTTTAACGGGACTTACAAACTTAGCACAAATCTAATTTATTTTATTATCTTATATTTTAATTTTATTTAAACTTTTTAGTCAAAAGTTTAATCAATAATGAACTGTAATAAAACAGGTGTAATAACACATAACTTGAAATTGCCAGGTACCCAATTTAAAAAAATATAAAATTATACTACAACAATGTAGTACTTCGTGTAGGGACTACATACTACACTTGAGGGTAATTATCTGCAAAACGAAAAGCCAAATTCTGTATAATAACTTCACATTTCACGATCTCAATCGACAAAGCACGACAATAACCGATCGTAGGGCTGACCAATCAAAGAAAATGTTTATCAAAGATAAATTAGTCTTTTATTAGAGCAAACCCATCTTTAATAAAAAAAAATCCCTATTAAACTAAGCCTTCTCGGCAGAAGGTATAATAAGGACAAATTAAACAGACAATTATTAACCAGTAATATTCTGGAGTACTTTTCAGAGTTGAGTATCGGCGAGGGTTGTAAACTTCACCGCATCATTTTTGTCCAAGAAAAAAATGCATTTAATAGGTATTTAGATACCTATAATGAATTTTTTTCTTTACGTTCTATTTCCGAGGGATATGAGATCCTTTCGACGTTTATTACCACTAATGGATAAAACCAACTATTTCGCGTAAATAAAAAAACATTTACGAATTTTAATTAAAACTAACGTATTAAATTAGGGAAAATTCGACATGACAATAATTTCAAGCGATATGCTGTTTGTAGCTATTTATCTTATAAAAGATTTTCTTCTGGCGTGGCTAGCCGTTTATTTCTATTTCAAGTAAAAGAGCTTTTGTTTCATTTGTTTATTCTCATAGTATGTGTAAAACGTCTCATTATCACGTGCTTTATGAGGACATTGAGAAAATATAGCAATACCACGAATGGGGAAAATATTCCGTTGTCGATCAATGATAATTATCTGCGGTATTGATTCTGTTGTGCTTGTTCTTGTATTTATGTCCACGATACAAGCTTAGTGCTTGCTTTGTATAGGCCGTTGTGTGTTGTCCGAAAAATGAGGGTCACCACTAGAATTTTCCTGTTATGCTGTAAGAAACGAAGAATATGAAAAATATTTTATTCGGTAAAATATTTTATTTTAGTTGGCAACCCTACAGCCGCCATGAAGTAACGATTTGACCCCGTGATCACGAGCCGATGGGTAATGATTTGTTTGAAATGATCTCTCGATATAACCAATACAATTTCTAAGTGATATAAATGTTGGTCTTTCGTTTGCCGACCATTCTAAATCTGATTATGGATGATAACTTAAATTGAATTGAGATGTTTCATTAATTTTAAACGAATCAGGAGAAGAAATGGAATTTATCGATTGTTAAAAATAAAATAATGAGAAAGATATATCAAACATATATATGTATGTATATCTAGATGACTAATTAGCTTGCGTACCTATTTCTTATGACTGCGATGATCCTATTATCATTCATATTGGACTATATTGGACCATTCATATGGGACTATTGGACCCAAAAATCATATAATACTATATAAACAAAAAGGTACTTGAATGTACAGTACAGTTACATACCAACTTGAATTTTTTTTGAGATTCTCAAGTTTGATAATAATCTCCAAACAAAAATTGTTATGGTCACCCTACACGGGTCGTCGACTCGAACAACTAAAAAATATAAGTCAAGTGTGCGCCCAATGGAACATTTTATAGAAAAATAATGCATTCGGTTCCCCCGGTTCGCCGAATCTAACATATCAGAACGAAAATAAACTGAAGTGTGCGTCCAGCTTAGTAAGACGAAGTTCTTATATTACTACAACATTATACAACATTCTTCAGTGAATATTTTATGAATATAAATTCAAAATAACACCAAATCAATAAAAAAATAGAAGTGCATAACAATTTGTGATTATGGCGGTGAATGTAAATAACAGTGCTGAGTAATATATATACCCAAGCACATTCAAAAGTACTCTGACTTTAACTTCTGGAACAATATAAGACACAAAAATTCGTCGTATACGTCATCGGACTGTTGGCCTGATGTAAGCTTTTTGAAACCTAAGGAAGCCGTAATCTAAGAACCCAGGTTCGATCCTCGACAGCGATCAAAAATTTTTAATTTTTTTTATTATTGCGATTGAATAGCTTTTTTATTTCCCCTTTTCAAGAAATTGATATATAGATAGAAGTATATATATATAGGAAAAATGGATAGAGACAATATCACATTTCGAAGAAAAAGAACGCAATCAAATGAATCCATCAATTCATCTTTCATATCGATAGAATCAAACAGGGGACAAAGTTTGCCAGATTTATCTACAATACAAGATAATTCAATAGAGGATCTGAAATCAGAATTGGTGGCAATGAAGACACAGTTG
>CM031590.1:7122112-7318066 GCA_018467065.1 Ephestia elutella
AACATTCATTCATTCATTCATTCATTCATTCATTCATTCAACGGACGGACGGACAGATCAAATCAATATCTGATTAAGCAATTACCAAAAACGATCTAGCTAGCGGCGCCCGTCGGCGTTGCTTGCCTAAATACTTCAAAAAGGCATCTCCGTGCTATTTGAAAGAATAACTTACAACATTGTTTTGGAAAAATTACATATATTGATTTTGATTGATTACTGGGAATAGTAGGTCATTTATTCGAATTTGTTTTGCTTTAGGCCAAATGTATATATTTTTTTAATTTTTATTATCTAGTCATGCCTCTTCAATCATTATAATCATCAGGTTTTTAGGTCCCATCACACACATAACATAATAATAAATAATAATAAAATAACTGCGACATTTATTTTGAATTGAAATACATATCTACATTTTGTTTTTGAAAAAAAAAATAAGAAGATATTTCTTAGACACTTCATACTCCTTTTCGGCTCTGTGATCGGGTAACAAAAGTTGGATGATGTTAATATTGACAACCGTTGATCTTACGCTCAAAATTTTCAGATAAAAATACAAGTCAGGTAAAAACTGGGTGTCCTAGGCAGAGCAAGGCAGTATTTCACATCGGCGCATCGCCTTCAGCTATACAAGGCACAAGTTAGGCCGCATATGGAATACTGTTCCCATCTGTGGGCTGGGGCACCTCAATACCAACTTCTCCCTTTAGACCGCGTTCAACGTCGTGCGATTCGCATCGTCGATGACGAGAATCTCGTCAGCCGTCTCGATCCTCTGGCTCTGCGTAGGGATGTCGCATCCTTGTGCATTCTTTACCGAATGTATCATGGGGAGTGCTCTGATGAATTGTTCGACGTAATACCTGCCGCAGAATTTCACCACCGTACCATCCGTCACAGGCTGAAGTTTCATCCATACCATCTGGATGACTGGCTGTCAACCACCGTACGTTTTAAAAGACACTTCGTACCACGTACGACCAAACTGTGGAACCAACTTCCTGCGGCGGTATTCCCGAACCGATACGACATTGGAACCTTCAAAAAACGAGTCTACATCTTCTTGAAAGGCCGGCAAAACTCTTGTGATACCCCTGGTGTTGCAGTAGTCCATGGGCAGCGGTGATCGCTTACCATCAGGTGACCCGCTTGCTCGTTTGCCGCCCTATGTTATAAAAAAAAAAAAAAAAGTCCAATTTCTGCGTCGGTAATAAACAAAAAACTACGAAGTGTCCGAGCGGTAATAAAAAGGGGAAAATAACAAGTGCGTGTCACTCCTACATTGGAGGGTTCCTTACAAAATTTGTCGGAGAAAACACGATATTTTAGGAGAGTTATCTTCTTTGAGTGGAGAATCCGAGAAAATAGACCAGCGCTTAAAAAAACAAATTGTTCCTATTTACAAGCAGATTCACTTAATACCATTGGGCTGATAGACATAGTTGCTTATAAACATAGAGAAAAAAAAAACACTATATAAACTTCCCCAATATATTGGGCTATCAAAAAGCAAAATAGTTTTTCTAATTTCAGTAATTAGCGCGTTTGAATAAACAAACTCTTCAGATAAACAGTAGCACTTGATTCATATCATTAAAGGGAAACATAAAAGCTCAATAACAGAGGATCTAACTCGGAATAAAGCAAAATTCAAAATTTGAAGAGGTTATGGTTCAGTATTGTAATTGAGTACTCAAACAGATACATTACAGTTTTAATAACAGGCTAATATTTGAAAAAAAGCTTTAACAATTTGGATTATTTTTATTGCAATCTTTATCTTTTCAGTGGAAGAAACGATTTCATATTTAGGAAAATCAGAGTATCGAGGAAATTTCTTACGCTCGGGCGCTTGGTACTTAGACACCTCAAGAGAAATTTGTGTTCGTTTTCCCGTATGAGTATCGAACCCTAAAAATAAAGGAAAAAAAGGTACGGCGGTAATTTCGCTGATATCGTTAACTCGTTTAGTTATTCGGCTTGGAACTGGTCGTGGTGGGGTCAAACGCGGTCACGGCCTTTGATGAAGACATTCGAAGGCACAGGAATGCCGTGGAGCCTTCCTGCGAGGTCCTCCTTCAAGTACTTTAATATAATCTCCAAGTCATAGAAGAAAAAATATTCTCCTAACTTTACGCTCTAAGTACTTTTTTTCTATTTGAGTGTGTTGAGAAAATCTGATACTAGTGATTTCAGATTTTTTCAAGTAGTACTGTATATTTGTGATTTTGTTTTTTTCTCTCTGGTTGCGTGATTCAGGTAGTACTAAAAATCTAAATATGTTTAGTAAATTTTGCGTAAAAACGCTACAAAGATTCCGGCAACCATTTGATGACGAATCTGCGTAATGGAGACAATCCCAATCCTAATCCTAACTAATATTATAAATGCGAAAGTGAGTTGGTTTGTTTGTTTGTTACCTCTTCACGCTTTATATACTGAACCAATCTTGCTGAAATTTCGCATACATATAGCTGGAAGTACGGAGAAGGACATAGGGTACCTTTCATCCCGGGAAAAAGCTCTGTTCCCGTGGGAAATTCACGCGGGCGAAGCCGCGGGCGAAAGCTAGTTTCTTTATAAAAAGCCTATGTAGAGACCGATTTGATGGCAAACTTACAATAACCCAATTTCATGTGTAGTATGAGAAATTTCAGCCATTACACAGACCGTGCCGTGGTTAATTGTTCAAATCCAAAGGCCGGACTTAAAAAAATAATTGGAATAAGTAAAAAAAAATATTTCGTTCGCGTCCATAGTTTTCTTAGCCGCATTACTAGCCTACGACTATTATCTGTGGTCTATGATACATGGTGTATCGGTGTACCATACCGTAAAAACTATGTTGTTCTCACAATTCCATCAATTATACCTTCAACAAATACCTTTGTGCCATCAATTATAATCTGTGGGGTTTCCAAAAGGACTTTTTATTAAATTAACAGATCTGTGAGAAAATTCTCGAAAGGTATTTGGGAATTTTGAATAAATTAAAGTGACAATTATTTTTCAGTATGCATTTCCGGTGAATTTAATTAATGTTAAAAGTCTTTATTAAGTTTTGATTAAAAGCAAGAACATCAAAATAATCAACTTTCAAAATTAACTGATATCAGCAGAGATTAATTTCTTCCAAAGCCTTTAATTATTATTGAAATATTTTTTTTTTATAATTTTCAAATCTAATGTAAAATTCAAATTAAAACAAATATTGTAACCACGCTTTGTAAATAACCAAAAATAGTCATAAAACTAATACAAACATGAATTACCTGTAACATAAAGTATTTTTTCTAAGCAATCGAAATGTTGGAACCGTGACACGACCAGAAAATACGAGTACAAAATATTTGAACAGTCAGCGTCGAACGGGAAGAAACGGGAGCGGGTCCAATCCTGACGTTAAATAAAAACCAACAAAAAAAGTAGTCGAAAGAACCATCTTGCGGGGTAGAACTAATTGGCGTTCGTTGGTTATAGTTAAAAAAGATATTTGTTGTACTCGCAGCACTATTTTGATTGATACACCATGCTTCGGACGTGAGTCAAAAAAATAAACTAATAAAAATGTTGACGACGAGACAATTTACTTCGATAGCAACTGTGAAATTTAAAATATGGCCGGCGAAGGGCTTATGATTACAATTTCAAATGTAATAGCTTCATATGAATACGAAATGGCATTTCTGAATCTGAATTTTTATCACTTTTTGCTGTTACTATAAAAATTATGAAAATTTGAGGCAGATGTATGATTGTAAGTGTAAATATGAAGTTATCAGGCCGGTTAAGATGTTTAGACGAAAGATACGAGGTCGATGCTTAGACAAAACACCTGTATCTCCGCCTACCTACCCACTTATAAATATGTAACCCCATTGTCCTGGTTCTATACGAGGACTTGCTAACAAGGGGTTTGAAAAAAAGTTAAGATTTGTTGGCGAACAATGGGCAGACAAGACGGCCAGGTAGAATGGATTCCTATTGTGGATTCCATTAGGATGTAATACTTTAAGATTTTCGACGTTATAAATGCCATGAATACTTGTTTTTTTAAGGAAATTGGCGAAAAGTGTACTATGGATGAAGAAATGTGTTTCAAACATTTTTACATTGAAAATAATTTCTGAACAGACACCATTAGCCTTCTTATTTTCATCAAAGAAAGAAACTAAAATAAACCTCAAGATTGTATTAATCAATATGTTATTAATTTAAAATGACTACACGTGAATGTTACACCATTGATTTATGATCTTAACGTCTAATAACTAACATTTAAAACAAACAAAGATCGATCATCGAAAAAACACGAAATAAAATTAACGAGAATTACCACAAAAACTTAATATTTTCGATCGAATTCTCAATAATCTGATATATCGATAAAAAACGGCGATATCATACAAATCACCGGACGCCCAGCGGCTTGGTTTAATGACAAGTCTTTCCAAGTTCAGAACCCTGGACCTTCTACCTGCGTTGACGTGTCTATTTAGACATCAAAATACACCTTTTATCTCTTTCTTACACCAATATCTGTGAAACTAGTTTCGGTAACACAAAACAATCCCTTTTGTGAATACTTTAATGATTTTCGACACATTCGTCGACGGTTTTCTGCGAATCGATTCATGGGTTCCTTTATTAGAAAAAAAATAAAGGACTTTAGCGCAAGGTGCTGCTGTCAAACGGTAATTTACGGTTTTTGGGGACGTGACAAAACCGTAAGCGATACTCTTAGTTTCTGATCCACTTTAGATAAATTCAAGGAATAGGTTTTTATACTCCATTTCCTTGGATCCCTTGACCAACACGTTCTTGGATTCTTTCAAGGTGGTTAGTAAATCTTTACAGAGGATATGCGTCATAGTCAGTTGTTTTATAGAATGAAGTTTTAAAGTTGTATTGGAAGAATCAGGTCTACAATGTATTTATTTTGATGTCTGGATAGTAACAACAAAATGATCCAAGCTTATTCAGTTATCTCAAGTTGAACAGTCGAGTACCGGAAATCAAACAAGCATTAAACAATCAAGTGTGAGTACACACGCTTATCTGCAGGATGCTGACTGACAGACAGATCTACAGACAAACATTTGTTGGGTTGCTTCAGACGCAATTTGAGACGGGTCATTCTTAGACGCCTCTAACGCCGAAAAAGCAGATTTTGTTTTTAAATTTAACAATTTTGTAACATTGATTTTTGTTTATGATAAAAGCAGCGTGTTTCGTCAAAGGGTTGCAGAGTATCATCAGCTCACGCTTCGTCAAAAATGACTACCAGAAAAATATCCACAACATGTTTTATAAAAAAATTATTTTGGGCTTAATATAACGATTATTTAATAATAACTCATGTCTTTAAATTGTACCATTGATCTAAGACAAATTCAGAGATTTATTTGTTTTTAGTTTTCATTTCTGACTGCAAAGTAAACAAACTCAATGTAAACTCAAAAATGTAGCTATATATTGGACCCTAAGGAACCATGAAAGTGAAGCACCCAACAAAAAACGCCATTTCTTTTAAATTCCTAACACTGCTAGACCAAACACGGCCCTCTAAGCCAAGTGATAATGACAGTTTACTAAGTCAGTTAGCGTCCTTCTGCGAGCTACTGCATCCTCACGACTACCTTCATCATCATCAACAGCCTCTATCCCAACGATTTTAAGACTCATTTTCCTTTGAACATCTTTTTCTGTCTGTTTGTCCGTTATTATTATCTTGACGTTGATTTAGGCAGCGTGAGCGTTGGATTATATGCGTTTTGGTATTGTTAGCTTTTTTTTAGATAAAAAGATCACTGTAGACGTGCCCTTATCCGGAGTAGACTGGTTTCATAATTTTCATGTACATTTTAACCCTTTACGAAGAGAGGTATTTTAAGTTTGTCCTCATTTACTTCATCGGGTCTACTCGTATTTAAAAATTGAAAACGAACTCCTGGGATATTTTTAGTTCATTTTTGAAACCATGGAACTAATCATAATACTTAACTTAAATATTACTAAATAATATGGTTCTATGTTCCATGAGTCCCTCTCGTAGCTAAACAACATACTAGACAATCTTTTGAAACATGTAAAAGCTTATATAAAACGATTGATGTTATATATTATTTAGATCTTACAAGTTATAAAGTGCTGAAATTAAGTTATACTTCCACAGTAGTAACCATCAAGAAATTAAGCAAGTAACTAAGCTAAATGAAGTTATAAACACCCACACAGAAGCTCCTCAAGCTCCCAGAACATAATGATGCTCAGACTTCATTTACCAAGGAAATTGTTGAAATAAACCTTATTTATCCTAGTCATTAAATCTATTTTCTTTGTCTACCAAGTCATTATGAATTTGATTTTTATTTCTTCTTTTCTTTGTGCTTCTCTTATCCACATCTCTTTTATAATATGTATACCTTCTTTTTCTATGAATATTCTGTTCTTTTCTTCTTCTCTATTTGGAGATTAGTAGTCACTTTTAATGGCGCGGTTGTTACAGCTTTGTTACTTGTTAGAAAATGTCGTTTCATCTTCCGTACATTGTCTTGATAAACCATTAGTTTTTACATTTATTAAGATGAATGAATAATGCATGATTTGTGATCTTCGTTAATATAATCAAGACTGTTTAGCATAATTACGAAATTAACATAGAATAGCCTCCTACGCCCAATCATGTGCTAACGTCTTAATTTCCGAAATATTCACTGAAAATGGAGATAGAATTTGGAATCTATAAATTTTGCCCCATAATGTTCTACGCTTTTGTAACAGACGTTTGGCTTTCGTCTAAAAGGCTTGGTCAAGTAGTTATGTCTTCTACCAAATATCTTAATGTCTCGACCAAGGCAGTTAGATGGATAGCATGGCTCTAATTGTCTTGGTAAGTAGTAGTTAATCCAACAAACCAGTTTGGATAGGAATGCGAGTGGGCGAAGGAGCTTCGGTTCGAATCCCGACTGTTCGGACTTGACAGTTTGGTTCAATATGTTATGACCATATTTACTTAATATCTAGGGCGACAATGAATAAACAAATAAGAGTCAAAAATATTTACAAGAGTTCGAAAATAAATTTGTATATATATTTTTAGATTCTTTTAAACTAACATGTTCAAGAGTAATTTTAATTTTCAGTTCAATAAAAAAAATATATATAAAAACCGGCTAACCAAGGGTTCCATACAATATTTCATGGGTACTATGAATTGTCCAAAATTGTTCTACTTACGGCAAACGACCTAATTCAAACAACATGCTTTCAAATGCAATTACCCCTTTAGAAGTCTTTTAGGGGCAGATTAAATTAAACGTCAGTGCTTGGGAGCGGTCAAACCAATACTATTTAATCCCAATTTCTCTACACAATTTGTTTACATTATAATTTTAGGGCTGTGACACAGGCACAGCTATCACGGCAAGACATTGCTTGTTTATAAGTCCTGTAAAAAAAACTGTCGGACAGAACCTACAACAAGACGACAAAGTGATCATAAAAGGTTCCATTTTTACATTTTGGGGTGTTGAACCCTAAAAAGCAGATCACCTTCATTGTCAATTAAACTAAAACGCTAAGCTTTATCTTCCTCATCAATCATATCAGAAGTAATACATGATTTATTAAGCGATTAAATCTTACTTAGTCAAAACTGGCACAGAATTGTGGGCGTATCTCCAAAACGTTTTATGTTCTTAAACTTTTTGTAATTTTACATTTTTCTATATTTTCTCTTTAGTCGTATTTCCTCATGACTAAGGGTCGTGGTCGTTATATGGAATGAAACACACACAACGACTCTCTTGGCAATTTTAATGGAGTGGTTTGCCATGGCATTCTGCATTTCACACACTATTTGATAATCACCAGCCAAAGTGCAGGTCTCCTCACGATGTTTTCCTTCACGGGGTGAGTTCAAGCAAGTGGTGGTCGAAACTGATGAATCAGATTGATATACAAGCCATGTAGTACGGGCAGGATTCGAACCTGGCACCTTTGCAGCCACAACCCTACCACTTGACCACCACCGCTCTTTTCTATACCCAATGAAGCTTAATTATCCATGACTGCACTTGAATGAATGAGTAAATTCACAATAACCACAAAAATTGGATGCTGACCGAATGATTGGTACCTATATCACCGCAGAGACGAAACCGCTAAACGTAGAAACGTAGAAATTTCGCAGAGAGCTTCTTTATAATAATATGTTGGATTTTGGGGATGATATTAGTAAATAACAAAATTCACGTAGGCGAAAACGAAGGCAAAAAAATTAAGTAATGCATATAAAAATAGATAGTTTTAATTTCATTTCTATCTTCCGAAAGATAGGGGCAGAACCTCGGGCAGCCTGGAATTTGTTGACACAAAACTTGTAAAATTACCAATAAACTATTCCGTACGATGTATACTAAAACCTATATAATCAAATACTAAAACAAATAGACGCTCAACATTTACTAGATCAATCATTATATTACCAAAACAGTTCACCAAATAACAGGCCAGTTTAAAGCACTTATTTGTTTCCAAAATGAACACTTTAAGATGTTGTTATTTAGCTGATTGCGGACTATATGATAGTATAATAATACTTGCTGGTTCGTTATGATTCGTTGCCCTCGGCAAAACATTAATTGCTCTTTTGTATTTACGACTTGCTCTATAAGATATATATTTATCGTAAAATATCTCAGTTGGGAAGCGATTTGGTATTAAATTCTAATCTGGACTTAAAACCTGCGTGGTTAATTGGTAGTTTGAATAGGTGGCTTATAGTTAAATAAATTGCCATTATATACTTATTAGTTATCTATTGAAGCAAATTGCAATCAAGGTTATTAAGTTGTAACAATAAAATTGATATCATAAAATATAAGTACTGTAAACTAAAGAGTTTATTTAGCCATAGTAAAATTAGACAACACGGACACGAGCGTGGATATCCTCGAAGCTTTATGATTTGAACACGCTTATTTTGGAAATTATTCTAGTCAATTGAAAAATTCATGAATAAAACAATTGACCCCAAAATATCCATGAATTTCATATTTTTCTTAAAATATTTAGTTAAGGTATTCAAAAAAAATTAAGATGACTCAATTCTTATACTTGACTATGATTAGAAGTTATATAAATTCTGAGTCTAAAGCCTGAGTAGGTACAAAAGCAACGTGTTTTTACAGAACCAAAATAATAAATGAAAGCACTGTCATAGTAATTAAGCGAAGAATTAACAGAAAAAAAGAATATTTCTAATCCCAAATGTTCGATTGTTTGAGCAAGTGGTCTTCAAATTTCGAGTGTCGTGGGTCCAATGCCTTTGTTCGGTTCTTCAAGACCCAGTCGCTGACAGGATAAATATGTCCCATGACAATAGAAGGAGGGGATTTACGAAAATTATGAGTATTATGCGCGGATTTCGAAGGGTTAACAATAGGATGCGCTCAAAATCTTTTGCGCAGCGAGTGGGAGGACTGTCGGCGCAAAAAATTGCCAGTTATACGAATTTCAACAATAATGTAGCATGCGTAAGGAAACAATCTCATCTTGGAAATAGAGAAAGTAAGTGCACGATTATAATTTTGACATTATTATTGAGGGTTCCGTCAACAGTACTTGTGACAATATAACGCTGGCCGTGACATCAAGCCCTGGTGGCAATATTTGACCTAAAAATTTTAGTTTTAAATTGTTACGTGATTGTGGAGCTGTCCAATCTATGGCTCAACTTTTAACATCCCTCAACTGCCCTTTCTCCTATACCTTGGTAGATCTCAATGAGGCCAACAATAGGATGGTGGAATTGGTCAAAGGAAATCTAATTTTGCCATTTCGACTTGACATGATGATGACTGTTGCGTCAGGATGGGGAACAAACAACTCAAACGCCCGCAAGTCCAGACGTCAACCTACCTGGCTAAATTCATTGCAATTCACCTCTGTTACAGCCACATGAGATCCCTGGCCATGCAGCGTAATAATGACATACATGAGTAGTACATATTGGAATTCAAAATCACGATTCACGAGTAGGTTTTGAACCTTGGACATTTCCCTGTAAACTACTCGACCGCATCAGGCTGAAACGTCCTGTGTATTGAAAAAGTCCAGTTTTGCTGGACCTTATTCCATATTTGTTTCCGACACCTACTCGTCAATTAGAGTCCACAGTCGGTTAAACCTACCATCTGTCACCGACTACTCAAAAAATGACCCTATCTTGAAGACATAAGGTTTAAAGTGTATTATTGGAAGCTTAGACCGGTAGTGCCTTAAATAAAGTTTGCCCACAATATATCGGAGTAGTACTAAAACTGATTCCGGGAATATGTTTAAGTGTTTGAGGAAAGCAAGGGGCTAACAGTAGCGTATTGATATTTCTCGTTCGGTGTTTGTCTACGGAACGATTTTTGGAATTTTGTGCATTTCAGATCGATGTTGACGTATATTTTGTTGAACATATTACGTGGACTTTAGAATTACAATATGTGGATTACAAAATTCCGAACAATATAGAGTTAAAAACAAACTTAACAGTCCAATTTAAAGTATGTTGAAGCAATACACTAACTATACATACCTATGAGTAGATTTTCACTTTACGCTAAAGAATCTCTCTGCAAAATTTCTAATTCCTATGGTTTAGCAGTTTCGTCTCTGCGTTGGTTGATATATTTACCAATCAGTAAGCATTAATGTGCGCAGAGATTCCGGGCAGACGAAAGGGCGGGAGGGTTCGGTACCGAAAAATTTACCGGGTAAAAAAAATACCGGTAAAAAACCTCGACCCGACACTACGTCTGTCCGACTAACCTAACCTAACCTATACGCAGTCTGCTACCACTGTAGTTTACAACGGGAACTACAGAACCCTGTATATTAAACCTAACTTAATAGCTACAACCACCCACAAACCCAAGGGTCACTTACCAAACTTAATCTTCTGCTCTTCGGATCCAATCTTGAGTGTCTTCGGAAGAGGAGGGGGTTGTTCCCTAAATCACCCAACCTACCCCATGAGATCTCAATCCCCAGAAAAAATACCTGATCCGTCTAGCAGTTCCACTCGGCAACAGATTTCGGCGTCCCCAGGCAGCCACGTTTCGCATCTCACAAGAAACAGTCAAAGTAAAAGGTTTCACAAACACAAATGTTCAATAGTTATTTAACAAACAGGAAATTCACAAATATAACTCAAACTAGTTAACAAGCAAAAGACGCGAGACCTCTCCGCGTATTAAAATCAAACCGATATGTCAGGACAAATGACGGCCGTCCGCCATGCCATTCACGCGAGCAATTTCATGCGGCGCGGCCTCCCCGCGCGATGTCCAAACAATACTGAATTCAAAATGGTCGCTCGCGACTGCCGACGCCGGCCGAGCGGGCGACGACGCTACTAATATGAAACTACCGCACGCGCTAGAATATTACGGCGGCGAACGGACAAAACAACATAGATTTTATTACAAACATCCCCCTGTCCCGGTCTGAGAAGCAGACCGCTAGCTTACTCTACGGGAAGGCGGGCGAGAGAGGTCACAGCTCTCCTCAAAATCGAACCGTCGACTAACACCTCAGCCACACGCGGAGTGCCATCTCCGCCAAGAATCAAACGTAATATGCGAGCTCGTCGCCAAAGCAATGAGGGCAAATTTGCCTCTTTTAACAATACTAAATCACCCTCCCTGGGAGGCTCAGTCCTGTCTGTCCACTTCACTCTTTGCTGCAGCAAATGCAAATATTCAAGCGACCAGCGACGCCAAAAGTCCTGGCTCATTTGCTGCAACATTTGAAAACGCGACAACCGATATACGCGTTCATCCTTCCACGGGTATTCGGGCAGGGCATTCAACGGCCCTCCCACCAAAAAATGACCAGGGTGAGAGCTTCCAAGTCATTTGGATCTGGAGATAGCGGACAGAGAGGACGAGAGTTGAGGACCGCCTCAACTTTACAAAACACTGTGGCCAGCTCTTCAAAAGTTAGAGCCGTTTCTCCGATAATGCGGCGGAGGTGGGTCTTTGCGGATTTCACAGCCGCTTCAAAAAATCCCTCCCCAATGGGGGCAACTTGGGGACTAAACTTCCAGGTTATTCCCCTTTGGGCAGCAATTTGACTTAAACTAGTACAATTTTTATCAATAAACACAGAAACATCCTTAAGATAATTTACAGTTCCCTTATAGTTTGTGCCATTATCAGACCTAATAAGGGAAGGTAGACCTCGACGCGAAACAAAGCGATCCAACGCGGCGACGAAGGCCTCCGTAGTCAGAGCCGATACCACCTCCAAATGGACAGCCTTGGTGGCCAAACAAACAAATACACACAAATAGCCCTTCACAATACGGGCATTACGAAAGGGAGAAGCCTTGATCGAAAAGGGACCGGCAAAATCGGTTCCAACGCCGTCAAACGGCCTCGAAGGTCGGATTCGATCAGCGGGCAAATCACCCATCTGTGGTTGCATCGTGGATGCCTTCAACCTATAACATGCAATACATCGAAACAGGACACTACGGATTGCTCTTCGGGCAGACAAAATCCAAAACTCGCGTTGCAAAATAGCCAGCAAAGCATTGCACCCAGCATGGGCGTTACGAATGTGTCGATCAGACACCAAAAGCTGCACCAAGGGTCCGCCCTTGGGCAACAACAGAGGATGGCGAGTCTCATATGGAAGATCCGCCTTCCGAGCCTGCCTCCAACCCGAAGAAGCCCATCCGAGTCGATGTACGGGTTCAAACGAGCGACCGCGCCCTTCAACTTAGCGCGTCCGTCGCGCAAAATACAAAGCTCCGACTCAAACCGTCCGGTCTGCACGACACGGACCCAATGCAACAATGCGCTCCGGCGCTCTTCTGCACCTGCAATCGGCTCCAACCGCTTTGCCTGTGGGTTTCTACAATTATGTATGAAACGCTTAATCCAACTGGTAACACCCAGAAGCTTATCCAAACTGCTATACCGAGCAAGTAGCCAATCCGGCTCCGACGTCGTCTCAGCGACTACAGCATGTACACGAAGCCCAGTCAAACTCAAAGAAGTAACATCTGTCTGACAGACAGGCCAAGATGTTTCTGATCCCATCAGCCACTCTGGACCCCACCAGAGCGGGTGTGACACCAATTCTGGTGCCGTACAACCTCGGGAAGCACAGTCCGCTGGGTTAAGCTCTCCCGGCACATGCCTCCATGTTATATCAATTCCAATATTTTGAATTTGGGAAACCCTGTTTCCAACAAAAACCTCCAAGGTATGTGGGGCCGCGCGCAACCATGCAAGCGCGACCTGGCTATCCGACCAGGCGAAGATGTCTCGTATCTCGACCGTGGCCGCCAGCTCACTGGCAACGTGATGCAACAATTTAGAGAGAAGGTGAGCTCCACTCAACTCAAGCTTGGGAATAGTCAGCCTAGTCCTGATGGGGGCGACCTTGCTCTTCCCTAACAAAAGCGAGACATTGACCCGGCCATCGGCGTCAACTGTCCGCATATAGACTGACGCGGCGTAGCCTCGCTCCGACGCGTCACAAAAGCCATGCAGGCTGGCTCGATATTTCCCGGGGGCAATATTCGACGAGGCAAGGCAATCCGATTGACTTCCTTAATCGATGAAAACAACTCGAGCCAATCATCCAATGGAGAGCCAAACAGCGGCTCGTCCCACGAGACGCCCAAAGTCCAAAGTCTCTGAAGAAGACACTTTGCAGAGAATATCACTGGACTGATCCAACCGCTTGGATCAAACATACGGGCTATTACGGACAACACCGTTCTCTTAGTCCAGACCTTTGGTATTTCCAAGTCCACTTGGAATGTAAAAATATCGGTTAGCGGCTGGTACTGCATGCCCAGCACCGCTATCCTGTTGGGATCATCCACATCCTCAAACAGGTGAGGGTTCTGTTGGTGATCCTCCGGGATCCCTTCTAGAACTTTAGGCTCATTAGACAACCACTTACGTAGCTCGTAGCCACCTGTCTTCAATATTTCAATCAATTCATCCCGCAGTAGGAGGGCCTCCTCAATACTTTGGGCTCCGGTGCACACGTCATCAACATACAAGTCACGTGACAGCACGGAAGCCCCACGGGGAAATCGGATCCGTTCCCGCTCTGCCAATTCAAGCAATGATCTGATGGCGATATATGGACTAGATTTCAAACCATACGTGTTTGTGTTGAGTTCATACACCGTCACAGGATCCTCAGGGCGCTCACGCCAGAGTATCAACTGGAATCGCCTGTCCTCAGGATGTATGACTGTCTGGCGGAACATCATCCGGATGTCCGCAACAAAAACCACTTGATGTCTTCTAAAGTTCAAGATGATGTCAATTATGTCCCTATGCAATTTGGGACCCGAATGCAAACACAGATTCAACGAAACCCCGTTCGAAGTGGGTGCGGACCCATCAAAGACAGTCCGCAACTTGCCCGTTGAGGCCTTCACCACCGCGTGGTGGGGCAAAAAATAATGCTCAGTTGAGCTCCAATCAACTTGAGCCGGAGACATGTGACCCAAATCCTCGTACTCGCGCATAAATTCAATATATTTATCGCGAAGTACGTGGTCACGCTGCATGCGTCGCTCCATGGACAGCAGTCGTTTCTCCGCAAGCGCCCTACTTTGCCCTAGGCTAGGACGAGAGGCAACAAAAGGTAACCTAGTTACAAACCGACCGGAGGGCAACCTCTCCGTGGTCGATCGAAAAAGGGCTTCGCACTCAGCGTGTTCCGGATCCATCCTGGAACTCATAGGTGGCTCCTCCACCTCCCAAAACCTTTGCATGGTCTTGGCCAAGGACGCAGATGCGACGACCGGTGGCTCCTCCACGGTGCTATTATCAAACACAGGGCCCATCAGGGCGAAACCAAAGATAGTAGACACTGCCATCAGTTAAGACGAACCCAGAGCTTTCTGGGTACCCAACAAAATCCAACCCAATACGTCCGAGCCCAGGAGCAAGTCCACTGGGCCGGGATGAAAGACAAAGGGGTCGGCCAAATCCAAACCCGAAACCAAAGACAACACACCCGGCGGTATGTCTGTCGAGGGGTGCCAACCCGCAATGGTATCCATTACCATAGCCGAAGTCGTGATCCTCATTGTGGAGGACTTCAGCGAAGAAAAGGTGACAAGTGTCTGGCCCGTCAGACACTTCACTTGTATGCCACCAACTCCAAGAAGTGGCACAGGCGAGTCTTCCACGACTAAACCTAACTGGTGTGCCACTCGAGTGGTAACCAAACTGCTTTGAGCCCCTGAGTCCAACAGAGCTCTCAAATTCATGGCTTCCCCACGACCCCATACGCGGACCACCGCGGTAGGGAGCAGAACCGTCCGCGGCTCTGTCCCAGCAAGGGAGCAAGCTAGTTACGGGCTCCCACTCTCTCCAAACCAGGGGCGCGCCACTGACCCGGATAATATGGCGGGCGAGTGCACATCCCCATCTGAGGGGGCATAACCCGCGGCCCGGCCATACATATGGTACGGCGGGTGGTACTCCAGCCGTGGGTACTCGTGCAGCGGCGGAGAAAACCGCTGCGGCTGCATGTGTTGGGTAGTGGTAACCCGCGTGGAGGGGGGTGTCCCCACTCTCACGTCCGATCTAGGGCCCCCGCCCATGGGGGCCCTATCCGGGGCCTGGCCAGCTACATACTGGCCATGACCTTGGGGCGCGTGGTCCCGGTCCGCCAAGACCCGCGCAGGTAGGCGACCCCCCTCCCGAGGGGGGGTGCGACGAGCGAAGCCGCGTCCTTCTTCCAAAGGTGGAGGGCTTCGCGCAGGAGCGCCCCCGCCCATAGGGGACCCCTGCCTCAACATCCGGGTGCCATCCCCGTTCCGGTTCATGCAGAGCATCGCGTGGTGCAGCCCACGGCATGCACTGCATGGTATGGCCCTGGGACAGTCACGTGCATAGTGACTGCCCAAACAGTAAAAGCAAAGTTCATGCCGCTTTGCCATGCGGCGCCTATCTTGTACTGGCAGTCTCTGCCAGTCCCTGCATTGCAGCAGGCTGTGGCCCATCCGACCACATTGCAGGCAGTCCGCGTCCCTCGCGACTGCTGCCGTGTTTGCAACCCGCGCACCAGCTCCACGCGGTGGCGGTTGCCGTCCCTGTTGGGGCTTCCCTCGCCATGAGGGTTCCAAGGGCCTACGTTCAGGCGCTCTGGATGGCGCTGAGTCCGTCATGGTATTCTCAGCAGCCCGTGCCTCAAACTCCAAAAACTTCACCAAGTCAGTGAATGTTGGTAGGGTGGTGCTATCCCGCTCCGCATTTTCGCGCTCAAACCGCGAGCGGATGTCATTGGGCAATTTGCCCAATACAATGTGCACCAACAAAAAAGACCATTGGTCCACCGGCAGCCCCAGTGTGCGGAGCGCGTTACAGGCCACCGTAACGGGCGTGAGCAACTGCAGGCGCAACTGTGCCCTGTTGGCCACCTTGGGCAGGGCCATCAACTGTGCGGCGTGCGCATCCGCTAACAAACGTAAGTTTTGGTAGCGGGAGTTCAATAACTCCCAAGCCGTATCGTACTGGTCGTCCTCCACCCGGAGGTGCTGGATGAGCGACCGCGCTTCATCCTCAAGAGTGGAGAGGAGGTAGGCCATGTTTGTAATATATTGGGTAAAACTAAACGCAGGCGTTTCGCATTGCTGCCGCCAGAGGGCGTTCGGGGTTTTCACACTGCTAGCGTGGATGGCGTCGCGTGTGCATTGTCCGCCATTGCATTGTCCAGGGCGATATCGGTTTGATTTTAATACGCGGAGCGGTCTCGCGTCTTTTGCCTGTTGTTTAGTTTGAGTGATAATTGTGAATTTCCTGTTTGTTAAATAACTATTGAATTTGTGTTTGTGAAAAACTCTGTTATTGTGACTTTTTCTTGTGAGAGGTGAAACGTGGCTGGCTGTTCACATCTGGCTGTTCCCGAGTGAAACTACGGGAAGAAATCTATTTAGTTGTTATGGGGAATTGAGATCTCAAGGGTTAGGTAGGGTAATTAGGAATTCCCCCTTCCCGAAGACACTCAAGTTTGGATCCGAAGAGAAAGAAGATTTAGTTTGGTAAGTGTTCAATTCTAGTTAATTTATAGGTTAGGTTATCATATAGGGCCCTGTAGCTCCCTTCATAAGCTACGGTGGTAGCAGACTGCGTTAAGTTAGTTAGGTTTTAGTCGGGCAAACGTGGTGCCGCGTGGAGATTTTTTCCCGGTACTTATTTTTACCGGTGGTTTTTTCCCGGTAAAGTTCCGGTACAGAATTCTTCCCGCCGCTTCGTTTGTCCGGATTCGCTCTGCGCACATTTTCTGGCAGCAGAGCGTAGTTGCTCTGCACATTTTCTGGTAGCAGAGCGTAGTTTATCTACCCTCTATTTGTTCGTTTGTAAAAAATAATTAATTGTTTGTAAAAATTATTAGATTTTTCTTAGTTTGTTTGTATAAGAATATTTGTAACCTTTTTTGTATTTGTTTGCGGTTTGTACCGTGCGTTCCGGGTTTGTGCCATTCTCATACCTACCGCGGTTCTTCGTGTAGTTGCTTGATTTTGTTGTTTTTTATTTACCTTTTGTTATTTTTTGTTTGTGACTTGACGCGATGGCGAAGGCCTCCAATGCTAGGGCGACACTCGCCAACGAATTGAGATGGTTTGTGACGGCCGGAGGACTCCTGTCCCGGAAGGACAGGGAGGGCGCCATACTGCTAAGAGCGGATCACCTCCACTCACGATTGATTAGCGCGGAAGCGGCCATGGCGGCGCTTACCGAAGCCGATCTTACCCCGGAGGCCTACGCAGGTCACATGGCGGACATGGACCAGATCCTGAGTCTGCACGATGATATCGCGGAGGCGGTGACCGCAATAAGGGCGAGACAGGCTGGCGGACCAGCCCCTCGCACACCTGTTAGACAGGAAGGACCAGCGGTTACTGGTCGGCTCCCCACCCTTCAGCTGTCCCACTTTGGGGGTAGGATGGAGGAGTGGGTAGCATATAAAAATATGTTTGAGTCCCTGGTCGTAGCACGACAGGATTTGTCGAAGGCCCAGAAGATGGCCTACCTCCTCTCCACTCTTGAGGATGAAGCGCGGTCGCTCATCCAGCACCTCCGGGTGGAGGACGACCAGTACGATACGGCTTGGGAGTTATTGAACTCCCGCTACCAAAACTTACGTTTGTTAGCGGATGCGCACGCCGCACAGTTGATGGCCCTGCCCAAGGTGGCCAACAGGGCACAGTTGCGCCTGCAGTTGCTCACGCCCGTTACAGTGGCCTGTAACGCGCTCCGCACACTGGGGCTGCCGGTGGACCAATGGTCTTTTTTGTTGGTGCACATTGTATTGGGCAAATTACCCAATGACATCCGCTCGCGATTTGAGCGCGAGAATGCGGAACGGGACAGCACCACCCTACCAACATTCACTGACTTGGTGAAGTTTTTGGAGTTTGAGGCACGGGCCGCTGAGAATACCATGACGGACTCAGCGCCATCCAGAGCGCCTGAACGTAGGCCCTTGGAACCCTCATGGAGAGGTAAGCCCCAACAGGGACGGCAACCGCCACCGCGTGGAGCTGGTGTGCGGGTTGCACACACGGCAGCAGTCGCGGGGGACGCGGACTGCCTGCAATGTGGCCGGATGGGCCACAGCCTGCTGCAATGCAGGGACTGGCAGAGACTGCCAGTACAAGATCGGCGCCGCATGGCAAGGCGGCATGAACTTTGCTTTTACTGTTTGGGCAGTCACTATGCACGTGACTGTCCCAGAGCCATACCATGCAGTGCATGCCGTGGGCTGCACCACGTGATGCTCTGCATGAACCGGAACGGGGATGGCCCCCGGTTGTTGAGGCAGGGGTCCCCTATGGGCGGGGGCGCTCCTGCGCGAAGCCCTCCACCATCGGACGGAGGACGCGGCTTCGCTCGTCGCACCCCCCTCGGGAGGGGGTCGCGTACCGGCGCGGGTCTTGGCGGACCGGGACCACGCGCCCCAAGGTCGGGGCCAGTATGTGGCTGGCCAGGCCCGGATAGGGCCCCCATGGGCGGGGGCCCTAGATCGGACGTGAGAGTGGGGACACCCCCTCCACGCGGGTTACCAATACCCAACACATGCAGCCGCAGCGGTTTTCTCCGCCGCTGCACGAGTACCCACGGCTGGAGTACCACCCGCCGTACCATATGTATGGCCGGGCCGCGGGTTCTGCCCCCTCAGATGGGGATGTGCACTCGCCCGCCATATTATCCGGGTCAGTGGCGCGCCCCTGGTTTGGAGAGAGTGGGGGAGCCCGTAACTAGCTTGCTCCCTTGCTGGGACAGAGCCGCGGACGGTTCTGCTCCCTACCGCGGTGGTCCGCGTATGGGGTCGTGGGGGAAGCCATTAATTTGAGAGCTCTGTTGGACTCAGGGGCTCAAAGCAGTTTGGTTACCACTCGAGTGGCACGCCAGTTAGGTTTAGTCGTGGAAGACTCGCCTGTGCCACTTCTTGGAGTTGGTGGCATACAAGTGAAGTGTCTGACGGGCCAGACACTTGTCACCTTTTCTTCGCTGAAGTCCTCCACAATGAGGATCACGACTTCGGCTATGGTAATGGATACCATTGCGGGTTGGCACCCCTCGACAGACATACCGCCGGGTGTGTTGTCTTTGGTTTCGGGTCTGGATTTGGCCGACCCCTTTGTCTTTCATCCCGGCCCAGTGGACTTGCTCCTGGGCTCGGACGTATTGGGTTGGATTTTGTTGGGTACACAGAAGGCTCTGGGTTCGTCTTCACTGATGGCAGTGTCTACGATTTTTGGTTTTGCCCTGATGGGCCCTGTGTTTGATAATGGCGCCGTGGAGGAGCCACCGGTCGTCGCATCTGCGTCCTTGGCCAAGACCATGCAAAGGTTTTGGGAGGTGGAGGAGCCACCTATGAGTTCCAGGATGGATCCGGAACACGCTGAGTGCGAAGCCCTTTTTCGATCAACCACGGAGAGGTTGCCCTCCGGTCGGTTTGTAACTAGGTTACCTTTTGTTGCCTCTCGTCCTAGCCTAGGGCAAAGTAGGGCGCTTGCGGAGAAACGACTGCTGTCCATGGAGCGACGCATGCAGCGTGACCACGTACTTCGCGATAAATATCTTGAATTTATGCGCGAGTACGAGGATTTGGGTCACATGTCTCCGGCTCGAGTTGATTGGAGCTCAACTGAGCATTATTTTTGGCCCCACCACGCGGTGGTGAAGGCCTCAACAGGCAAATTGAGGACCGTCTTCGATGGGTCCGCACCCACTTCGAACGGGGTTTCGTTGAATCTGTGTTTGCATTCGGGTCCCAAATTGCATAGGGACATAATTGACATCATCTTGAACTTTAGAAGACATCAAGTGGTTTTTGGCGCGGACATCCGGATGATGTTCCGCCAGACAGTCATACATCCTGAGGACAGGCGATTCCAGTTGATACTCTGGCGTGAGCGCCCTGAGGATCCTGTGACGGTGTATGAACTCAATACAAACACCTATGGTTTGAAATCTAGTCCCTATATCGCCATCAGATCATTGCTTGAATTGGCAGAGCGGGAACGGATCCGCTTTCCCCGTGGGGCTTCCGTGCTGTCACGTGACTTGTATGTTGATGACGTGTGCACCGGAGCCCAAAGTATTGAGGAGGCCCTCCTACTGCGGGATGAATTGATTGAAATATTGAAGACAGGTGGCTACGAGCTACGTAAGTGGTTGTCTAATGAGCCTAAAGTTCTAGAAGGGATCCCGGAGGATCACCAACAGAACCCTCACCTGTTTGAGGATGTGGATGATCCCAACAGGATAGCGGTGCTGGGCATGCAGTACCAGCCGCTAACCGATATTTTCACATTCCAAGTGGACTTGGAAATACCAAAAGTCTGGACTAAGAGAACGGTGTTGTCCGTAATAGCCCGTATGTTTGATCCAAGCGGTTGGATCAGTCCAGTGATATTCTCTGCAAAGTGTCTTCTTCAGAGACTTTGGACTTTGGGCGTCTCGTGGGACGAGCCGCTGTTTGGCTCTCCATTGGATGATTGGCTCGAGTTGTTTTCATCGATTAAGGAAGTCAATCGGATTGCCTTGCCTCGTCGAATATTGCCCCCGGGAAATATCGAGCCAGCCTGCATGGCTTTTGTGACGCGTCGGAGCGAGGCTACGCCGCGTCAGTCTATATGCGGACAGTTGACGCCGATGGCCGGGTCAATGTCTCGCTTTTGTTAGGGAAGAGCAAGGTCGCCCCCATCAGGACTAGGCTGACTATTCCCAAGCTTGAGTTGAGTGGAGCTCACCTTCTCTCTAAATTGTTGCATCACGTTGCATGTGAGCTGGCGGCCACGGTCGAAATACGGGACATCTTCGCCTGGTCGGATAGCCTGGTCGCGCTTGCATGGTTGCGCGCGGCCCCACATACCTTGGAGGTTTTTGTGGGAAATCGGGTTTCCCAAATCCAGAATATCGGAATTGATATAACATGGAGACATGTGCCGGGAGAGCTTAACCCAGCGGACTGTGCTTCCCGAGGTTGTACGGCACCAGAATTGGTGTCACACCCGCTCTGGTGGGGTCCAGAGTGGCTGATGGGATCAGAAACATCTTGGCCTGTCTGTCAGACAGATGTTACTTCTTTGAGTTTGACTGGGCTCCGTGTACATGCTGTAGTCGCTGAGACGACGTCGGAGCCGGATTGGCTACTTGCTCGGTATAGCAGCTTGGATAAGCTTCTGGGTGTCACCAGTTGGATTAAGCGTTTCATACATAATTGTAGAAACCCACAGGCAAAGCGGTTGGAGCCGATTGCAGGTGCAGAAGAGCGCCGGAGCGCATTGTTGCATTGGGTCCGTGTCGTGCAGACCGGACGGTTTGAGTCAGAGCTTCGTATTTTGCGCGACGGACGCGCTAAGTTGAAGGGCGCGGTCGCTCGTTTGAACCCGTACATCGACTCGGATGGGCTTCTTCGGGTTGGAGGCAGGCTCCGGAAGGCGGATCTTCCATATGAGACTCGCCATCCTCTGTTGTTGCCCAAGGGCGGACCCTTGGTGCAGCTTTTGGTGTCTGATCGACACATTCGTAACGCCCATGCTGGGTGCAATGCTTTGTTGGCTATTTTGCAACGCGAATTTTGGATATTGTCTGCCCGAAGAGCAATCCGTAGTGTTCTGTTTCGATGTATTGCATGTTATAGGTTGAAGGCATCCACGATGCAACCACAGATGGGTGATTTGCCCGTTGATCGAATTCGACCTTCGAGGCCGTTTGACGGCGTTGGAACCGATTTTGCCGGTCCCTTTTCGATCAAGGCTTCTCCCTTTCGTAATGCCCGTATTGTGAAGGGCTATTTGTGTGTATTTGTTTGTTTGGCCACCAAGGCTGTCCATTTGGAGGTGGTATCGGCTCTGACTACGGAGGCCTTCGTCGCCGCGTTGGATCGCTTTGTTTCGCGTCGAGGTCTACCTTCCCTTATTAGGTCTGATAATGGCACAAACTATAAGGGAACTGTAAATTATCTTAAGGATGTTTCTGTGTTTATTGATAAAAATTGTACTAGTTTAAGTCAAATTGCTGCCCAAAGGGGAATAACCTGGAAGTTTAGTCCCCCAAGTTGCCCCCATTGGGGAGGGATTTTTGAAGCGGCTGTGAAATCCGCAAAGACCCACCTCCGCCGCATTATCGGAGAAACGGCTCTAACTTTTGAAGAGCTGGCCACAGTGTTTTGTAAAGTTGAGGCGGTCCTCAACTCTCGTCCTCTCTGTCCGCTATCTCCAGATCCAAATGACTTGGAAGCTCTCACCCCTGGTCATTTTTTGGTGGGAGGGCCGTTGAATGCCCTGCCCGAATACCCGTGGAAGGATGAACGCGTATATCGGTTGTCGCGTTTTCAAATGTTGCAGCAAATGAGCCAGGACTTTTGGCGTCGCTGGTCGCTTGAATATTTGCATTTGCTGCAGCAAAGAGTGAAGTGGACAGACAGGACTGAGCCTCCCAGGGAGGGTGATTTAGTATTGTTAAAAGAGGCAAATTTGCCCTCATTGCTTTGGCGACGAGCTCGCATATTACGTTTGATTCTTGGCGGAGATGGCACTCCGCGTGTGGCTGAGGTGTTGGTCGACGGTTCGATTTTAAGGAGAGGTGTGACCTCTCTCGCCCGCCTTCCCGTAGAGTAAGCTAGCGGTCTGCTTCTCAGACCGGGACGGGGGGATGTTTGTAATATATTGGGTAAAACTAAACGCAGGCGTTTCGCATTGCTGCCGCCAGAGGGCGTTCGGGGTTTTCACACTGCTAGCGTGGATGGCGTCGCGTGTGCATTGTCCGCCATTGCATTGTCCAGGGCGATATCGGTTTGATTTTAATACGCGGAGCGGTCTCGCGTCTTTTGCCTGTTGTTTAGTTTGAGTGATAATTGTGAATTTCCTGTTTGTTAAATAACTATTGAATTTGTGTTTGTGAAAAACTCTGTTATTGTGACTTTTTCTTGTGAGAGGTGAAACGTGGCTGGCTGTTCACATCTGGCTGTTCCCGAGTGAAACTACGGGAAGAAATCTATTTAGTTGTTATGGGGAATTGAGATCTCAAGGGTTAGGTAGGGTAATTAGGAATTCCCCCTTCCCGAAGACACTCAAGTTTGGATCCGAAGAGAAAGAAGATTTAGTTTGGTAAGTGTTCAATTCTAGTTAATTTATAGGTTAGGTTATCATATAGGGCCCTGTAGCTCCCTTCATAAGCTACGGTGGTAGCAGACTGCGTTAAGTTAGTTAGGTTTTAGTCGGGCAAACGTGGTGCCGCGTGGAGATTTTTTCCCGGTACTTATTTTTACCGGTGGTTTTTTCCCGGTAAAGTTCCGGTACAGAATTCTTCCCGCCGCTTCGTTTGTCCGGATTCGCTCTGCGCACATTTTCTGGCAGCAGAGCGTAGTTGCTCTGCACAGGCCATCTTCTGGGCCTTCGACAAATCCTGTCGTGCTACGACCAGGGACTCAAACATATTTTTATATGCTACCCACTCCTCCATCCTACCCCCAAAGTGGGACAGCTGAAGGGTGGGGAGCCGACCAGTAACTGCTGGTCCTTCCTGTCTAACAGGTGTGCGAGGGGCTGGTCCGCCAGCCTGTCTCGCCCTTATTGCGGTCGCCGCCTCCGCGATATCATCGTGCAGACTCAGGATCTGGTCCATGTCCGCCATGTGACCTGCGTAGACCTCCGGGGCAAGTTCGGCTTCGGTAAGCACCACCATGGCCGCTTCCGCGCTACTCAATCGTGAGTGGAGGTGATCCGCTCTTAGCAGTGTGGCGCCCTCCCTGTCCTTCCGGGACAGGAGTCCTCCGGCCGTCACAAACCATCTCAATTCGTTGGCGAGTGTCGCCCTAGCATTGGAGACCTTCGCCATCGCGTCAAGTCACAAACAAAAAATAACAAAAGGTAAATAAAAAACAACAAAATCAAACAACTACACGAAGAACCGCGGTAGGTATGAGAATGGCACAAACCCGGAACGCACGGTACAAACCGCAAACAAATACAAAGGGGTTACAAATATTCTTATACAAACAAACTAAGAAAAATCTAATAATTTTTACAAACAATTAATTATTTTTTACAAACGAACAAATAGAGGGTAGATAAACTACGCTCTGCTACCAGAAAATGTGCGCAGAGATTCCGGGCAGACGAAAGGGCGGGAGGGTTCGGTACCGAAAAATTTACCGGGTAAAAAAAATACCGGTAAAAAACCTCGACCCGACACTACGTCTGTCCGACTAACCTAACCTATACGCAGTCTGCTACCACTGTAGTTTACAACGGGAACTACAGAACCCTGTATATTAAACCTAACTTAATAGCTACAACCACCCACAAACCCAAGGGTCACTTACCAAACTTAATCTTCTGCTCTTCGGATCCAATCTTGAGTGTCTTCGGAAGAGGAGGGGGTTGTTCCCTAA
Organism: Ephestia elutella; assembly: GCA_018467065.1. Lineage (NCBI taxonomy): Eukaryota > Metazoa > Arthropoda > Insecta > Lepidoptera > Pyralidae > Ephestia > Ephestia elutella. The sequence continues at coordinate 7,147,067 of CM031590.1, forward strand.
ATCACCCAACCTACCCCATGAGATCTCAATCCCCAGAAAAAAATACCTGATCCGTCTAGCAGTTCCACTCGGCAACAGATTTCGGCGTCCCCAGGCAGCCACGTTTCGCATCTCACAAGAAACAGTCAAAGTAAAAGGTTTCACAAACACAAATGTTCAATAGTTATTTAACAAACAGGAAATTCACAAATATAACTCAAACTAGTTAACAAGCAAAAGACGCGAGACCTCTCCGCGTATTAAAATCAAACCGATATGTCAGGACAAATGACGGCCGTCCGCCATGCCATTCACGCGAGCAATTTCATGCGGCGCGGCCTCCCCGCGCGATGTCCAAACAATACTGAATTCAAAATGGTCGCTCGCGACTGCCGACGCCGGCCGAGCGGGCGACGACGCTACTAATATGAAACTACCGCACGCGCTAGAATATTACGGCGGCGAACGGACAAAACAACATAGATTTTATTACAAACAATTAATCTATGTATATATAACTCAAAGGTGACTGACTGACTGACATGGTGATCTATCAACGCACAGTCCAAACCACTAGACAGATTGGGCTGAAATTTGGCATGCAGGTAGATGTTATGACGTAGGCATCCGCTAAGAAAGGATTAACGCGAGCGAAGCCGCGGGCAAAAGCTAGTTTTATATATACGGGTACTTAAATAGATTATTTTAAAATCTCTTGTTTTATACAAGTTAGAGTTTTATAATTATTATACACAATACGTAACGTACCACTACTATACCATTGTGCAACTAACTAAAAACGTTGAATTTTAATCTGGGATCTTAGTTATCGTCTTAATTTAATGTTTCACGCTCATTTACCGGTAAATTCATTAAACATCACTTATGTCTATTGTTTAATAATATTTCTTACTCAAATAACGCTGAACTTCTCACCTATGTAAACGTGGCTTAACTTGGAATTAAAACAAATACTGGTGACAATTTGTTGAAATGTCAGGAAAAATATTCAGCTGTTTTAACTTAAAACGCTTCATTGTTGGATTGGAAGGTTGGAAGTAATCATAGTTTTATATTTACGAAAGGCAGGTGTCTTTTCATCATATAAAACTTCTTACCATTTGTGTGATAATTATTATGACTTTTTTGCAGTTTATTCTCATATTTATATCTTCTAGACGAAAATAATTTAATAAATGGTTGTAATAAACTTTTTTATAGTCAACTAGTAAATAGGAAAAATTTAAACGACTACGTAGCCTAATGAACTTCCCAATTTTTCTTTTATATAGCGAGAAGAATATAGCAATGTAAACAGATTTTTAAATTAAGTAATAAGACAACAATACATATTATAGTATGTGTTGCCGACGCTTCAGCTTTCAACCTATTTTTGATAAATATTTGTATTTTTATAAGTTTGATTTTTATTTGATGTATTCCTTTTTTATATTGTTTGAGCTTAGCCCTATCAACATGGTGTCTTATTTAAATAGTTAATATAAAGAAAAAGGCACCAACAGTAGCGTTATAATTCTTTCTACGATATTTGTTAGAAGTCGTTTTAAAATTCGACATGGCAACATCCCTATTAGTTGGCAACCCTGCTGAAAGCAAGCTTGCGCGCGCGCATAGCAAATATTGTCGTAGGCAGTAAGCTGCGTCGAACCGTCACGGCAAACTCGCGCAGTCAATATTTGACTGTTTGCTCACTGAATCGACGTAATAATGCATTCGGATACATTTGGTTCGGTGTTACTATTGCCACTGTTGAAATTGATGCGTTAGGGTTCAGTAGAATAAAGGTTTTTAGAAAATCAAGAGATTTCTGCAATAAGTAGGTGCTTAAGTATGTCACGATCAGTGTTCTATTGCATATGGCCAACGGTCTGGTCTGACCCTTTTAGTCATGTGTCAAATTTAAATGACCATTTTATAGTTTTTGGCCCTTAATACAACTGCCTATCACAATCTCATAGGCTTGATTGACTCTGCACAAATGTTTATGATCTTTATAATATATCACCAAACAAAAATATTTTTATTTTTGACGCAAGTAAAAAATTATCATATACAAGGTGTGTAAAATGTTTTTAATGGTTATGTTTTACATTTATTTTATCAGTGTTGTTATAAAAGATGTATCGATATCGATGCTAATCTATTTAAATTGCAGCCAGAAGACTAAGACGCAAAGGTCATGATATTAAATTAATGATTTTATCAGTTAAAATCAGTTAACAAAATCTACATAAAACTGTAATATTTGTAGATTAAAATATAAATTTTATTTTAATATGCTGTAGATGGATTCAGTATAGATAAATAATTTTTATTACAAAATTTCATTGCCGATGCTATCGTGAACACTGTACAGTTAATTATTTATTCCATCTAACTAAACTTATAATAAAACTTTGTTTACGCTCTGAAAGAAGATATAAATTATCGGAGCTAAAATAAATCATCGTGCACCTAATTATTATTATAATCAAGCGCACAATAAAACGCCCGGAGAAACATCTTCAATAGTCTTAAATTAAAACGTAAGAGTCGAAACAAAAGCGCATACGCAGGTATAGTGCTGGGCATAGCATTATCGACAATGCGAGCCGCTTTCTTCCCGGCCATAATCGCTAGGGCGGGGCACAAAACGAGAATCAAGAAAGAACAGGTATATATTACGTGACGAATATATGTAATGCGCGTTCGGACGATTTGTGTGCACAAATTAATAGGTACGCGACTGTACGTAAGCGAGCTAAGTGGCTTCTGTATTGATTGAAATAAGTGAGCCGATCTGGCTTGATAAGGCGGGGGCCGGTGCAATGATCAATGTGTTTGTTCGTTTTTTTGCTTGTCACTTTGTCAATTGTTCAATTCTGACGGTACATACTTTAAAAACGGTTGCCCAATTTTTTACTATTGTTGGACTTGATTAGGTATCTATTTTGTGATTAATTAGTATCATCAAATAAGTATAGGTATTTCATACGAAAATTTCCGGTTTCTTAAAATTAACGTCAAACTTCTTTTTTTACATTTTTCGTCATTCTTTTTTTTTCAATGCAGTTAACACAAATAAATAGACATGTTTCACCTATGTTTATTATGAAATTGAAAAATGCTAATTCGAACTATATTATTATGGACACTTTTTTAATCCAATTAATCTGAACTTCCATACTAATATTATAAATGCAAAAGTCTGTCTGTTTCGCTTTCACGGATAAATTGCTGGACCGAATTTGGTATAGATATAGTTGAAGACTAGGGTCAAACATAGGCTACTTTTTTTTCAAAATCAAGGGGCTGAATTGCGGGTCAAAGTTTGTATGGCTAACTAGCTGTTGCCCCGCTAGTTAGCTATACATAAAAAAAAACTATTAGTCAAAAATATGTCGCACCACAACCCGTCGCACGGACAGTAATGATAGTGATGTGCTCTCCAGTTCTATATAATTTAGTACGGATTGAGTTATTAGTAGTTCTCGAGATAACAGGTTCAAACCAGTACGGGTAATGTGGTTTTGGACATCTTAATGTGATTTTGATATGGAGTGTTGAGTGACTCTGGAACGGAATCACGCGTTAAATTAGACTTTAGTGACTTTGGGAAAGTGGGAAGATAATTTAGTTTAGATTGGTTTTTGTTTTTATGATATTGAGTGGAAAGGGAGTGGTTGTGATTGGTAGAAGTGCCATATCATCGCGTTATTGCCTAGTATATTACTGATAAAAGTTCTTGAATGGTCAGAATTTAAAATTTTTCTTTTAGTAGTACAGGTATGTTGGGGGATAAAGTTTTCTTAATATGTATGAATGATTTTCATACCAAAGAAACACACGTATAGAGAGATAACTCCTTTGGAAATGTATGATATCATTATCTTTATAAAAATTGTTCATATTATAATTTTTAATTATGATTTTCGTTGTTATTTGTTTCAATCCAACATCTATATGTATAGTATAACTCAAAGGTGACTGAATGACATAGTGATCTATCAACGCACAGCCCAAACCACTGGACGGATCGGGCTGAAATTTGGCATGTAGGTATATGTTGGCCTGTGGTGTGGCCCTAGAATAGCACCAACCCATCTCATCCCGTGGGTGTCGTAAGAGGCGACTAAGGGATTTAAAACACCGGAGGATGGGCAGCAGCATCTTTCCGCGTACTGTGCCATTACACTGCGATCGCCAACCCGCCTGCCAAGCGTGGCGATTACGGCAAAACCCCCCATGGATAAAATCCGTGGGGGAGGCCTTTGTCCAACAGTGGACGTCTTTAGGCTGAGTAAGTAAGTAAGAAGGTATATGTTATGACGTAGGCATCCGCTAAGAAAGGATTAACGCGAGCGAAGCCGCTGGCAAAAGCTAGTAATTTATATTATTTTCATCAGAAAATGCATTTAAGGCTTGTGTGTAACAATTGTTTTATACTAGCTGCGCCCCAGGTCTTCGCTCCCGTGAGAATTTCGGGTTAAAAAGTACCCTATGTGTCCCGGTATTTTTCTACCCGTGTACCAAATTTCATCAAAATCAGTCCAGTGGATTTTGCGTGATTGAGTAACAAACATCCTCACAAACTCACATCCAAACTTTCGCATTTATAAAAATGGTATTGACCAACCACAGGAACATGTTTGGGCTTATGGGTAAAATATTAGACTTTTTACTTTCTTTCCAGCATTGGTAGGTTGGTTTCAAAACTCAGCTGAGCCAAGGACACGGTAAAATATCGGTTATTTCGTGGAAGGGCTCGCGAGGTCTACTGTTCTCACTGAACCACTAGTATAGTATAGTTATACTTTAGGATTACTTTAGGATTTAGTATAGTTATACTTCTCTGCCAATGCCAATAGATATCCTTTATAGAGCCTCCTTAATCCTACGCGCATTATGTTATTTATTAATCTTTAAACGAGATCTATCTGAATAACTATAGAATATAAAGTGAAGAAGACAATCGACTTAATTAAGTGTCATGGCAGTGTTTTTTCGTTTACAAATTACCTCATTATGCCCTGGTCCTTCGGGCCGGATTGTGGCTTCGTGGGCGTAGTTTCGTCGCTTTCTTATGGTGCCCACGAATTGATTATGGTTTTAAGGGTTCTCAAAACAATTGGAAAAAACGGCTTGTAAGTCATCAGTTCATCACAGATTATTTAGTCAACTGTTGGATATAGGCCACGATTATCTTATATCGGAAAAAAAAAATAGATTTAGATAAACTTAAAAATTAACTAAATTAAGAATAAAAATTACCTTTTTACTAAAGACTGATATTAGGAACATTTTTAGCGCCTAAACAATTATTTATTTCTAAATAAATAAGAGGATGGTTCTTATTTATATAGAAAAAAATTATTAAAAAAAAAAACAAACAAACAACAAACAAATACATCACTAGTTTTAGATAACTTTTAAAGAAGTGAAATACGGTTAATAACGGTTTTTCTTTTTTGACACGGTAATTTTACTTACCATATGCGTCTACGGAACTCTTTACGCCTACACAACACACTCTTGGCCGGTTTTTTATACGGCATTGTAGGGTAATCATCGCATGTCTTTATCGTTGGTAATGATCTTTGTTTGTAATATATTGGGTAAAACTAAACGCGGGCGTTTCGCATTGCTGCCGCCAGAGGGCGTTCGGGTTTTTCACCACTGCTAGCGTGGATGGCGTCGCGTGTGTAGTCCGCCATTGCATTGCCCTATGCGATATCGGTTTGATTTTTAATACGCGAGAGGTTCCGCGTTCTTTGATTGCTAATTAGCTTGAGTTGTGTTTGTGAATTTCCTGTTTGTTAAATAACTATTGAACTTTGTGTTTGTGTACCCGTCATGGTGACTTTTTCTTGTGAGAGGTGAAACGTGGCTGGCTGCTCACATCTGGCTGTTCCCGAGTGAAACTACGGGAAGAAATCTATTTATTTGTCCTGGGGAATTGAGATCTCAAGGGTTAGGTAGGGTGATTAGGAATTCCCCCTTCCCGAAGATACTCAAGTTTGGATCCGAAGAGAAAGAAGATTTAGCTTGGTAAGTGTTTTTAAGTGTAATTAATTTATAGGTTAGGTTATCATATAGGGCCCTGTAGCTCCCTTCATAAGCTACGGTGGTAGCAGACTGCGTTAAGTTATTTAGGTTTTAGTCGGGCAAACGTGGTGCCGCGGGGAGATTTCTTCCCGGTACTTATTTTTTACCGGTGGTTTTTTCCCGGTGAAGTTCCGGTACAGAATTCTTCCCGCCGCTTCGTTTGTCCGGATTCGCTCTGCGCACATTTTCTGGCAGCAGAGCGTAGTTGCTCTGCACATTTTTCTGGTAGCAGAGCGTAGTTTATCTACCCTCTATTTGTTCGTTTGTAAAAAATAATTAATTGTTTGTAAAAATTATTAGATTTTTCTTAGTTTGTTTGTATAAGAATATTTGTAACCTTTTTTGTATTTGTTTGCGGTTTGTACCGTGCGTTCCGGGTTTGTGCCATTCTCATACCTACCGCGGTTCTTCGTGTAGTTGCTTGATTTTGTTGTTTTTTATTTACCTTTTGTTATTTTTTGTTTGTGACTTGACGCGATGGCGAAGGCCTCCAATGCTAGGGCGACACTCGCCAACGAATTGAGATGGTTTGTGACGGCCGGAGGACTCCTGTCCCGGAAGGACAGGGAGGGCGCCATACTGCTAAGAGCGGATCACCTCCACTCACGATTGATTAGCGCGGAAGCGGCCATGGCGGCGCTTACCGAAGCCGATCTTACCCCGGAGGCCTACGCAGGTCACATGGCGGACATGGACCAGATCCTGAGTCTGCACGATGATATCGCGGAGGCGGTGACCGCAATAAGGGCGAGACAGGCTGGCGGACCAGCCCTCGCACACCTGTTAGACAGGAAGGACCAGCGGTTACTGGTCGGCTCCCCACCCTTCAGCTGTCCCACTTTGGGGGTAGGATGGAGGAGTGGGTAGCATATAAAAATATGTTTGAGTCCCTGGTCGTAGCACGACAGGATTTGTCGAAGGCCCAGAAGATGGCCTACCTCCTCTCCACTCTTGAGGATGAAGCGCGGTCGCTCATCCAGCACCTCCGGGTGGAGGACGACCAGTACGATACGGCTTGGGAGTTATTGAACTCCCGCTATCAAAACTTACGTTTGTTAGCGGATGCGCACGCCGCACAGTTGATGGCCCTGCCCAAGGTGGCCAACAGGGCACAGTTGCGCCTGCAGTTGCTCACGCCCGTTACAGTGGCCTGTAACGCGCTCCGCACACTGGGGCTGCCGGTGGACCAATGGTCCTTTTTGCTGGTGCACATTGTATTGGGCAAATTACCCAATGACATCCGCTCGCGATTTGAGCGCGAGAATGCGGAACGGGATAGCACCACCCTACCAACATTCACTGACTTGGTGAAGTTTTTGGAGTTTGAGGCACGGGCTGCTGAGAATACCATGACGGACTCAGCGCCATCCAGAGCGCCTGAACGTAGGCCCTTGGAACCCTCATGGCGAGGGAGGCCCCAACAGGGACGGCAACCGCCACCGCGTGGAGCTGGTGCGCGGGTTGCACACACGGCAGCAGTCGCGAGGGACGCGGACTGCCTGCAATGTGGTCGGATGGGCCACAGCCTGCTGCAATGCAGGGACTGGCAGGGACTGCCAGTACAAGATCGGCGCCGCATGGCAAAGCGGCATGAACTTTGCTTTTATTGTTTGGGCGGTCACTATGCACGTGACTGTCCCAGTGCCATACCATGCAGTGCATGCCGTGGGCGGCACCACGCGATGCTTTGCATGAACCGCAACGGGGATGGCCCCCGGTTGTTGAGGCAGGGGTCCCCTATGGGCGGGGGCGCTCCTGCGCGAAGCCCTCCACCATCGGACGGAGGACGCGGCTTCGCTCGTCGCACCCCCTCGGGAGGGGGTCGCGTACCTGCGCGGGTCTTGGCGGACCGGGACCACGCGCCCCAAGGTCATGGCCAGTATGTAGCTGGCCAGGCCCCGGATAGGGCCCCCATGGGCGGGGGCCCTAGATCGGACGTGAGAGTGGGGACACCCCCTCCACGCGGGTTACCAATACCCAACACATGCAGCCGCAGCGGTTTTCTCCGCCGCTGCACGAGTACCCACGGCTGGAGTACCACCCGCCGTACCATATGTATGGCCGGGCCGCGGGTTATGCCCCCTCAGATGGGGATGTGCACTCGCCCGCCATATTATCCGGGTCAGTGGCGCGCCCCTGGTTTGGAGAGAGTGGGGAGCCCGTAACTAGCTTGCTCCCTTGCTGGGACAGAGCCGCGGACGGTTCTGCTCCCTACCGCGGTGGTCCGCGTATGGGGTCGTAGGGGGAAGCCATTAATTTGAGAGCTCTGTTGGACTCAGGGGCTCAAAGCAGTTTGGTTACCACTCGAGTGGCACGCCAGTTAGGTTTAGTCGTGGAAGACTCGCCTGTGCCACTTCTTGGAGTTGGTGGCATACAAGTGAAGTGTCTGACGGGCCAGACACTTGTCACCTTTTCTTCGCTGAAGTCCTCCACAATGAGGATCACGACTTCGGCTATGGTAATGGATACCATTGCGGGTTGGCACCCCTCGACAGACATACCCCCGGGTGTGTTGTCTTTGGTTTCGGGTCTGGATTTGGCCGACCCCTTTGTCTTTCATCCCGGCCCAGTGGACTTGCTCCTGGGCTCGGACGTATTGGGTTGGATTTTGTTGGGTACACAGAAGGCTCTGGGTTCGTCTTCACTGATGGCAGTGTCTACTATCTTTGGTTTCGCCCTGATGGGCCCTGTGTTTGATAATAGCACCGTGGAGGAGCCACCGGTCGTCGCATCAGCGTCCTTGGCCAAGACCATGCAAAGGTTTTGGGAGGTGGAGGAGCCACCTATGAGTTCCAGGGTGGATCCGGAACACGCTGAGTGCGAAGCCCTTTTTCGATCGACCACGGAGAGGTTGCCCTCCGGTCGGTTTGTAACTAGGTTACCTTTTGTTGCCTCTCGTCCTAGCCTAGGGCAAAGTAGGGCGCTTGCGGAGAAACGACTGCTGTCCATGGAGCGACGTATGCAGCGTGACCACGTACTTCGCGATAAATATATTGAATTTATGCGCGAGTACGAGGATTTGGGTCACATGTCTCCGGCTCGAGTTGATTGGAGCTCAACTGAGCATTATTTTTTGCCCCACCACGCGGTGGTGAAGGCCTCAACGGGCAAGTTGCGGACTGTCTTTGATGGGTCCGCACCCACTTCGAACGGGGTTTCGTTGAATCTGTGTTTGCATTCGGGTCCCAAATTGCATAGGGACATAATTGACATCATCTTGAACTTTAGAAGACATCAAGTGGTTTTTGGTGCGGACATCCGGATGATGTTCCGCCAGACAGTCATACATCCTGAGGACAGGCGATTCCAGTTGATACTGTGGCGTGAGCGCCCTGAGGATCCTGTGACGGTGTATGAACTCAATACAAACACCTATGGTTTGAAATCTAGTCCCTATGTCGCCATCAGATCATTGCTTGAATTGGCAGAGCGGGAACGGATCCGCTTTCCCCGTGGGGCTTCCGTGCTGTCACGTGACTTGTATGTTGATGACGTGTGCACCGGAGCCCAAAGTATTGAGGAGGCCCTCCTACTGCGGGATGAATTGATTGAAATATTGAAGACAGGTGGCTACGAGCTACGTAAGTGGTTGTCTAATGAGCCTAAAGTTCTAGAAGGGATCCCGGAGGATCACCAACAGAACCCTCACCTGTTTGAGGATGTGGATGATCCCAACAGGATAGCGGTGCTGGGCATGCAGTACCAGCCGCTAACCGATATTTTCACATTCCAAGTGGACTTGGAAATACCAAAGGTCTGGACTAAGAGAACGGTGTTGTCCGTAATAGCCCGTATGTTTGATCCAAGCGGTTGGATCAGTCCAGTGATATTCTCTGCAAAGTGTCTTCTTCAGAGACTTTGGACTTTGGGCGTCTCGTGGGACGAGCCGCTGTTTGGCTCTCCATTGGATGATTGGCTCGAGTTGTTTTCATCGATTAAGGAAGTCAATCGGATTGCCTTGCCTCGTCGAATATTGCCCCCGGGAAATATCGAGCCAGCCTGCATGGCTTTTGTGACGCGTCGGAGCGAGGCTACGCCGCGTCAGTCTATATGCGGACAGTTGACGCCGATGGCCGGGTCAATGTCTCGCTTTTGTTAGGGAAGAGCAAGGTCGCCCCCATCAGGACTAGGCTGACTATTCCCAAGCTTGAGTTGAGTGGAGCTCACCTTCTCTCTAAATTGTTGCATCACGTTGCATGTGAGCTGGCGGCCACGGTCGAGATACGGGACATCTTCGCCTGGTCGGATAGCCAGGTCGCGCTTGCATGGTTGCGCGCGGCCCCACATACCTTGGAGGTTTTTGTGGGAAATCGGGTTTCCCAAATCCAGAATATCGGAATTGATATAACATGGAGACATGTGCCGGGAGAGCTTAACCCAGCGGACGGTGCCTCCCGAGGTTGTACGGCACCAGAATTGGTGTCACACCCGCTCTGGTGGGGTCCAGAGTGGCTGATGGGATCAGAAACTTCTTGGCCTGTCTGTCAGACAGATGTTACTTCTTTGAGTTTGACTGGGCTCCGTGTACATGCTGTAGTCGCTGAGACGACGTCGGAGCCGGATTGGCTACTTGCTCGGTATAGCAGTTTGGATAAGCTTCTGGGTGTTACCAGTTGGATTAAGCGTTTCATACATAATTGTAGAAACCCACAGGCAAAGCGGTTGGAGCCGATTGCAGGTGCAGAAGAGCGCCGGAGCGCATTGTTGCATTGGGTCCGTGTCGTGCAGACCGGACGGTTTGAGTCAGAGCTTCGTATTTTGCGCGACGGACGCGCTAAGTTGAAGGGCGCGGTCGCTCGTTTGAACCCGTACATCGACTCGGATGGGCTTCTTCGGGTTGGAGGCAGGCTCCGGAAGGCGGATCTTCCATATGAGACTCGCCATCCTCTGTTGTTGCCCAAGGGCGGACCCTTGGTGCAGCTTTTGGTGTCTGATCGACACATTCGTAACGCCCATGCTGGGTGCAATGCTTTGTTGGCTATTTTGCAACGAGAATTTTGGATTTTGTCTGCCCGAAGAGCAATCCGTAGCGTTCTGTTTCGATGTATTGCATGTTATAGGTTGAAGGCATCCACGATGCAACCACAGATGGGTGATTTGCCCGCTGATCGAATCCGACCTTCGAGACCGTTTGACGGCGTTGGAACCGATTTTGCCGGTCCCTTTTCGATCAAGGCTTCTCCCTTTCGTAATGCCCGTATTGTGAAGGGCTATTTGTGTGTATTTGTTTGTTTGGCCACCAAGGCTGTCCATTTGGAGGTGGTATCGGCTCTGACTACGGAGGCCTTCGTCGCCGCGTTGGATCGCTTTGTTTCGCGTCGAGGTCTACCTTCCCTTATTAGGTCTGATAATGGCACAAACTATAAGGGAACTGTAAATTATCTTAAGGATGTTTCTGTGTTTATTGATAAAAATTGTACTAGTTTAAGTCAAATTGCTGCCCAAAGGGGAATAACCTGGAAGTTTAGTCCCCCAAGTTGCCCCCATTGGGGAGGGATTTTTGAAGCGGCTGTGAAATCCGCAAAGACCCACCTCCGCCGCATTATCGGAGAAACGGCTCTAACTTTTGAAGAGCTGGCCACAGTGTTTTGTAAAGTTGAGGCGGTCCTCAACTCTCGTCCTCTCTGTCCGCTATCTCCAGATCCAAATGACTTGGAAGCTCTCACCCCTGGTCATTTTTTGGTGGGAGGGCCGTTGAATGCCCTGCCCGAATACCCGTGGAAGGATGAACGCGTATATCGGTTGTCGCGTTTTCAAATGTTGCAGCAAATGAGCCAGGACTTTTGGCGTCGCTGGTCGCTTGAATATTTGCATTTGCTGCAGCAAAGAGTGAAGTGGACAGACAGGACTGAGCCTCCCAGGGAGGGTGATTTAGTATTGTTAAAAAGAGGCAAATTTGCCCTCATTGCTTTGGCGACGAGCTCGCATATTACGTTTGATTCTTGGCGGAGATGGCACTCCGCGTGTGGCTGAGGTGTTGGTCGACGGTTCGATTTTAAGGAGAGGTGTGACCTCTCTCGCCCGCCTTCCCGTAGAGTAAGCTAGCGGTCTGCTTCTCAGACCGGGACGGGGGGATGTTTGTAATATATTGGGTAAAACTAAACGCGGGCGTTTCGCATTGCTGCCGCCAGAGGGCGTTCGGGTTTTTCACCACTGCTAGCGTGGATGGCGTCGCGTGTGTAGTCCGCCATTGCATTGCCCTATGCGATATCGGTTTGATTTTTAATACGCGAGAGGTTCCGCGTTCTTTGATTGCTAATTAGCTTGAGTTGTGTTTGTGAATTTCCTGTTTGTTAAATAACTATTGAACTTTGTGTTTGTGTACCCGTCATGGTGACTTTTTCTTGTGAGAGGTGAAACGTGGCTGGCTGCTCACATCTGGCTGTTCCCGAGTGAAACTACGGGAAGAAATCTATTTATTTGTCCTGGGGAATTGAGATCTCAAGGGTTAGGTAGGGTGATTAGGAATTCCCCCTTCCCGAAGATACTCAAGTTTGGATCCGAAGAGAAAGAAGATTTAGCTTGGTAAGTGTTTTTTAAGTGTAATTAATTTATAGGTTAGGTTATCATATAGGGCCCTGTAGCTCCCTTCATAAGCTACGGTGGTAGCAGACTGCGTTAAGTTATTTAGGTTTTAGTCGGGCAAACGTGGTGCCGCGGGGAGATTTCTTCCCGGTACTTATTTTTTACCGGTGGTTTTTTCCCGGTGAAGTTCCGGTACAGAATTCTTCCCGCCGCTTCGTTTGTCCGGATTCGCTCTGCGCACATTTTCTGGCAGCAGAGCGTAGTTGCTCTGCACAATCTTGGATTAACATGTTCTGATGACTCTGATGGGGTTGTGATGACGAAGGCGATTTCAAGAACTGTTTTGAAGAATTTTGTACCATGAAGTACTTTAAGTGTCACCATGCGGCAATGATTAATCATTTGTATATACTTTAAAAAATTCTATTAATTTTTTACTCAAAGGAAATTTACACAGAAATATTTTTTTAAGTATTTATTTAAAACTGTGAAAATTTAACTACCAGCAGCTCTTTCCGATTCATAGAGCAAGAATTTTTTTTTAAGAATTAAAAAAAAAATCTATGTCTATGATCCCATTGTTCCCATTACAATTGTATTCTTTCTAGGATTGTCAAAATCAAGAGTAACTAGAATATTCACGTTTAAAAAAAAACTATTACTATATGAGGCATTAGCATAATTCGAACCTGGAATCTGTCGATAATTGGCGCTGGCCTTTTTTTACCACTCGATCACCATCGCTTCTAACATCAGTGAAATGTGATATCCATACTAATATTATAAATGCGAAAGTTTGGATGTGAGTTTGTGAATTTGTGAGTTTGTGAGGATGTTTGTTACTCAATCGCGCAAAATCTACTGGACGGATTTCGATTAAATTTGGTACAGAGGTAGATAATGACCTGGAATAGCACATAGGCTACTTTTTATCCCGGGAAAAAGCACTGTTCCCGTGGGAAATTCACGCGGGCGAAGCCGCGGGCAAAAGCTAGTATATAAATAAACATGGGCTCGGGATTTTGCTCCCGTGGGAATTTCGGGGAATCCTACTTAGGGCTCCCCTACACTCCTAAGGAACCTGCATGCCAAATTTCAGCTTCCTACGCCCAGTAGTTTTGGCTGTGCTGTCTGTCAGTCACTCAGTCAGTCAGTAACGGAAGAATTTTATATTTTAACTAGCTTTTGCCCGCGGCTTCGCCCGCGTGAATTTCCCACGGGAACTTTTTCCCGGGATAAAAAGTAGCCTATGTGCTATTCCAGGTCATTATCTACCTCTGTACCAAATTTCATCGAAATCCGTCCAGTAGATTTTGCGTGATTGAGTAACAAACATCCTCACAAACTCACAAACTCACATCCAAACTTTCGCATTTATAATATTAGTATGGATTCTATAAAATAATCATAGAAATCTGACACAAGTGACCACTAACAAATACGAAGAAAGAAAGACCACAATCCATTGAAATCTAACGGACGTTTGAAGATTAAGAAATATTTCTCTCATGTATGCTCTCAAAATGATGCTGTGTCATCGTGTTTGTTAATTTGGGCGAAGGGTTCCTAAACTAATGACGTCGTGAGTTGCTCTTTCTTTATAAGGAAGCGATTAATTAATATTTTGATTTTGAGAGGCTCAAAATATTCTGGATATGAATGTTATTATATCGTCAAGTTCTTAAAGGCGATTGACCTATGCTCTTAAGATTTTAATGATGAGTTTTTTTGTACTGAAAACTTATTTTTTAAAGTGCTTCTGCTTGCATTTATATAACTTTTTTTTTATATGTTTATATGGATTTTTGAATATGCTCACTTATTTCAAATTTCTACTTGCAGCCGTCAGTCAGTTATCGCGTTAGTATAAAAGAGATTTTATATAAGTACTCATATGATTTCAAAATGTTTATTTACATGTACGTCACATCAAATTTTAAATGATAGAGTAGTATAATTCTTAAAGTAGATATAGAGTATTTTGAAAAAGAAGGTACCAGAGCAGTCAATCAAAACTGGGGCAAACCGGAAAACTGGAGAAGTACTCTTATTTTCTACGTAGAGTGGTATGTAAAGAGAAAGAGAGGATTAGAGAGAGAGGAGTGATCTCAGTACCACATGCTTAACAATTATGAATTTCGAGTAACATTTGATTCAGATCAATGTGTCAATTTTGTAAAGAAAATTCACAACAGGACTCGTTTAGTATTATGAGTCATGTCACCGTTAATTTTCTCTTTCGAATTGTAAAAACAGATATTTATTCCTCAATTTACGTTTTGTTTTGACAAGAGTCGGGTAATATAAAAAGAGACTTAACATTTCGAAAGCGAGACCACGGACGAGTTTAAACTTAAGATAGTATGTTCACGACTGAGCTGAATACAAAACGTTATTTTTTTATGATGCTAATGACCTACTTCATCCGGGTTTACCACTACTGTAGCCCCGGAGATACCCCTGCCTACCAACTACAAATCCCCGTTTCTCTGAAAATTGTATTAGTAAAATAAAAGTCGATCCAGGTCCAAATAAAAATCAGTCGAGGCCAAATTGGGATAGCTAGTTTGATTTCATGTCGATCAGACTCAAATCAATCAGACTTTCCCATATAATTTTAGTATATATATAGAAATAGGTAAAAGAGCTAATAGTCTAAATTAATAGAAAGTGGGCCCCGTGTCAAGCTGTACAGTTTATAGGTATAATTCTGCATTATCTGCGGTCAACCATATACCAATCATACAAATTCATAGCAAAATGGCACTTATTACCACCGCTTAGAAGATTATGCAGTGACTTATGAATTAAACATCTTTAAGTAATTAATTTTCTACATTCATCTTTTATAGCTTTAATAATTTTTTGACGATTATTACCAAGGTGCTAATTTGTTAGAAACTTAATGAGTATAATGACAACATACCTAGTAGCGATTATTTTGTGATGAGTCAGATTGTTATTAGTCAGATTATCACCAGTAGGATTGGAACCTGGGTAAGCAGGCCATTACCTACCTATTCTTCATCACTTTTACATCTTCAAAGCACTATAAAGAAATTAAAATTAGTCTATTTTTTTATTTAAGCTACATTGCACAAAATACAATGTAAAAGTACAAGATATAGCTGAAATATTCTTTACAAAAACTTATGTTTATCGAAGGCTGCACATATCCTCTTAAAACATTACGATTCTTTTTCTCCGCTGGCAAGACAGCATGTCTGCAATGCGCACTGCTGCCGGCGGTTTGGGCATTTTTTCCCCAACCCGTTTCCCTCGAAGCTTCCAAAGCTCGTTCTTGCGGGTAATGGCTTCATTAAGCTCGCACCACTCGGGCTCTTGGAAAGCTTTCGCAAAAACTTACGTCGGATGTACAGTTTTGTTTAGACATATTTTTTTACTGTACAAAATTTTGTTTTGAATCCAAAAGTTATACAATCATTAGAACACAAGCTTATTAATCGTGTTTCTTTGGCAGTAACTTTAACAAACATTAATTGAATACCATTAAATTGATTTTTTCCGGTCGGATACCCTGGGACATTAGTTATATTTTATAATATTTTCTATTCCGGTCCGATCCACCGTAAAGTAAAAGTATTGGATAAGAATGGAAAAGCTTATATAGTGGATCAGATTGAAATTAATATATAATAATAACCTGCAGGCGATCAGATCAGGGGTTCCAACCAGAATAATTCATTATATTACGAATATTAATGTTATGTTTGAAAGCAAAAAAATTATAATTTCAATATAACTTCAAATTGCTTCGTTAAAATTCCAAAGTAAAACTGAAATTCGAGACAAAACCGCGATGTGCTCTCATCACAAGCATACAGCCAACTCAACACCAAACTGCCCAAATCCATAGCAATTTCGACTCTACGACAGTAACAATAGAGGTTCATGTAGGGCGACTAGTCGTGCGGTCGACTGTACTCCCATCACCACCCGAATTGCAAGCCCAAACACGTGTTTAGAACCTGAATAATAATAATGCTCAATCGAAATTGTTACCTTAATCGTTGAGTGATTACGTAATTACGTGCTCAGTTTCAGACAAGACGCAGTTCCGTGCAATTTCGTGTTTTAAAGCCTGTCCTAGAACAACGAGAGTACAGAAGTAAAACAAGTTCAGTGCCTCTTAAAACAGTCGTCAAAACAAAATAATACAGCTTCTTACATTACACACGTTACATCACACTTTTTTAAAGTAATTATGTACTAATTATTGTATGGTAAAAAAGAATGAATATATAAGAAAAGTCTCTCTAGCATAATAGGACCTATTGTTACCATTTATTAGACCTACTTAAGTTCTCTGCTTACCCCAAAGGTCAACTGTTATATAATGCTTTTGCATTAAGTCCACCTATTGTGCCATACATTGTATTTGTGCAATAAAGGTTATATAAATAAATAAATAAATAAAATAGGAACTAATAGGAACCAATACTGTTTATTGAGTTTCTTTCGGTGTTTCTTCTCAACAGTGGTTATTCGGCAATGCGGCAATTTAAAGCTTTGAGATTTATAATATTTTTATAATAAATGTTTGATTTTACTTAAAATAATTTGTAATTGCTGATATGTATATTTACTTGGTAAAGTTAAAAGTTTTCAAGTTTATCTTCTACACTGTCCTTATTTTTGGCTATCCTTTCTCACTGTAATTTTGGATGGATTCCGGGGGCTTTTTACTGTCACGTTATATTTCGATCGGAATATTTTACAAAGTAAATGGGTCTTTTCCTTTTCTTTTAGTAAAAAAAAAACTTTTTCCTCAAGCACTTTTCTCGTTTAAAAGTACCTTCGGATCCTAAAGTGTTAATCTGTCAACATGGAGGTCTTTAAATTACGTTTTAATCAGTGGTTTTCTCGTAAATTCGATGAAATATTAACTTAATATGTTATCGACATCGACGTTTTTGCGCCTTGTAATTACTTTTACCGTTTTGTAAGAGCATTTAAATATTTTTGGCGTTATTTTTGGTGTCACGGAAAACCACATTAAATCACTTGATTATATGGTCGACGTTTTGTTTATTCAAGGCAGATTATTATCGATAATAAAACAAAACTTTACACCCGAACGATTTGTACTTTTGTTAAGTTATTGTAATATTTGAAAATTAGTGTTTTATTACATGAGATATTTTAAGAAAAGCAAAGACATAAAAAGATAATGAAAACCGGCTCTTTAAAATTATTTTTATTTTTATCAATTTAAATTTTATTGCTTTCATGAATTATATTACCTTCGATTATGAATTAGTCAAACCCTTTTGTGATCACATCACGATATTCAAGCTAAGTAAACATTTACCAAGAGTTTCCAATAAATAGATGACAAAAAGCGATAAAGCTACAAAACCAAAGCCACGACACGACAAAAACGCACCCATGGCATCCAAATAAAAGTACTTTAAAGGCAACAATGTAACCGCGAGTACCAACAAAAACAACATTAATCTGCGCAGAACATGTGTTTATCTCTATTCAGCCATTGAAAAGGTGCAATAAATATACCGAGCACACGTCGGCCGATTGAAACGTACACTACTTAATAAACGCGCATCGCGCATGTGCACGATCTCAGTACGTGTGGCCTGCGATCAACTCCACGATTTATCGATAACTCTGCCATTTCCCATCACTTGAGTTTGTGTAAATGTTGCATTTGGATTTTCATTTCGAAATTGTATGTTAGAATGATAATTTCGGATTTTTTTCAGTCAATATTTATTTATTACCTCAAACCAACTAATAGGTTTTGCATTAATGTACTTCAAATTATATTAACTGGCTGTATGAATCACGTAGATGGAACTCATTTTTTTTTTGTTTTAAGGTAAAATACTATCTAAATACAATACATATTCAAAATCGTTAAGAGTCGTTTCGGAGGTACAAATAATATAGAATAGAAGAGAATACGTTTATTTGAATTGCCACAGACACAAAAACATTTAAAAAAACAGGCTTAAACTAATTACAAATTACATAATAATTAGTGTGCTGCAGCAAAGCAAAATGGCCATAACTCAGTGGTCTTTCTGCACGTTAGTACACAGAAACAATAATATAAGAAAATAAGAATTTCTCGTCTAAAGCACATATCTTATTTAATATTATCGCTATTAAAATCAACTTTTTTTAATGAATGTGTTGTTATATAAAAATCACAATATACCTACTCGTATCACAAGCTTTCTATTAAAATATTTTTGTGATTTTCTCTGTATTATGAAGAAGTCTTTTGAAATATATGAATACTAAATAAGTGTATCTACAAAATTAATGGCGCAAGCTATCGGCTCAATCCATCGCTGTCAAATCGACGATGTTAATTTATCGATAATTTCTAACACGTTAACATCACTATTCGTTGACGATGAGTGGTTATTCAAAGCCAATAGGTTAATTATGTGTGATTGTCAGAATAAGCTTGTAATCATGGTTCTATTCTATGTCGTAAAAGTTATTATGATGCGCCAGTTGGCAAGTTGATGGTTTTGTTAAACTGTGTTTTATGATTACACTAGCTTTTGCCCGCAGCTTCGCCCGCGCGAATTTCCCACAGGAATAGTGCTTTTCCCGGGATGAAAAGTACCCTATGTCCTTCTCCGTACTTCTAACTATGTGTATGCAAAATTTCAGGAAGATTGGTTCAGTAGATGAAACGTGAAAGGGTAACAAACAAATAAATAAAAAAACAAACCAACTCACTTTCGAATTTATAATATTAGTTAGGATTATTCCCACATCTACTTGAATTCTGGTTCATTATTAATTTAAGTTTAACACAATTTTTTTTTCACATTTTGAAAAATATTAAGTAGGTACTTTACAGGATCTTACTTGTGAATCGAATCAGAATTCCTTTAGTCAAAAGCTATAACATAACACCTTATTTCACTCCCGTCCCAATCGATTACCGCATTCGATCCATCGTTATCACTCGCGAATCGTTCCGCTCGTCGTGTGGTCTTGATATCGGCAGATTTTATCGATATCGCGGATGCCATTAACGTATCACTTCACTCATGGTCAAGAGCAATTGAATTTCATATTTTATTCATTTTTACTAAAGATATATCACTTTTTTTACAGAAGATATATGATTAGTATTATAAGCGGCTACTGTATATACTTCCTTTAGATTATATGAAATTCATCCTAATTCTAACTAATATTATAAATGCGAAAGTGAGTCTGTTTGTTTGTTACCACTTCATGATTCATCTACTGAACCAATCTTCCTGAAATTTCGCATACACAAAGTTAGAAGTGCAGAGAAGGACATAGGGTACCTTTCATCCCGGGAAATGGCATTGTTCCCGTGGGAAATTCACGCAGGCGATGCCACGGGCAAAAGCTAGTAAAAAATATTTTTCGAATTTATTAACTCGTACAAGGATAGTTTCTGCAAGTAAGTAGAATAAAATTAGGCTTATTTTTGCATGTGGAGGCTTTATACTCAACAGCCTAGGTTGTTTATAGAAGTGAGGGTCTGCTGATGGTGCATAGTGTAGAGTAGACCTCGTTCCTAGATCAGGACCTAGAACCTATATAGATCCTGGTCTTTCCTGGAATTATTTTCATGTAGTTGCAACACTTTAAAAGCTAATTTATAGAATAGCGTACGTCAGTTTGTAGATGTAATGTCATGACAAAGAGGTGGAATAATTTTCATGGTATATTTTTGAAATTAATTAAAAATGAGAAGCAGCCTTGGCACCATAAAATGCACACATAAATTAAAAAAGTGTCTTTAGTAACAAGAAGCGAGGTAGTCAATAAAGGACACCTGATACTTAAAAAAAGGAAATAAACTGTCACCTCACTCACCATCACTTCAAGTCGTTACGCACAAAACGTCGTGAGTGCAAACGTTAAGCTCCGAACACTTATATAACAAGCTAATTATTAAAAAATAGAAAACACGACTGACAACTCATATAGCCTATGTTACTCAGAGGAATGCAAGGAATCTATCCTAACTAATATTATAAATGCGAAAGTGAGTTTGTTTGTTTGTTTGTTACCTTTTCACGCTTTATCTACTGAACCAATCTTCCTGAAATTTCGCATACACTACACATAGCTGGAAGTACGGAGAAGGACATAGGGTACCTTTCATCCCGGGAAAAAGCTCTGTTCCCGTGAGAAATTCACGCGGGCGAAGCCGCGGGCAAAAGCTAATATAAAAATACAGGACTTATAGTGGAATAAAGAAACTTACATACATACCTGAACCCTGAAAACATAACACTCCTTTTTTGGTCATCACCATCATCATCAGGGGGTGCCATCTTCAAAATGAAGTTTGGGGGCCAGCATGCGGTATTTTTTTGGTCAGTCGTGTAAAAACTAAGATTTCGTAGAAAGAAAGATCAGAAATTGAAGCATTTTCTTTATAACATTTATTACCCATGATATATTACTCTCTTAGATTTCCCCAATGACTGAAAAAATTCTAAACAAGTTATTAAGTCAGTCAAAATTTTTATTTGCATATTAAAATTGTATTTTATAACTGAACTGTAATTGTTGTGGCTTTTAGCTATTCATCATCATAATAAGTTTGTTTTTGCGTTTATGCGTAGACGAAATAAAGGCAATTTTTAAACAGTAATAATTTGTCGAGTCTTATTCTGACATAAAACAAAAATCGTCATGAAAAACTGAAAACCTTGTAGCTTTATATCTGTATGTTTATAAGTTGCAAGTAAAATTACTAAAAATTACTTCTTTGGAGACAGGTGCGATTGCAAGTGCCAATACCAATGGCTATACTAATAAGATGGAGTTGGTCGTTCATTATATTATAATGATGATTGTTACACAAAAGTCATATAATGGTTACACTTAAAGTAAAGAGCCACAGATGCTTTGAGCACAAATTTGCGACGCAGATGTAAAAATAAAAAAATAAAAAAAATATATCAAGTTCCACTTCGTTTCTTGTAACCAACTTCCTAACTAATATCATAAATGTGAAAGTTTTGTTATTTGTTTGTTTGTTACATCTTCGAGCTTTATATACTGAACCAATCTTCCTGAAATTTCGCATATACATAGAAATACTGATAAGAACATAGGGTACTTTTCATCCCGGGAAAAAGCATTGTTCCTGCGGGAAATTCACACAGACGAAGCCGCCGCGGCTAAATCTAGTCCTAACTAATATTATAAATGAGAAAGTGAGTTTGTTTGTTACCTCTTCACTGCTTCCTGAAATTTCGCATACACATAGCTGGAAGTACGGTGAAGCACATAGGGTACCATTCATCCCGGAAAAAAGCATTGTTCCTGCGGAAAATTCACGCAGGCTAAGCCGCGGCTAAATCTAGTTTATCAATAAATATTTAAAAAAATCGAATAGCTTGAGGCAATTCCCAGAGTAAAAGCTTAAAAAGCTTTGCGTATCATAGAAGTCGGGTAATAAATAACTGCCAATCACATTTGTAATTATTAACGTATGTATTTTGCATATAAAACGATTTTGTAATCAATACCAGTCGTTTCAACGGATCGGTATTTGGTGAATGATCAATTCATTATGGCTGATTTTATTTTATTTCTTTCTTATATCTTTATCAATAGAATGCATATATATTTTTAATTACAGTGTTCTATTATATCGCTCACCGTGCAAAGTAGGGTGGGCGTGCATATAATAAAATAAAAATTAATTATTAAAAAAAACTGCTGCTATATGTAAAATCCCTATTAATTTTGTTTCCAAAAAGTTAATTTGAACTAAAGAACAAATTTTGTTTTGATATGATACATAAGATACAATACATATAAGACACTATCATAATTTTACAAAAATACTGAATCAAAAAACAGCTGGAAACATGCAATCACGAAAATAAAATACTTTTGCGTGTCATTAAATTCGTATCAGAGTTAAACTATAAAAAATACATTACCATTTGTTAATCCGTCCATACATCATAATGTGATATTTCAATTAACCCCGATATTTAATCGATTTTGAGTCAGGTTTGGGCACTTGGGGCTATTCCACTCAGGGTACTATATCACCAATGAAATATATGTTGGTCCAAAAATAGACTTTTTCCAAAATGTCCAGGTCACGTGGTATCTTTGATTCTGGAAATATCGTGAAGAAATCTACACACGATCTGACTACATCCTCCTGTACCTTGGAGGACCTGAATGAAGCCAACTATAGCGGCGGTGGAAATGGCCAAGTACTGGTCAAAAAATCGAATTTTTGCCATCCACTCGAGATGATGATCTGCCTAGATTCACTAGTAACGATACTATATTTATTAATAGATACATACTTACACAAACGTCCAAGACCCAGGCGAATCTAAAAAAGTTCAAGTTTCATCTCCACCTGACCGGTTGATCCCGAGACCTTGGTTCAGAGGTAAGGACCACTGCACCACAGAGGCCGACAAATCTGACAGTGTATGCTGATGTCCGACTGATTTCGGTCATGGCGACTACTTCATGAATTCAGGGCAAGTAGTAAGTAGTTCATGAAGTCAGGAAGCGATGGTGGCCGAGTGGTAGGGCGCCCGCCTGTGGCTGCAAAGGTTCCGGGTTCGAATCCTGCCCGTGCTGAGTTTGTATTCCAATCTGACTCATGTACCTATGTATTTTCCCATCGACCACCACTTGCTTCCGGTGAAGGAAAACATCGTGAGGAAACCTGCACTGCACTATAGTTAATGATTATCAGCTAGTGTGTGAAATGGAGAAGGCAATTGCAAAACACTCCATTAAAATTGCCAAGAGAGTCGTTGTGTGTGTTTCATTCCATATAGTGACTACGATCCTCAGTCATGAGGAAATACGACTAAAGAGAGGGAGTAAGTAGTAGTAATCCGACAGCAGTGAGTGTGCAAAAAATGAAGTAACAAGAACCTTACGCAGAAGAGTGTAGAAACCTGATTGTGATCAGATTTAGTGAATGACATGAAAAGACCTTCATTCAAGAGGTAATCTCAGGCTAATTAGCTTGTAATTATTAAAAAAATAAAAACACGACTGACATACATAGCCTATATCACTAGGAGGAATGAAAGGAATCTAAAAATACCTCTCACATCAAAATCTGTTAAGCTGTTATGGACTTTTGGTGGAATAAAGTAACTTACATACATGAACCCTGAAAACATAACACTCCTTTTTAGTCAGTCGTGTGAAAAGAGAAAATGAAAAGAAAAATGGGCCATTTTGACAGTGTTCAATATTGGCCGGACCATTGGCCATCTCTGCCAATGACACTGGCTACTCTGAGTGCTATAAATCTTTGAGGGTTAATTAAATGCCAGCACAATGCTTTATAAGTGTTTAAGGAACTTGTATGGAGCGGAGGTGCGCTTGGTTCAAGGCAGAAGTGGTAGCGATTTCTTTCAAAAATAGCTCCAAAGGTCTAAAGCCTCTACTCTTGACTCCGTACAAAATTTTGTATATGTCAAGTTTTAGCATTTATTCTTCATACAACATCATTACAATTACATAATTAGAAATTTATACTGCTGAGTATACATAAAACAAATAAGTATACAAAAAAGTAAGAACAAAAAAAAAACATAAAAAGTTATACCTGGTAATGTACACGTTGCTTAACTCATAACTATGAAAATACTAAAGTACGTCCTACTTTGACATTTAAAAATTTGAACATTTTCATATTTCACACACACATACACGTACACGTAATATTTCGTAATTGCCCTAATAACAGAAACTATTTCACTCTCCTCTGTTAACCTGAGCCATTAGAAAGAGTCAGCGCTAATACATCTCCCGATTAAGATCTTACAGGCCCCGATACTGCTATCCGGAGATATCTAGAGGTAACATTGCACCTCGGAGATGAAAACCGGTCGTGAGGGTTAAAACCTAAAGGCTGGTAATTAATACAGTTTGAGGAAAAACTAGTGCTCTGACACTTTGAAAGTATTAGCTTTAGCTTGCAAGCAATGTATTTTATTAATGTAGATTTGTACAGCATTGGCTTTTTATAATAAATACAAGGGATATCACCCGCGTCACCTTGTGGGCTAAGGGACTAACTAAAATTCATTTTCATTTCATTACTTTCCTGAAAAATTCTAAGTTACTAATTTACCATTCAAAAAGTTAAATACATACTAATTTATCATTAAAAATATAAACATTCTCATTTAAAAAACTCAAGTTTTTTTTCAAACCCGTTGATGTCTTTATAACGCAAGAAAAACACTGCAAGTCAAAACGCGTTTAAAATTTTTTTTTTTCGTTTCTAGTTTTTTGAAAAATGTCTAAAGTTTTGGTCACGCAAATTTGTTATCTATGGTCAATAGAAGGAAAAGAATCCACTGCTGCATATGCCTCTCGTATAATTGTGGCTGCTATTTTTTTTCTTCATACTAAATAATATAATAAAGAGCAAGTGTTTGTAAGTTTGTCAGTTTTTTTGTAGAGATAATCTTCGGAACTACTGAACCGATTTCAAAAATTCTTTCACCAATGGAAAGCTACATTATACATGAGTGACATAGGCTACAATTTATGTATCTACCTCCCGAACGAAGCCGGGGCAGGGCGCTAGTTTAATATGCATAAATAGTGTAGGGTCGAGGCAGAACCATCTCTTTGCGACGCTTCGAGGCTCAGACAGTCGCCGAGATAATGACATCTACGGCAAAAAGCGGACACTTTGTTATTTATCATTGTGTCCTCGGGTAAACTCGTTCGAATCACAGTACATCGATAAAGAGAAGTCAAGCTGTCTTATCAAAGAGTGTATCGATATGTCCAGTATTTTAAAAAAAAATCTTTTGCTTGGTTGACTGGAAGAAATCTTTTTTCTGGGATAAAGCTGTCAATTGTACGCCTGACTCTTATATAGTTATGTCTCTAAATAAAATCAACATTGTTGATATGTATTTGTACATTTTACGTGGGTCCAATAAAGTGTCTACAAGTTATTTTTTTCAATGATGAAATGCAAGAATAATGCAAGCATTTTATTTAAAAAATGCTAAAACAGTTTGTCCATCCATGACGTTTTTTCTGCATTCTCGATATTTTAAAAAAATAACTCAATTTTGAACAATCCTCTTTTTTAATTACATGACGAGTACTCTAATAGGGTTATGAAATATCTGAAATTTTGCATAAATGTAAATTAATTTCATTAAAATTCGTCTACGTTTCGTTTTATATTTTGTGTGTCTGTAGCAATCAAAAAACTTTACCTATCTGTTTGCTAGATTTTTCGTGATTGAGTAACAAACATACATCCATCCAAACTTCGCATTTACAATATAAGTGGGATCAGTCGAAGCCCACTCTCGTATTTGTTATCAGAACCATTCCTTGTCAGCCTGTCTCTAACGTGTTTATGGACGCCACAGAACTGTCTGTCTGTCTGTACGCGGATTGCGAGTAAATAAATATATCTTGTTAGCATTATCTTCGATATAAATCTATCCACTCGGCTTATGGTGCTCATTTACTTGGAAAAGAGACAAGAGGTCGGAATGTGTCGATAATATTACACTGTACGTACGCTATATTGTAAAGTTACGTATGTTGCTTAGTTGTGTCAACGCGCAGCTCACATCAAAACTCTACTACTACTCCCCTGGCTCAGTGACCCCAAAGTGGATCTTGGCCTCCGAAACGAGAGAGCGCCATTTACTTCAATCTATATCTTCTACTATATTATACAATAATTATTGTATGGTAAAAAAGATTGAATTAAAAAAAAGTCGCTGGCATAGTTAATAGGAACCAATAGGAACCAATACTGTTTATTGAGTTTCTTTTTGTGTTTCTTCTCAGCAGTGGTCGCTCCTCCATAGACTTCTATTCTGCGCTGTGGCTCGCCAGTTATCCACTCCCAGCTCACGCAGATCAGCCTCTACAGTGGATCGTGGCGTCAAATCAGCTTACCTGGGGAAAGTGTCAGGAAGGCGCCCGGTCGGGCGCCCCAGCTATCGCTGGAGAGACACTGTGGAGGCTGATCAAAACTCTGCTATATATAAATAAATCTATATCTATATATGTACCAGTCAGCCAGCGTTCATTTTTTTATATATATAACTGGTATATTAACGCAGAGACGAAACCACACCAACTATATCACTCAGGCATAATGTAGCTTTCTATTGGTGAAAGAATTTTTGAAATCGTTTCAGTAGTTCCGGAGATTACCACCTACAAACAAACCACAAACTGATACTTCCACTTTATAATATTTGTGTGATTAATGTGATTATATTTTATGAACCACTAGCTTTCGCCCGCGTGAATTTCCCACGGGAACCGTGCCTTTTCCCGGGATGAAAGGTACCCTATGTCCTTCTCAGTATTTCTAACTATGTGTATGCGAAATTTCAGGCAGATTGGTTCAGTAGGTAAAGCGTGAAGAGGTAACAAACAAACAAACTTACTTTTGCATTTATAATATTAGTTAGGATGTAGGCTGTGCTACTACGTAGATATATATTATTTAGGCAATTGATATTATTTTGTGCTTTGTGATAGAATTATTTTTAACAACTATTTCATTGTTTGCAGATAGTGCGGTGATGCAGTGATTTGAAAGTGGTAATTTCATTTATATTATTTTTCTTAATAGTTAGGCTTTAAGTTATCAATACATATAATAAAACTCACTGTAACTGGGATGTGTCTGTAGTTAAGAGATATTTAAGAAAAAATATATAGGGGTCTTTATAGGGCCAATAGAGGCAAAAGCGATGTTTTTTAGAATTTTTGTCTGTCTTTCTGTCTGTCTGTATGTTTGTACGCGCATAACGTAAAAACTACTGGGCCAAATTTGATGTGGTTTTCACTGTTGTATTGTTAAAGGTCTAACTTAAAATCTGGCGAAGGTTTCATCTTGACACGCCGCCGCTGGAAACCCGAGATATAAACAATAGTAAATTACGCGCGGACGAAGTCGCGGGCACAAGCTAGTCACTAATAAAAACGTCGAAAAAAAGTATCTTTGAATTACACAATTAAGTTTCATCATGTCATTTTTTCTTAATATTTTGATCAAAATATACACAGAATTTTAGCCTCTGATACTAGAGTTTTTACATTTTTATATTACCGCAATAATTACTACACTGCGTTTATTTGCGAGCCGTGACAGTAGAGGTTAGTAACGACGACAAGTACTAATTACTTACAAGTCACAATTAGCCCACACGTCTTATTATCTACTCACGTACTGACAGCTACTAAGCAGTCGTACTTGTATGTTTTTAATTGACAAGGACTTCTATGTAATTTTCACTGGTTGATATTTGTATTTCAGTAGGAATAAACTATTTTCTATTTAACCAGCTTTTCAACCCTTTTTCAACCTTGCGCGTGGAATTTCCAAAATTCCTTTCTAGTGCTTACTTAAGGACTTTAAGGACTTAGAAAGGACCTTACTGCAAAATTTCAAGTTCCAACGTTCAGCAGGTTTAGCCACAGTTTCATTTGATTCGTAGCGATACGATATCTAAGTTCGTAATCGTTTCGACAAAAACAATTCTCTTCCGTCATCAAAGCGAAAGCGAACGTCAAATGTATGGAAGTAAGCGATAAAAGAGTTCGTTACTCTATGGTTTCGAATCGTTTTCTCTATGAACTTGCGATGACGATGGCTATCGAGCACATGATTTCGCGTTACTTTATGTCATCCCATACATTTTAGCGTTTGCAAACTTCGATTTCGATATTAAGGGTCAGAAAGCGTGGATAAGAAAGTTAGATTTCACCCCCGACCCCCCTGTAAACTACAAGGGCGCCCCTCAGAGGAACTAAATAGTAAAATTTAGCTCCATCTATCTCATAATCTCTAAACCATCTACCAAACTGTTTTTTTATTTCAAACTTGTTCAACAAATTTGTTCTTGAAATACTTATTTAAAAATGAAAATCAAGAAAACTCAAATTAATGAATGCAAAATTAAGGAAAAGTATACAAAAAATGTGTTTTAGTCAGTGTTTTCGTAAAGCCACTTACGTAGTAAGTAATACATGTATAGTACGTTGAAATATGTAATGTAACATTTCGACAGTGATGTCATATTAGCGTTTGGCCAAACGGTTAAGTTGATGAAGTTACATTAGGAGAGTGCTAGGTTCAAATCCTTGCTGTTATTTGGGAATTCGGTTTTCTTTTTTTAAACATAATTTTATGGTGAAAGTGATTTTGTTTTTTTGTCAGGTAGGTACCTCTTCACGTTTTATGTACCTACTGAACCAATCTTCCTGAAATTTCAAATACACATACCTAGTTAGAAGGACGGAGAAGGAACCTTTCATCCCGGGAAAAAGCACTGTTCCCGATGAAAATTCACGCGGGTGAAGCCACGGGCAAAAACTAGTGTTATATAACATGAGAAATTTCACATGCATTTCGAACAGGTTTGATTTTTTTAAATTCTAATACATTATTTTATATTTTATTTTACATACAACATTTAATTATATACCGACTACGTCGGCACGTGGGAGATATATAAGAAGAAAAAATATAAACACAGTCTGTCAAGAAAGTCGCGTCGTGGGTAAAAAGTGAACAAACATTATCCGATACATAAACGGTACAAATTAGAAAAAGAGGCGCCCTCTTGTCTGTCGGCTTTCTTATCGCAGTATAATTTTATTAGAACTTCAGAGAAAAATTCGCAGTTTCGATTCCCAGTACAATTTTTTTTACTTTGTTTTTTATTTTTTATTTGGTAATTATTTTTATTAATAATATTGTTGACCATTAATGAGTGTATTAAAAATGCATTTATTCAAGAATAAGCAAGTCTGATTTTCGTGATTCACGTCGCAAAGCAGCATCGTGCTGTTTTGACGACTTTTTGAGAGCGCCATCTAGTTCTTGATTTGTATAACAACCCCCATGTTAATATATTTTACGTAAGTAAATTTGCGGAGCAATTTGACATGCGTCTGCCTTGTCTAAATGCCACCGGCAGTCTGAGGACAGAGAGGTAAGACGAGTTATGAACGACAAGGAAGGTATGATGTTTCCATTAAAAATTGCGATGGACGTAGGTGAATAATGTTATAATTTAAGATTGTGTAGAAATAAATAACTTGTTTTAATAAATTCTTTAATTAAAAATTCAGTAATCATATGAACTACATTAATGTGAAATATTTTTTTTTAAATATCATTGTACTACAGAGTTTTTTGGTAATTTAGGGAAAATGTTTAGGATTATTTTTTATCGAGCAAACTTAGTCAAATCATGTTTTCGGTTCTTGCACTGTGTTGCTAATTTCCTAATCTATTATTAGCAAAAATTTCAGAACTGTACAGTAAGTGCAAGCAAAGTAATTTGGTAGGCAAAACGCGAAATTCTGAGCCTTAAAATCTGACTTCGTCTAAGGGTCCAGGTTTCGGCTCTTCGTTGAAATGTTAATCAGATAGATACATCTCATCTATACATATAATAAAACAGTAAAAATATTTTGTCTGTACATTTAGTATTTTTGACTCTAAAATGGATAGAGGGACACTTAAAAAGAATAATAGAAAGCAAAAAAATTTTTTTGGAATTTCTTGTCTGTCTGTCTGTCTGTCTGTCTGTCTGTCTGTATGTATGTACGCGTTTCACGCAAAAACTACTGGACGGATTTGAATTAAACTTTTTTTGTTGTATAGCTATTAAGTCTGGGTAACATATAGGCTATAATTGATTTTGAAAACTGGAACACCTGATGAAGAACCATAACAGAACAGCTAAACTATAAGAAATATGGAAATGGTGCCTTAACAAAAGTCGTTCAACCTGATGAGCATTTTCTGCTGACGTATAAAAATTGAAGATCTGGAACATCTGATGAAGAACTGAAAGAGACCAGCTACACTATAACATTTATGGAAATGGCGCCTTAGTAAAAGTCGTTCAACCTGATGAGCTTTTTTTGCTGACGTATAAAAATTGAAGATATGGAACATCTGATGAAAAGCTTCAAGAGACCAGCTACAATAAACATATATGGAAATGGCGCCTTAGCAAAACTTGATTAATCTGATGAACATTTTCTGTAGACGTATAAAAAACGAAAATCCGAAACATCTGAAACAGTTTGGAACACAAAAAGAATTTTTATCAAAGCGAAACTCACGCGGGCGAAGCCGCGGGCGACAGCTAGTATCTTGATAATTTTCAAATCAAAATTATATCTAACCAGCTTTTGCCCGCAGCTTCGCCCGCGTGAATTTCTCATGGGAACAGTTTTCCCGGAATAAACCCTATGTCCTTCTCAGTACTTCTAACTATGTGTATGCAAAATTTCGGGAAGATTGGTTCAGTAGATAAAGCGTGAAGTGGTAACAAACATTCTCACTTTCGTTCCTCTATTTCGTCCCACCTTTGTACCACTAGCAACTTTAAGGCCGGTCTAAACCAAGCTCAAGACAGCTGTCAAGTGCGAACTCAGCCGATACGCACTCAAGTTATGTTCACGCACTTAAGATCGTCGCTAATTAATAAACCTATATCAAGGGCGTATCACTTGAGATCTTCTAACACACACAACTTCAAACTGACAAGCTGAGAATTTTGACATGGCGTATGGTGTCAAACCATAGACTTAGTAAAAAATAATAGACCCGGCTTAACAATCTTTATCCAAACAGTATTTATGCGGCCGGTTTCCATGTTTTGAAAAGTACTTTGTGCCGTGGTGCATACCTAAACCCGGCGCCGCCGGCAAAGGATTTGGCACAAAGTACTAAAAATAGTGACAAAACATGGAAACCGGCCACATAACTACTGTTTGGATATAGATTGTTAAGCCGGGTCTATTATTTTTTACTGGTCTAACTACTGTCACAAGTCACTCTCATGTCATGGTTGTACTGTCATCAGCAAATGCGCTCTTGAGTAGCATCTTGAGTGCTGATATTTGTTTATTAATACGTCTTCACTCGGCTGATACGCGGAACTCAAGAGAGAACTCAAGTAAGATTTATAAATTAGCACCGCGACTCAAGTGCGCCTTGAAGATCGAGCTAAGCCTTGAGTGTCATGTATTAATACGGGCTTAAGAGTTGATGAATTGAGATAGAGAGATGGAAGAAGCTCCACCGACAAAAGTTCAACAAATCCCAACTTTAAATACATGTTCCAGTATAGATTTTCTTCTTGTGGTCATAAAAATGCAAGCAAAAGTTCATATTGCATTGTGAAATTTTTGCCATATTTTAAAACTGGCACGCAATATTTACGTATTGAAAAACGGTTTAATATCGCAAACACTCTATAAGGGAACCGTTGCACGTGACTTGCTCTGAGCGTTACATTGTAAGGGCCGATTCAGGGAATGTACACAGAAATTCAGGGAAAGCCACGAACAATGAGCTATAAAGACTTGTAAATATATTACAGTATCGATGAAACTTGACGCTGATTGGGACGAGAGTTTTACGTAAAAAAATATTTTACATAGAACAATTGTAATATTTGTATTGCAGTTATTATATTGCAGGTATTACGTAATTCGTCTTCTTATAAATATTTGGAAATATCCTAAAATATTTTCAAGTGTATGAAAATCTTAATGCATGAAATGCAAAAAATCCGTGCGTCCGTGCAGTTAATAGTTGAGGAGTTACCTTGCCGAAGGTTTTTAATGTTACTTAGCTTAGCTGGTATAGTTGGTGGATGCATGGGCTTAGCTTTGGGCTATGAGAGCTAAGTTACTTTACATAAATAGTTTGCGATGGACGTTTGTATAAATGGACGCCCCAATAGTGATTTATTTATTACTAGCCTGTGCCGACGACTTCGTCCGCGCCTAAATAACTATTATTTATATCTTAAATTCTAAGCGGTGTATCAAGATGAAACCTACGCCAGATTTTAAGTTAAACCTTCAAAAATACAATAGTGAAAACCGCATAAAATTTGGTCCAAGTAGTTTTACAACAAATATACAGACAGAAGGACAGACAGACAGACAAAAAATCTACAAAAAATGGTTTTGGCATCTATCCTAACTTATTATAAAAGCGAAAGTGAATTTGTTTGTTTGTTGGTTTGTTTGTTTGTTTGTTACCTCTTCACGCTTCATGTACTGAACCAATCTTCCTGAAATTTCGCATACACATAGTTAGAAGTACGGAGAAGGACATAGGGTGCCTTTCATCCCGGGAAAAAGCAATGTTCCCGTGGTAAATTCACGCGGGCGAAACCGCGGGCGAAAGCTAGTTGGCTCTATAAAGACCCCTCATATTATTTTTTTCTCAATAATCTTCTATGTACAGACACAGACCAGTTACAGTTTTAATATATGTATATGTATATAGAACAATAAATAAATTTTTCATTTTTTTTTTCATTTTCATTGATTGATATATTGATGTATTGATTATAAACAATTATCAAATGAAAATAGCAGGAGTTGTTCTAATCATCGATGTTTGTTTACGTGTCGCGCGTTCATTTAGCGAGGCCAATGCCACGCAATAAAATAACGAATGGACAGAAAATGGGTCATACTTACTTACTTCGATGGATCGACGACCCGAAGAGGATCTTGGCCTCCGATACTAGAAAAAGAAAACAATTATAATTATTTAAAAATAAAAAACACGAGTGACAACTTACTTAGCCTATGTCACTCGGAAAAATGCAAGGAATCTAATAATACCTCTCACATCAAAACCTGCTAAGCCGTTCAGGACTTATGGTGGAATAAAGAAACTTACATACATACTTACATACATGAACCCTGAAAACATAACACTCCTTTTTTGGTCAGTCGTGTAAAAAGAAAGGGAAAATGGGTCATGATGGTCATGTTGGTTGATTAAAATTTAAAAAAATTGTCAATTTTTTTTAAATAATTTTAATCATAAAATGTAAAGCCGAGAATAGAAAGGTGTGGCGTATTTTCAACCAACTTCCCAAAAAAGGAGGAGGTTATATGTTTCGATGTATGTATGTTTTTTTTTTATGTATGTTCGCCGATTTCTCCGCCTATAGTGGACTGATTTCCGAAATTATTGTTTTATACGAAATAGTTTATTCCCAAGTTGGTCCCATTTTAACCACGTCAGAATCTGTTCGGTAATTTTAAAGATACCTAACAAAATATAAAAATTCAAATATTGGATTATAGAGCAAAAGCCCGCGACAGCATGCCCTTCGTTATTTTATGAAAACTCAAGATTCTCTATGCATGTCCCTAACACAGAAATAGAGATTAGCGACTATAAAAGTTGGATCATGATTGCTTAGGCCGATAATTTGTAGCAATCAAAATATTTAAAATGGTAGCGTAATTTCCTTAAAGTAAAAGTTTTTATAAGGTTTTAATCCGAATAATATGAGAAATCATGCCATCCATTGCCAAGCCATTGGTGCAGATACAAACCCCTGCCATACACTATAACTTTACTAAATTATAGTCATGTTTGTTTTATTATTGTAGCTGAATTTAATAATACTTTGAGAGGTCCCCAAAGGTGCTTTCGACCTATAAAATTCACTTTTGCTATCCATATTATCTGCATAAGCAACTAAGATTCAAACTTTTTTTACACGTATATCCCAAACAGAAAAACATTCAGCATTTTTAAAATAAGAAAGATTGGTCGTCGCGGACTCTTGGTCTATTTATGTGCCAGAAATTCCGTGGAATTCTGACAAGTTCTGACATTTCAAATCAAACTGACATAAAATGTTTCGATTTCTTAAATTTTGGCCAGTGAAAAAATAAGTTTAAGTTTTCATGACAACAAAATAGCACCAAGTGCACTAAAAATTATAAAATAAAAATTTTTTCCCAAAAAAATGAACCGACTTCCATTGTAAAACTTAAAATCATGGAATAACTTAATAGGCCGATTAATCAAAAATAAAAATGGAAGTCGGTTCATTTTTTTGGGAATTTTTTTATTTTATTTATTGAATAGTAGCCAGACGAGAATGCGGGTTGCCTGATGGTACGCAGTCACCGCAGACCATGGACACCAGCGACCCTAAAAAGGTCACTGATGCGTTACCGACTTTTTAATAAAGCGATAACCATCGGGTTTTCTCCAACGACAAGGACACAGCTCTTAAGTAAGAAGAATCAATATTCATGGAATAATTAAATCACACCCAAAGTATATAACATACGTAGCTTGCATGGGAATTTCGGGATTCTGAAGTCAAGAAGTCACTGTAAGAGAAATTAAAGCAATTTTAAGTCCATTAACCATTTAAAACATTTTTTTTTCTTTGAATCACTTAAGCATTACATATTTCTTCTTTCGGCTATATTTTTTTGTAAATTTCGAACCGTTTGAATCTATGGATTTCCTCTTGCTACGATTCACACAAGATCTCTCTCGGTTCCTCTATAGTATATAGCTTCATCAAGAAGTGATATTTCTCTTCTGTCCTTAATTTGTTGAGAAGCGTAAGCGCCGGATGTGCGTGCATATTTTTTTTAATTTCATTGCATTTTGTCGTAAGTTATATTAGGCGTTGGATTGTGGGTTAGGACATAAGGATTATTGGGATTCTGTTGCTCACTTATTAACAATGTGAAATACCTAATAATTTACAAAATAAGTTATAATTTTATTTACTGAATTATGCAACTAAATGAGATGCAGAGAGATACTCATAATTTTACTTATTAAAAAAAAAAAAAAATAATAAAAATGCCACGGAAGCGAAATCCTGAATCACAGCTAGTTTAAAATGAAAAAAATAAACTAAAATCGTACTTGAAAACACAAAGTCCATCGCATTCCACTCTGTGGTCTACCGTACCTGTGTCTATTCCTTTGAGATATTTCTCAGAAACCAGATAAAGGCTGGGACACACAATTTATTGTCTTCTTTCATACCTCGCCTTTTTCCAACGCACCAAGATTTGTCCTAAGAGTCTAAAATGGCCACATTGACGAATCGGAATACGATTTAAAAATGATCCTTATAACATTTCATAATAAGGTTCACTTTTAAGAATTTAGAAAATGGCCTTAAAAACGCTGTCCTATAAAATTTAATGTTAAGAATTTACCGACAACTTAGACTTAGCTTAAAAGCTATAAACTTAATTGCTAGTACTTAAGACCGCTATTTAATAAAGTTCATAAAGCTAATACAGGGCCAAGAACTTAGAACGGGTGTGATTTATTGACGAGATCTATAAAATGCTTCCATGCTGGTCTGGAAGCGAAGAAAAAACATAGAATGTGCCAGCTACTTCTCTTCCCGCGCAGATTGTAAAGTGGAAGAATCCCTAGTTTAAAGCCCTTTCCCTCGATTGCCTTTTACAGTCTGCGCGGGAAGAGAAGTAGCTGGCACATTCTATGTTTAAAGTCACTCGTAATTAATGACACAGAATTAATATAAGTACTACGTACGGAAAGGAAACTCCCTGCCCCTCCCGCAATATGGCACCCTTCCGCACCTCCCGCACTTCTCCCCCGTTCTTGTGTGGTTGTGGGACGTTATGACTATGAAAACGCACACATTGACGTGTACACAGATATACAGTTTCATTTGTTGTAGTAGTAGGTATATTTGACGCCCCGTTTCTATGAAGCGCCCGCCCTGTGATAATGAATAAGTTGTTATATCTTTCCCTGGTCATGTCAAGCATAGCAGAGGAACATTCTAACTGTTTAGTTAAATCCGTCTGCGGTTTCGCGTTTTCACGCTTAGTTTAAGCTAAAAAAACAAAACTACATACTAACCACAGCTAAACCACGTACTATTTATAGAACCTGTGGTTAACTTTACAAATGAACTAACCAAGTAGTTATAAGCTAATTTTATGGTTAACTAGAGAGGTTAGGCAGCCCTTTGGTGTGTGTTAGCGCAACTTGGTGGGCGGTGTTACCGTTGCTAGATCATCATCATCATTCACAGCCTTCCGTGACCCACTGCTGGGTATAGGCCTCCTTCTGTCTACGCCAACCTTCTCTTGGCACAGGGTGGAAGCTTCATAGAAACGGGGCGTCAAATATACCTACTACTACTTCAAATGAAACTGTACATCCGTGAACACGTGGTGCGTTTTCATAGTCATAGCGTCCCAATCCACAAAACAACGGGGGAGAAGTGCGGGGTACGCAGGAGGTACGCCATATTACGGGAGTGGCAGGGAGTTTCCTTTCTGCATGTAGTACTTATATTAATTCTGTGGTCCTGAGCCATCCTACTCCAGTTGTTGCAAGCAACATTTTTTTACATCGTTGACCCATCTAGTTGCCGGATGCAACGCTCCGTTGCTAGATATTGTCTCCAAATACTAGAGATTCATGGAGCCTTGCGCCTGAAGCGGTGGTGGCCAAGTGGTAGTGACACCCGCCTGAGGTCGGATAGGACTCGGGTTCAAATCCTACCTATGCCACATGAGTTTGTAGATCAATCTGACTCATGTATGGTAGTTTTCTAGTAGACCACCACCTGCTTCCGGTGAAGGAAAACATCGTGAAGAAACCTGCACATTGGCTGACTGTTTAGTTTACCAGTGTCTATACGGCTACTGACACTAGATGGCGGTAGTCGTAAAAGTCATGTCAGATGCCTTTAGGCGACTTGAATAAAATCTGACACCAGTGTTAGTAATAACACACTCGATAAGAAAGAAAGAATGGAGCCTTAGCCACTAACATACAGGGTGTTTTTTAAATCATTGGCATCCTTTCTACTGGTGAAAGTACTCATGAACATGAGCAACTTTTTGTATGGGACCGACTCAATCCGATGGAAAAAAAAATCTGCTGTTCCATACTATTTTCCAATACCTACCCACCCGAAATGTATGGAACAGCAGATTTTTTTTCCCATCGGATTGAGTCGGTCCCATACAAAAAGTTGCTCATGTTCATGAGTACTTTCACCAGTAGAAAGGATGCCAATGATTTAAAAAACATCCTGTATAAACGAAGTGGCTTCGGCTACTAACAGCCTGCAGTGAAGTAAAAAAAAAACTTTTAAATCAACTTCAGTCGGACTAAAAAAACTGTTTGTTTGTTTGTTACTAGATACTTATTAGTAGGTCGGCCATTTAAGGTGTGAGGTTACTTTTCGTTCAAGTGACCTCGGATATGGGTAAATTTGGTATCAGTGCATTCAGAAAAATCGGCTTGACCGACCTACTATTAGCGCGTATCATTCATATTTGCATACGCCTTGTTATATCTTCAAACCAAAATTCACTTATAAGAAATGGAAATAGAAGGAAAGAGACGCTCACGGCAGAGAGGATGGCCTACGTTTAGAAGTAAACAAGGGCTGACAAAGGAGGCTTATACCCAGCAGTGGGTCATGGAAGGCTGGCGATGATGATGATGATGAAGGGCTGACATGATGATGAATGGAAATGGAAGGGAAAAGAGACTCTTCAGCACTCCTTTCAGTTTTCTGTTAGAACATAGTTCTTACTCATTGTTATGAGTATAATAACAAAACTCATAAGATAGGAGAAACTGTATTCTATGCACTTTCGTTCCAATAGGCACGTCACAGCACGTTAACCATAAAATATTAAGAGTTCAGATACGAAATATTTAACTTACTTAAGATTATAAATTTTAATATTAAAATGAATTAATGAATTAAAAATAGTTGGTGGTCTTTTAATGTCAAAGAAGTTATATGAATTATACGTGAATGATTAGTGTTGGGCAGTGACAACACTAGTACTAGCAGAGAGTCCAAGTAAAATGATTCCGGAAAGGTCTTTCGCTGGATTACATACCACAGTGTGGAAATGTGGAATGCAATGAGGGATTTTCCGAGACCCAAATTAAAAAAAAAATTTTTTTTCTTAATTTAGCTGTCAGAAAATCGCTTATTGGAGGAACGGTTTTCTGTAGTCTGAGCCATCACACTAATTTCTCTGAAGTTGGAGATGTATACGGAAGGGAAGCCACATTTTTTGCGTCATTGACTTTTGACACTTGACAGAGTGGTCAAGATTAAGGTCTTGCTTTTGCGATCATTTCTAGTCTTTGGGTTCTTTGAAGCATTATGATCATAGTTGCTAGTCAGTGTGTAGTTTTGATAGCATCTAACCATCTAGTTAGAGGATTCTTCTATACTCTCAATATTGTCAGCTTTAGACAAGGCTGGTCCATTGTTGGAATATTTTGAAATGACCGATCAGTTCCGGCGATCAGTACACGGTGACGGATAGACAAATATTGGGGATTTTCTACGCATCATCTCGTTACGTGAGTGTTTTGTGTAACTAATGTAGTTTTAACACGTTATTATGGCGGCTACTGGACTTGTAAAGAAGACTTTTAGTAGACTTGAAAATATGTCTTTGCGACTAAAAACAGTTATGCGACTTGCCTCTTCTTCGCACCGTGCAAAGTTCGCACGGGTATGTGTTATATTTATATCTAAAAACCATCCAGAAGAAGTTATCTAAACGATAGTGAATGCCGCATCAAAATCAGTTGCGTAGTTTAAAAGATTTAAGCGTATAGACGCGAGAACACTTTTGAATCTACAAAAGCATCATAGTTTTATTATTATTACTATTGGTTTGAGGGATGATGATGAATTTGTTTTATTTTCTCGTACAAAAAACAAATCAAAAAATAACTTGTGTTGATATATCGTATTAAAAACGTAAATAGTCAAAGGTCCTTCAGACTAGAAGCGGAACGCTCAATCTCTTTTATCGATTCACCTCTTGAAAAAATATCTCAAGTTAAATGAGAAACGTTTTATTTCTAGCGAAAATAAACATAAAATGATATAAATACGTCATCGATACACTGTATCGATAAAAATCGAGAAGTTGGCTCCGTGCCATGCGATGATTCGACTCGATTAATAGTGACGGGGATGAGTAGCTGCGATAAAACGTTGTGTGTTTACAGATAACTTGAAGTTCATCATTTAAATTGGTATCCCTATTAATTAATTTAATATCCTAACTAATAGTACAAATGCGAAAGTGAGTTTGTTTGTTTATTTGTTAACTCTTCACGCTTTATCTACTGAACCAATCTTGCTGAAATTTCGCATGCACATAGTTAGACATACTTAGAAGCATATAGGATACTTTCCATCCCGGGAAAAAGCACTGTTTTTGTAGGAAATTCACGCGAGCGAAGCCGCGACTATAATAATTGAAAAGTAAAGGATTTTATAACTAAGTACATAACTAATAACGGTGATCTGGATGCGACGAATAGGGATAAGAGAGCTAATACACTGGAGAGACAAGAATGGACTGCGGTGATTGCTTACCATAAGGCAACCCGCATGCTCGTTTGCCTACTATTCCATAAAATAGCTGAACCTGAGGGGAGGCCTTTGCCCAGCAGTTACACTCTCTAAAAACTAAAAATGAAATTATAGCGCGATTAATATTGACATTAGCGCCATCTAGATGTCGTATTTAAAATTCATAAACAAACAAAATAACGGATACTTGTTACATGGTTACACCCATATAAAATATATCTCGATATATTTCTATGGTTACACCTAATGCTATTCTAAATTACTTTTTAGTTACTTTCTAGTTTCCATCAGTTATTCTTTATTTGTCTATACCTCGAATCGAAACAGGCGTGTCAAAATTTATTCCAAATACCTACGATTTTATTATCCCATTTTATATTCGAGCTAGAATTTATAATTTTACTTCCTTCGCCCGTGTCGAGAATACGATAACCAAAAAGGCTAAATATATTTCTGTATGCAAACCTTTCTGAATTAGCTCTTAAAAGTCTACAATTAAGGTTGATTTTGAATTGTATGTTTAGCCATAGACTGTAAATTTTGTAGACTCGAAATCTAAGGCGTCAAGTCATTAAGAAGTCGGCGCAGAAAAGCTATAAAAGTAGTGAAACATAAATAAAGAGTTACCATGAATGAGTTGGGGCCACGCGTTCGTAATATTCAATCATTTGGTGACATATTGACTCTTCTATTTTTATTATTTCATTGTTTAAATTAGATATAGAATGCAGTTAAATTAATTAGTTACTTACTGCTTTTAACAGAACTAAATAAAGTAACGTTATAATAAGATTGAACGTAGATTTAAGTACATGCTATCCGGTCAACCGACATGATTTTTGGGTTGCATAAAGTGTAATAAATTGTTATTTGTTTGAAAATAAAGAAATTAAAAAAAAATGTTACATCAAATCCCAATTCAGTGTTTTCTTTCAAAGTTGCTCCAATTAGTAAATAGCAATCCGATTTCAATCGGTTTTTGGGAGTGTTCTATGTCCAGACGTGGACTTCTGAGACTTAAGATGATAATAGGTGTGCGTATTATATACCTACTACATTTTATCCAATTTTATCACCAAAAAATCAATCATACAAAAGGATTCAACTTATAGTCCGCTTAGAATCTAAACTTGGGTCGGGCTTTAGCAACTTCACTCCGGTCTCTTTGACAAATGTATAGTGAAGTTAGTTTCGAATGGTTTGAAATGGTTTTGAATGACAAGCTGACAACTTAACAAAAATAACAAAAACCGATAGCATTTAAATCGCATATATTTTCCTACTCGCTCAACTATCCTCAACCTTTAAAATCCCAAACATTCTACAAGAAAACATTAACATTCTTCGAGCCACAAACAGCAATTTATTTCGTATAAAAACGTGCAAAGCGGCGGAAACTGCGCTCACGCATAAACATATCCCAGTATATGTCACTCTGACGACAGCAATAACCGTATATTGCTGTATATTGCCCCGTGAATACATAATTTGTATTGTAAATAACTTTATTACATAGTTATGTCCGGCTGGCGAACTATGAATGGTGTTATTAGCTTAGCAAATCTGTACAGCGGGTTTGTGACACACTGAAAGATATATTTTTTCTCTTGCTATTAATTTCTTTTCCTTATTTGTCTTTATGTGGAATCCTATCTTAATCCGAACTATCCTAATCCTAATTAATATTATAAAAGCGAAAGTGAGATTGTTTGTTTATTTATTTGTTTGTTTGTTACCTCTTCGCTTCATCTACTGACCCAATCTTCCTGAAATTTCGCATACACGTAGTTAGAAGTACTGAGAAGGACATAGGGTACCTTTAATTTCGGAAAAAAACACTGTTCCTGTGAGAAATCACGAAGCCGCGGGCAAAAGCTAGTGAAACATAATTAAAGTCTACTGAAAAAGTCATATACATAGGAGCGTATAGGAATCAAGGACAGATTTAGTGTTTCTTTGGATCAAAAATATTCAAGTCATATTTAGGGACATACTTCATTGTTCGTGGCTTTCTAATTCCATCATAACGTTATTATAAAAAGTGGTTCAATTTGGTTGCCTTATTGAAGTAAAATAAATAGCATGAGGGGACGAATTAACATCAAACTTTTTTGAAGGGACGAGTAGGCACAAGATGCGAATTTCAGGAAACCAACGCCCTCTTATCCATATTAATAAAATTGGACACTATCTGACTTATTGGTATAACGCAGAGACGAATCCGCTGAACGTAGTAACTTGAAATTTCGGAAAGAGGTTCTTTATGTAGCGCAAATGAGCAGTACGTAAGGACTTTTTAAAATTCCACTAGTTAGAAAAAGCTAGTCTTCATATATTGTTAGCCAGTCAACTAGACTAACCATAGAATTGAATAAATAGAATGGGAGACGAGTGGAAAACTGAAACATTTGAGGGGACGAGTCGGCACATGGTGAAAAT
Organism: Ephestia elutella; assembly: GCA_018467065.1. Lineage (NCBI taxonomy): Eukaryota > Metazoa > Arthropoda > Insecta > Lepidoptera > Pyralidae > Ephestia > Ephestia elutella. The sequence continues at coordinate 7,189,351 of CM031590.1, forward strand.
TTTAAGGGAACAGTGGGTTCTAACGCTCTTATATATCCACGAAGTAGTTGAAGAAATAAAGGGGAGGCTTTTACCCAGCAGTGGCACCTAGTAGCTAAATAAAAAAAAAAATATCTCCACTTGCTTTTAGCTACCTCCCTGCTGCGTCTGTGTTCCCGAGCACATACAACCTGACTCTCTTCAAAACCAGAGTGAATAGGCTGCTATACTGCTGTAAGCTCGCTACACCTAGACCTTACTGTCCTCGGGCAAGATTGTGGTCAAGAGCAAACCTGTTCACGCACATATTTAATTTTATATTGAGTTGATCGAAACGTACGCGCACTGACAGCTGTCAGTGCGATGATAATCGAATTTGAAACCCTGTTAACTACCAAAAATTCTAACGACGACTCGTTTTTGATCTTCTTCTGTTTTTTTATTCTATTTTATATTCTATTAAAATCTAAAGTTTGCTATAGCAAGTTCCTGGCAGTTCTGTATTTATTTTCGTTACAAAGTAAATGTCATCAACAAAACACGTCTTTAAATCAAGATCCAGTCTTCTTACCTGCACCTGAGCATCCTCTGAAGAGTGGCTGCTAGCACAGGCGGCCACAAACTCATCTTTAATAAAATAAAAAAAGCTAGTCTACTAGACTAACTAAGCCGGACGCACGTACCTCTCAGTCTATAAGGGCCAGCTCATTGTAATTGATGATTGTCCTCATCAGACGCCCCGCGAATGCTAACTCCTGATGAAAGGCCAGGCCGAAGGATTGTTTATTATGTTGTCGTGACGATATGCGATCTAGTTTGACTTAAAAATATACAGCTTTAACAAGCTAAACCTGGTAGGTATAATAAGACCACTTGACTCAATCACAATCAAGTCTGGTATCAAGACCAATACGAATTCGTCACAGTAAGAGTTCCTCAAAGTGATTTTTTTTTGTCCCGAAAATCGAGTTTTAATAGCGTCATAATTTGAATTACTTCGTGTAATAACTGAATTGCAAAAGATATAGAGGCATGTGGATCTAAGCTAAAACGTGCAGTTAAAACATTTTGTAATTTTCTCGAAATAAGCAAAAAAGTTTGAGTATATTTTTAGATATTGACAAAGATTAACAATTAATCTTAGGATAGAAAAATAAGAAGTTTTTGTAATCGCCTTGTACAATTTTGTCAGTTATCCCCCAATAATAAAATGATAGAGAATATTCATTACAAACCCTAACCTAACTCACCCAATGATCTCTTTCCGAAGCATAATTTATCACCTGATACCTCGTACTTAGTCAATGCTGTTGCAAATACGTCGTTCGGGCTCTCTAATTAGCCCATTCGTGTTCGAGTCCACGTCTGGTCGGGTAGAGGCCATATCTAATGTGTCACTATTGTTCTGACTTATCAGTCTAGATGGGTTTACGCCGGGAAGAAACGTTTTCCGCTCATTTATTCTCGGGCGTAAGCTCACTTATAGATGGGTTTACGTCGGGCAAAAACCTATTCTTCCCGTTTATTTCTGGGCTTACCCATTTTTGGAATACGCAGGTTTTGCACGTTGATGCCGCATTATTACAGTTTGGGCATCGCTGCGTGGCTTGCATAAATTGACAGTTGATTTTGAATTAAGAATCGCATTAAGTAATAAACGGTTTGTTTTATAACGCGATGTAACTGGCCATATTTATTTTAAATTTTATTTTTGCGGGATTAGACGTTAACACACTGGCAATGTTATTCAAATTTCAAATTGAAATTAGAAGTAATTTTTTGTTGAATGATGTGATGTCGCGTAATTTTAAAAATGTTATAGCTTCATATGTGACACCAACTTTGAAATAAGGCGTGTTTAGTTTACTATTATCGTAACTTACGACATGATTATAGCTTATTAATGTGATAATTTGTATTAATATTAGCTTACACTATAAATTCGGCTGTAATGAACCAATTCCAAATAGTTTTGTCAACGTAAATTTCAAATATCATCGTCATCCCTGATATAATAATAAGTGAGTATTTATATATTACCAGCTTTTGCCCGGGGCTTCGCCTGCGTGAATTTCCCAAGGGAACAGTGCTTTTTCCCGGGATGAAAGGTACCCTATGTCCTTCTCCGTACTTCTAACTATGTGTATGCAAAATTTCAGGAAGATTGGTACAGTAGATCAAGCGTGAAGGGGCTGCATGAAAAAGTACTTACCACTTTTGACAGTGGATCGTATTTCAATTGGTATATTTTTTATGTAGCCCCCTGTACATATAGTCATGTAGAGTTCTATAGCTGTAATAGCTGCTTGCAAAGATTTTAACGTCAAGGCGACTGTACAATTGGCGGTAACCCATCCAGAACCAGTACCTGTACTTTGGGGACTCGTTCTGAGAAGACATCGAAGATTCGGCGGCTAAAAACAATTAAATCGTTATTATGAACCGTATTAAGAGCGTTGGCATGCGCGCTCTCTCCGTTTGGGAGATAGGGATGGGTAATTATTTTATCGATATTTTTATGAAACGATTGATTCACATTATGTAAGGATTTTTGGTTCTCTAAAGTTGTAATTAGCGTATATAGACAGACATATTATTATGGACAGCAAAAGTTATATCAGCGGCTACTATCTTCAATTAGTGAAGGTAAGGTAAAAACAAATAATGAAAATGTAGTGTTTATATTGATCACTAGAGAAACTGCGAAATAATATCCACATAATGTACGAACAATGTAACCTTCAAAATAATCGTAAGAATTCAATATCACAAAAGCGAGGCAAAATACATGCAAATTGTAACCAGTACCAATACCAGCTGCTATAAAACCTTAAAATGACTTGACGCTTGCAAAGCCGACTCAATAAAAAAGAAAACACCTTATTAATCGAACGCATTCAAAATTCACAATTCGATTTTTGAATGGCCGATGAAACACGATACTCTGATTTTGCATACACAAACATCGTAAATCTCATTCAATGAAAATGAGTATCGATATATCGATATCGAGCTTTACGATCGATTCATTACGGCGTGCCCTTTCCGAGGACAATGCTCCAGTCACGTCCGAAACAATCACATCTTCATTAATTACTTAGGAATTTTTTTATGTTCAACTTATGGTGTCTCGTAGTATAAGGAGTCAAACTGGGGACTTTAATTTTGTCTGTGGGAATTTTTAATGAGCCATACCTTATGGAGAGAGCAAATATTTTAATTGCATTTGTATTCCTTGTTTTACTGATTTTAAATCAGAGGCATGAAACCTAAATTGAATTAGCATACAAATTGCAAATGTTTTTAAGAAAAGTGCTAATTTATTAAAACACAATTCAAGAGAACATAACAGCGATATTTTGTACATTAAAGCTAAAAATAATATGGTTGTCATATGTACGATTTTTTCCAATCAATTGATACCTAGTAGAATAATGAATTTAGTGAGTTTTAACAAACAATTTCTTGCCATATTAAAGTAGGTAGATATCGCAAAATTATGGCGAAATTTTCGCAATCAAGCTCTCGTTTACACCACGCGACGATTCCCAGTATGTGCTAATGACAACTTGCCACAATTTGTATATTTTTTGCGCCTGCGCAGCTCGCTGTCGATTCGTGTAATTAACTTGCTTTCCCATCACTATAATTATGGCAAATTAATGTTATTGTATCGAAGCCACGATAAAAGATGTAATTAAGCTTTTGTGCGGTTATAAATTAATGTGCTGTTTTGATTTGGTTGGATTTTATTTGGTTGATTGAAATATTTGTTTAGAAATTAAACATTTTTTAGTAAGTTTCTGGTCTATTGGTGGATTAAGTTAGTCAATATCACAATTTTTTAATCTGCGTAAGTTTTGAATTAACCAATCCCGTGAAGAAACATAATCGTTGCTGGCTGGTTTGAATAGTTCGTGAAGAAAAAAAATGCTAACATCAAAATCATGCTTGCTATTTTCTGCTAATGATCTAATCACATTTAGTAACTATATCTAAGTATTATACAATACAATAATTACTACTGCGGCGTAGTGACCCGAAGTGGATTTTGGCCTCCGACACGAGATGACGCCATTTTTTCCGCCGCGATCTTGCACCAGCTTTCGCCAGTAGTCAGCTCTGAGGCTCCGTAGGTCTTTCAGAACCTCATCGCTCCAGTGGTAACTAGGGCTATTATACTATATTGTATAAAAAAATATATGTTTATCAAACTAAAAGGAATTTTGAAATGTCGATAAACTGTTCGGTTAAATCATCTAATTATAAAGAGATAGTAAAAAATATTTAAAAAAACTGCCTACAGTAATCTTAGTTGAGTAAATGAACGGTAAATTATACTTAAGTACAGTAAACAGCTCATAAACCACACCTAATTCATTGTAAATTCGCACCTATTACCGGCGCATAAAGACCGTACAGGGTAACTTGGCCTGTTGTTGTTTGTACTTGTTTCTCTTCAATCGTACGAAGAAGATTTGGTCATAAAATGAGAAAGTACAACGAAAGCTTTCAATCAAATATTTTATTTTCTAAGCTCCGTAAAGGCAGTGCAATTTTGCAACTCAAATATGCACCGTAGTTTCAATAATTATAAATAACTATCAGTCAGATTCCAGCTTCCACATTCATTAGAGAGCCCACTATTTAGCTAAGCGTGGCCTTCGAGTCTCACGACTCTTGGCTCTGTCTACCCCGTATGGGATAAAGACGTGATTCTATGTATGTATAAATAACTAGCCTTAAATTATATACCAGAACCTTCTTCATGGCCCACCCAAATGTGAAAATCGCATGAAAATCCGGTCAGTATTTTTTGAGTTTATCGCGAACAGATAGACAGACCCGGCGGGGGACTTTATTTTATAATATGTAAGGATGTAAAAAGCTATCTGTTAGCTGATCTGATTTTGATAAGATTTTGCATGGTGATAGTTAAATAACTGGAACTGGTTTTGCATAGAGAATTGGACATAGTCCAAGACCCGTCAAATAACAACCTCCAATGTCATCGTTGTACCCAAATTCATTGATTGTGAAATTTTATATTTCTATGATCGCCTTCATAGTTTTCTTATTGAAGAAAATTTTTCAACTGTATCTAGTCAATATGCTCATTGTAAACTGACAGACAGTATACAGCCAAAACTACTGGGCGTAGGAAGCTGAAATTTGGCATATATTTTCCTAAGGGAGTGTGGCGGATGGCCTGTGGTGTGGCCCTAGAATAGCACCAACCCATCTCTTCCCGTGGGTGTCGTAAGAGGCGACTAAGGGATTTAAAACACCAGAGGATGGGCATTAGCGTCTTTCCGCGTACTATGCCATCACACAGAAGGCTCAAGGTCACCCAAAGGGCGATGGAGCGTGCTACGCTCGGAGTTTCCCGGCGTGATCGAATCAGAATGAGATCCGTAAGAGAACTAAAGTAACCGACATAGCCCGCAGAATAGCGAAACTTAAGTGGCAGTGGGCGGGGCACATAGCTCGTAGAACAGATAGCCGTTGGGGCAGAAAAGTTCTCGAGTGGCGACCACGAACCGGAAAACGTAGTGTTGGCAGGCCTCCCACTCGGTGGACCGACGACCTGGTGAAGGTCGTGGGATGCGCATGGATGCGGGCAGCGCAGGACCGGTCGTTGTGGAAATCCTTGGGGGAGGCCTTTGTCCAGCAGTGGACGTATTTTGGCTGAGAGAGAAAGAGAGAGAGTAGCGGAGCACTGAGAGAGGATTTTCCGAAATTCCACGGGAACTAAGTCCCATGATAGTTTTATATAAAACAGAAATCCGAACGGGGCGGCGCATGTACATACTAGCATAAGTTCATACATTTTTTTTCCCAAATAATTACTGTTTAGGTACTTCATAATAAGTTCGAAAAACAATTAAATTAAATACCTCTGTACACCAGCGTATTTTGAAATGGTTGCTCAAGTAATAATTATTTTAAAAAATACAACTCAGTATTTAAATTTCATTTGTTACTTTTATTGCATAGTACTATTCGTTTTCTTGGTAGCTTAAGGTTAGAGTATAATATATCATTTTATGTATAGCTAGGCACTTTCATATCGTTGGGGTGAATCTAATCTTCTCACTGTTTCTCACTTTTATATGCGGTCGGTTAAGGTTGATCTTGTAATACTCAAAAATCAGTTACACGATAATTATATTAGTTTTACATACACACATACGTATCGGCGTTAGCCGGGTACAAATTCACCATAAAAGCACCATTCATCAATGAGCAAGGTACATAAAAGATTATTGATCCAATTGAATTTGAAATTCTACCTAGAGTATGTAAATATTGTTTTAAATTATGTATTAATATCCTACACAATATGTTGTAATGGAATAAAGAAATTGAATAGAATGTGAACCAAATAACTAAGAATCTAATTATACATTCACCGCACTCTTTTATTTCTGTGATCTCAATAGTTTGTATAATTGGGAACAAAACATCTGAACACGCGAACTTGACGCAGGCACATTAAGTATTTACACGGCACAAAAACACTTTAATTTAGTAATTCCAAAGCGGCTACCGAATTTAAACGAGGAAATATAATTAACGGTAATCATGTCTTTGTTTCAGAAACAAAAAACGGAAGAATGAGACAAGAAAACGGAACGTCGCTAAAGAGATGCACACGATGACAAAAATCATTAAGAAAATGATAATAAAGAAGAAAATGCATAAAATACGATTAGAGTTGACTTGATTGGTGCTAATATAAAAGACTTTGGTGGTATTAGTGATATCGGTGATCATATGTTTGTGCGTGGAGAACTAGATAATGTTATAGTGTTAGGACTTTGAATGATGCCTGATCGGGAGTCGGTGGGAGGTCCAGGGTCTGCGGGAAGTGGTGGTTTCTTGCCTCTTCAATTCCCGTCAGCGTTTGCAGCCTTCCATGCTTCGACCCCACCAGGAGCGCCAACCACAGCCATGCATCACGCTACACATTATCATCATCATGCTCAGTAAGTACAATTTTTATTTTACAATATTGGTTCTTTACTTTCACTTGAGATTTAAAAAAAACCGGCCAAGTGCGAGTCAAACTCGCGCACGGAGGGTTCCGTACACGGAAAGCATATCACATTATAGCTCTAACTAAAAGTCCAACTAGTTTCCAAAATTAATTTAACTTTGCAGTTCGATCCCTAAGACTCATACTGAATCCAGCACAAAAATAAGTTTGTAACACTTTTTTTAGACTTCCAATAACATATTTACAGTTTTCTGTATAAGTACTGTTAGACCTTGCTTTTTGCCAAATTTCATAATTTTAGGTCAACGGGAAGTACCCCATAGGTTTTGATTGCTGCCTAAAATCGCAAAATTTGCGAAAATTCGCCACATTTACGGTAATATCTCTTAATAAAGAGACCGTGGACCTGAGTATTCGATAGTAATTTCAACAGACAGACGGACAACAAAGTGATCTTGTAAGGGTTCCTTTTGAGGTACGGAACCCTAAAAAACCTATATTACGTGGCCTTAACTAAGAAAGTAATATTAATGATCAAATGCATATTGCCGAGGCAAATTGTATAACGTGATACTTTTTGCGGTTGTAATAATTATCTCGCTATAAAATTGCATATGTTAATGAGTTAAGTACTTTGACCCTCTTTACTTTTTATGTTTGCCTTCTGAGTAATTGCACAAAATTGACTTAGTAAATATGATGATCTGAGTACAAACGGAAGCAGTAAATTCCATATCATAATTGATTTCTCATCGCTTAACATTGTTGCAATTGCAAGTACTACAACATCATGACGATTTACCTTACATTTCTGAATGGGTCTTGATTATATGGTCCAGCTTCTCACTACGAGGTTTTACCTGTTTTACATTCGGCATTCACTTAGCGGCTAATGAATATAATTCCATACGCTCATACGTATGTCCTCATTGCAGTGTGCAATTTAACCATTGAATATTAAAACTTCGGTTATAATGACTTACTCGACAATTGTTATTTATTGCGCATTGCCAATGCCCACTTCTTATACCCGCGACACTTCAACGTTTATTCCCTTTTTAGTGCCTTGCTTATCATAATCCGAATGGCCAGCCGCATTCATATCAACGAATCCATCTACATACGTAATTTTATTATGATTCGTTCGAAATGCTTGTGTCCTTTAGTGAGGCGGCCGTTTCGTGTTATCCGCTTGTCTAGTATCTCCGTTCCATTTATTGGCTTGGCCTATAAGCTACACTGGTTCATTAAGCATTACGAGGACATGCAAGACCTTTTATTGCATAATTGCATGGACTTCTTTTTTGCAAGTTCACAATTTTTCAATACATCCAACATTGTTAAGCTCGCGTTTAATTAAAAAAGTAACAGTTTTTTATGCGTCGTCAATAAAATTCACATTTGCTCGGTGCACCTTTACCGATCTGCCATTCCATTACGTTTATTACAAATTCAGTATCTTTTTTACGTTCATCCACTTTAGAATTTATATCGGGAGCAGGTAGAAATTTTTAGATTAGATTAGACTCGGCGTATTAACCGTGGTTTACGGCCGAGGCCCCATAAAACCGAGTCCAGGTGAGACAAGGTGTTACTTAATGATAATTTATTGCACAACAACGGACACGTAAGCCGACCAATTTGACGACAGCATTAATCTTCTGTAACTGGACACAATAAAACTATATCGTAAAATTGAGGGATGGATCTGAGAGCACCTGAATCAAGCGTGCTGACGGGCAGCGAGCAGGAAGTTGTCAAACGGATTGAGACATTTACAATGTTAGTGCGTTAATAAAAGCCGGACGGTGCATTTCAACAAATGAGTCGTCGTATCTCAAAGGGTTCGTGATGTATCGCGCGGTCGAGGCTGAAGCACGCGAGATGATTAATGGCCCCGACGCCAGAAACGCCCAGCCTCTTCACTTCACTCGCGTACACCAAATGAAAATTGTAAAAATGTTAATTTACTAAACAGTTGATTTTAACGCGCCTGATGGATGTTACGCGTATATCGTCCTCTGCCACGGTTGCAGTATTTCATACTTTGTTATTGAGGCAATATCAATAAAGATTTGTGTATAGGGCATGAAGAAGAGAGCTGTAACTCTGTGCTTTTGCGTACCTTAAATCTTTCTCACGAAGATGGATGCGCAACAGCCGGTGCAATTTATTTAAAGGCCCTCACCTGTGCAATAAACTTGTTATTTCTACGTCTTATTTATAGTGATTGCGTAACTCGTTACGTGGAATATAAAATCGGGTATAAAATTGGTGGTATAAAGACATGCTTTCTCGGAAGTCGGGTTATCCTTTCTTTATGTATGCTCTCCTCGCTCAAGGATCCGCCTCAATATAAAGAGAACATAGAAGGAGAACATACAGATGCTTGAGTTTACTTAAATTCTAAACATTTTCTCAAATTACATATCTATTTACTAACAATCTGTCACTAACATTTATAATAAGTTTATCTCTCCATGATTATCATACAAACAGGTCAAGTTTGACGGTTCGTTTTCTAATAACGATTTTATTTAAGCTACTAGAAGAAATTTCACTGTCCTAACAACCATGTCAAGACTTCTTCTGAATTCTCTTTATTTGGATTCATAGCCGGATGCCTCCGGCTCGCCGTGGCCATTAACGACGTTCCTTGGTGCCTCATTTAACCCGCTGCTGCGATAATTGCCACCACGTGTTTATTTCCAACTGATCTATTTATAGCTCGCACAATGGGTTGGACACGATCGGTTATTTTGGCTCCGTTCGCTCCGTCAAAGTCAATTCTGTCCGGCCACAAAAGAGGTGTTGCGAGTCGCCTGTCGTTTGATTCATTAAGCAAAGGCCTTTGAACTGATAGATTGGTATCGCGTGCCAGTTCACCTATTAATTCTACTTCAACGTTTTCAGATTACGTTTATTAACTTAGCTCCTACAGAGCAAATAAGGCGGAACAGCCCTTTGTTAGTAATGTTGCAGCGCGCACTTACTAATAAATATTGTTACTGAATTAAGATAAATAGATATTTCCTTAGGGTTCTTATAAATAACAAAGGAAATATTGCAATAGTGAACTTAGTAGTTCATCATGTTTAAATTCCACGAGCGATTTTCACATATCTTGTTCATACATCATATCACTGTTCTGTTCAAATAGAATCAGAACAGTGGTCTCAAGAATACTCATGATCCAGTACGATATCCAGTGGTACAACAATTGATATAAGTACAAAATAATTTGCACACAAGTTCATGCCTGCTGAAAACCTTAGACTTTATGTCATGGCAGATTCCTAGTTTACCATAACGCTTTGTTCCAAAGCTATTGTTTTAGGAGAGCTAACTTCCTTGTGCCAGGCGGGTTTCACAGGAATTCTTTCATCACACATGTGGCGACACAAAGCATCTAAGCCACAATGAGTACCATTCTCCCGCCCGCATCCCACTACCACAGCATTGTGACTACGTCCTGCCTCACAAATCATCGAGATGGGTAAAAAGTCAATTGTGAATATTACTCGCCTTTTGAGGGCTCCGTACATATTTCAATGTTCTCCAGAGTATAATCCGATAGTGTTTGTCCAGTTGTATCGAAATAAATTAATATTAAGTCGATATTTGGCATCGCTAGGTCATAATGGGTTCAGTTCCGCTAATCATTCTTTTTGATTATCCAAATATTATTAAAGCTTTTATGTCTATACTATTCGTAAAGGTATTCATTATCATTTCAGTTACTGAGTTCAATATTGAACTTATTTTCACCCATAGATTTATTATGTACTGCAATCTTTGTCTTCAACCATTTTTATTTATTAATTTCTATATCAATCAGTTACTTGATTACTTCAACATATAAATATTATTCATTACCATAGACATCAAAGATATCATTAAGGTTCTTTTATTCTTTTCGAGGTGCAGAACCCAATAAACCATTATTTTCGATGTAAAACAAAAGACAGCGTGATTGGGCGTCGTGTGTGGTGTTACCATTGTTCATAAAGGCTGATTTGAGTGTCTAAAGCAATTAGGTGTTATATCTCTATCAGAGAGATCTCCGTTGGTGTTATGTTGGCTGTAGTTATCTTTGTCATAACAGTAATTTGAGGGTATCTTATGGGAACCGTCTTCGGTTTCTTTAGAAGGCGTAAACCATACCTCGTTCCAATCAGTTTTGTGATCGAACATCTCATATTTTATTTTCTCGTGAAGTTATAAATGTTTAGGGTTATAAAATTTTATTATGTTTGCTTCATCACTTTGGATCTGATGTTTATTGCGATTGTACTTTTGATTTATTTCTCTATGTTTTTTGATTTTGATAGGTTTCACTAACTGAAAAATAGATTGTGAGATATTACTTACTCTCCATTTTGTATAAATTATCGTTTTCTATTTAGGTTATCTATCATTCAATACCTGTGTCATGTTTTTCTAAAATTGCCAAACAAAAATTGGAGAACATCCAAGACTTACAAAACATTCAATATTTTTGCCAGTGACTTAACACATACCTATTCGTTATTGATCTCATTATCGTTATTATTTTGACAGGATTTAGAAATTTCAATATCTTAGGAAAAATCATAATTGATAACTAATCAATTATTATTTTTTTATGATTTTATCAATTATAATTGATTTTCCTTTGTATGTATTTGTTTTGTACAAAAACTAATAAATAAATAAATAACTAATTATCAATTATGATTTTTCCTGATGATATTAAAAAATGGCATCATTTCAGCGCCGATATCAACAGAAAGTATTGGACTTTGACGTTGATCTAGAAATAATTTTCTTATTCCTCGTATTATACTTATGAAAGTTTGGATGTAAGTTTGAAATGATGTTTTTTACTCCTTCACACAAAAATTACTAGACGGATTTTAATGAAATTTGGTACACGGATAGAAAAATACCAGAAATAGCACATAGGGTACATTTTAGCCCGAAATTCCCACGGAAGCAAAGCCCCAGGGCTGGGCTAGTTATGTATATAGGTAGGTATTAATGTAACTATTTGTATCACTAGCAAACTGAAACAACTGAAAAACTATTGTAACAAAAGACCATTTATATCTTAGCATTGTTATGGTAAAGCATATAAAACGCGCTATATTATAGCATATAGCATCTATACATAGCAGTTTTCAGTACCTTGAATACGAATGCAATTTTAAAACCGAAGTTAGCAGTACACGTCTGATTTATTAGTTCCCCGCTGTGTTTGTTTGTATGCGAATATAAATGTCGGGAACTAATTAAATGCGTTTTTGAGAAAGTGCGCGTATGAAAAGATTTACAACGGCTGTTTTCACTTAAAATTCATAGCATTAAATTAGTGTGAAAAGGAACCGAAGTAATTCGCCAGGACATTTTTGTGCAATGACCCTTATGAACAGTAGCCTTGGGCTAATTTTGAAAATGATTCAACATGAACTAACAAAAATCTATAGGACGAGAGAAGATGATGATGTGGAGGAGTTTCATAAGCATTGGGGATGTCGAAGTTCCTCCGTGGCCTAGTGGTTATCACGCCGGACTGCCACGCCGGAGATCCCGGGTTTGATTCCCCGGTCGGGTCAAGATGGAAAATGATCTTTTCCAGATTGACCTGGATCTTGGATGTGTATCTATATATGTATTTTTATAAACACAAGTCTCGAACTTACTTGAGCGTTAACTCGATATGTGCGATTTGTCCGTATATAGGTAGGTATATGTATTATTTAAAAAAATCCCTGTTATTTTAAGCTCTTTGAGACAAATGGTGTTAAAACAAAAAATTATCCGCTACCTGGCAACCCATAGTCCCTTCCGTCCAGATTAGTCGAAAGCTCCCCGAAGCTCCCGATCGGTCAATCGACCCCATAAACAGCTTCCGGTCGTAAATTGACCATCCCTGCCAACGACAGGGCATTGTCCTGATAAATATAGATCGAATATCTCGGTCATAACTGGCATGAATGGTAAGTAATGAAAAATACTCTGTTCTACTAGAGTTAAGCATTATAAAGAGTTAATTCAAATCATTGGCATAATTTCTACTGGGGTAAGTAATCATGATCGGTGAAGGAAAACATCGTGAGGAAACCTGCACTCAGCTAGTGTGTGAAATGGAGAAGGCAATGGTTAATTGTAAACTAGATTAAATTAGATATTGTACTGTTGTTTATTGTCCCAAATAAAATAAAATAAAATAAAATGGCAAACCACTCCATTAACATTGCCAAGAGAGTCGTTGTGTGTGTTTCATTCCATATAATGACCACGACCCTCAGTCATGAGGAAATACGACTAAAGAGAAGCACTCATGAATATGAGCAACTTGCAAAAAAGACATATTATGTTGTATGTAAAGTGACATTTTTGGAGAAAATGCAGCAGTGGAGTTTGTTGCGCCGCCTCTTCTCCACTTGCGCTTTGGAGGCGGTGGTAATTTTATGACGTCAACTTACGAAAAAACAAGAATATGACGATTTAAAACAGCTATTTTTTAGCCTAAATAAAAAAAATAATTTTCATTTCATTTCAATCTAGATTCGCCGATATATTAGAGCCACGGTGCTAGCTAATAATCTTCAACGAGAGTGTAGGTTTCCTCACGATATTTTCCTTCATGACTCATTTAAAAAATAATGTAGGTGTGGCTAAATTGATTCGATAAGTAGAAATTAGAGTACACTATCAATCACCACATTGGATCGAATACTTATTGAAAGCATTCGCCGTTAATAAGCGTTGCTACAGACGATTTAGACAATAGGAACAATGCACAAACCACTTACCATGTAGGCAGGCTTCGAGCACGATTCCTCACGAATAGTTCTTCCTTTAGACACTTAGCCGGCCAGCCACACACGATTATAAAGTTCCAAAAACACTGTTGAGCACTTGAAGTTTTATTAAGAATAATTGAGTAAAATGTAATGTTTGATGCGCGCGCGCCTTCGCTTTCACGTACAGACACGGAGAGGTTTTTACTGGTTCTGCCACCAGCCTTCTGCTACCAGCCTATGGCGTTGATCTCTCAGACACCGGTAGGATCTGCGCATGCGCCAGCGGAAGTCCGGGCGCCCCATTGGCTAAATAGAACTGCAGCACAGCGAATTGTGATGATTGATGAGTGCATCGGTAAGGCGCGCGAAATTCAAATTGAAAGGTAAACAAGATTTGCGTTGAAAACGGAACATTCCGCCCACCAAAATACCAATAGGATTTTCCCAGAGTAAGAATAAGAAACGGTAATTAACGATAAATATGTTTAAGTTATTATTCTAAACTTAAAAGCTAACAAATGATAAGTTGAAACGATTATACGGAGGGTAGAGGACATAGTTTGACCAAAGGTCTCTTAAGCGAGTGATCCCTGGCTGTTCTAACGGTTGCGACTCGAACTACCCCATCAGGGCCAGGATGCAAGGAAACAACTCGTCCTAATGCCCATTGAAGAGGAGGCCGATTGTCCTCTTTTATAAGTACGATTGAGTTTACAATTAACGGTGTTGAGTCCGTGGTCCATTTTGCTCGCTGAGTTAACCCATGTAAATATTCATTTTTCCAGCGTTTCCAAAATTGTTGTTGAAAAGATTGGATAAGTTGCCATCGATTTAGTCGATTGATTTTTACGTCCTTGTAGTCGAAGTCAGGAACTGCTGTAAGAGGTTCCAGCGTTAAAAAATGACCGGGCGTAAGAACGTTCAAATCGTTGGGATCCGAGCTCAATGGACACAAAGGCCGCGAATTTAAAATTGATTCGATCTGAGCGAAGAGTGTGGTAAGCTCTTCAAACGTTAAGACCTGATCGCCAACAATACGGTACAAATGACTCTTTGCGGCTTTGATTTGGATTTCCCACACCCCTCCAAAGTGGGGAGCAGAAGGTACGTTACGTTTAAAATCTATTTTTTCCGCATGAGAGGCTTGTTCGATACATGACGCTAGTTGTGAACTTGCACCAACGAAATTCGTACCGCAGTCAGAGTGAATAACATTGCAGCGGCCGCGACGAGAAACGAAGCGACGCAATGCCGCGATGAAGCCGTCAGTCGATAAAGTAGAAACCACCTCAAGGTGCACTGCTTTTGTGCTCAAGCATACGAATAAACACAAGTACGCTTTATCGATTTTAGCACCACGATGAAGCCCGAGCTTAATTCGAAAAAGGCCCTCCTAGATCGACACCTACGACAGAGAAGGGTTTTGCCTGATTGACACGAAAGGCCGGAAGGTCGCTCATAAAGGGTTGCAAAGGTTTCGGTTTAAGACGGTAGCATCTTATGCATCTTGAAAGATGATGACGTACAGCATGCTTTGCCGCAAGTATCCAAAACTGTTGTAAAATCAGATAGTTGGTTGTGTTCAGACCGGGATGAAAATTGTTTCGATGAATAGATTCGATTACAGCTGATGTAAGAACACTCTTTTTGGGCAATAATGCGGGATACTTATGTTCGAAGTCAAGATCGGAGCGCGATAGGCGCCCGCCTACTCTGAGTATACCCTGCTCGTCCAAAAACGGGTTTAGTTTACGAAAACTGCGAGGTAACTGTATCTTTGATTGTAATTTGGATATGACATCCAAAAAACAACGATGTTGGAAATGTTTGACGATAATTAGTAACGCACGATGACGCTCAGCGTCCGTTACGAAAAGATTATCTGATCGCGGAACAGTGTTACGCATGTTATTACAAAACCTGCGAACGTAAGCGATAATGCGACAGATTTTATCTAAAGAAGAATATTTTTCGAATAGCCGATCAATTATAGACGTGTGATTAACGCTTTCGATTTGATCCGAAACGAGAACCGTGGTGCGACGCTGCTCAGAGAGCACCGCATTGTCATCGTTTGAACGATTTTTCGATGTATCGATTGGCCACTCAGACTGTGGTTGAGACAACCATTCTGGGCCCGCCCACCATAGGGCATTGTTTAGCAAATCGTGAGGCAATTGCCCACGCGAACAAACATCTGCAGGATTTGTGACAGATGGTACGTGCCTCCAGCACTCGGTCGGTACGATATCTTGAATGTGACTTACGCGGTTTGCAACGAATGTCACCCAGCGAGAAGAAGGAGCTCGCAACCAGGATAAGGTAACGGTGGAATCACACCACAGATAAGTGTCATGGACAGGAATCCGCAGCGTGTCCTTGACAAATTTGATAAGGTCTGTAAGCAAAACTGCACCACACAGCTCTAAGCGAGGTAACGATTGACGTTTTAAAGGAGCTACACGAGCCTTTGCACATACGAGAAAGACGCGAACGGAGCCGTCAGACTCGATAACACGCAGGTATATAACGGCGCCATATGCTGCTTCGGAGCTGTCACAAAATCCATGCAGTTGATATGATTGAGCGCTATCGGTAGCGTATTTACGTGGAATTTTAAGATTCCTAACTTGAGGAAGCTGTTCAGAGAACTTTTCCCATTGAGAGATAATTTCCGGTGGGGGCTTATCATCCCATGAAAGACCTATGTGCAGAGCAACTACGCTCTGCTGCCAGAAAATGTGGCAGAGAGAATCCGGACAAACGAAGCGGCGGGAAGAATTCTGTACCGGAACTTCACCGGGAAAAAACCACCGGTAAAAATAAGTACCGGGAAAAAATCTCCACGCGGCACCACGTTTGCCCGACTAAAACCTAACTAACTTAACGCAGTCTGCTACCACCGTAGCTTATGAAGGGAGCTACAGGGCCCTATATGATAACCTAACCTATAAATTAACTACAATTGAACACTTACCAAATTAAATCTTCTTTCTCTTCGGATCCAAACTTGAGTGTCTTCGGGAAGGGGGAATTCCTAATCACCCTACCTAACCCTTGAGATCTCAATTCCCCATAACAACTAAATAGATTTCTTCCCGTAGTTTCACTCGGGAACAGCCAGATGTGAACAGCCAGCCACGTTTCACCTCTCACAAGAAAAAGTCACAATAACAGAGTTTTTCACAAACACAAATTCAATAGTTATTTAACAAACAGGAAATTCACAATTATCACTCAAACTAAACAACAAGCAAAAGACGCGAGACCGCTCCGCGTATTAAAATCAAACCGATATCGCCCTGGACAATGCAATGGCGGACCACACGCGACGCCATCCACGCTAGCAGTGTGAGAACCCCAAAACGCCTGGCGGCGATAACAGGAAACGCCTGCGTTTAGTTTTACCCAATATATTACAAACATCCCCCGTCCCGGTCTGAGAAGCAGACCGCTAGCTTACTCTACGGGAAGGCGGGCGAGAGAGGTCACACCTCTCCTTAAAATCGAACCGTCGACCAACACCTCAGCCACACGCGGAGTGCCATCTCCGCCAAGAATCAAACGTAATATGCGAGCTCGTCGCCAAAGCAATGAGGGCAAATTTGCCTCTTTTAACAATACTAAATCACCCTCCCTGGGAGGCTCAGTCCTGTCTGTCCACTTCACTCTTTGCTGCAGCAAATGCAAATATTCAAGCGACCAGCGACGCCAAAAGTCCTGGCTCATTTGCTGCAACATTTGAAAACGCGACAACCGATATACGCGTTCATCCTTCCACGGGTATTCGGGCAGGGCATTCAACGGCCCTCCCACCAAAAAATGACCAGGGGTGAGAGCTTCCAAGTCATTTGGATCTGGAGATAGCGGACAGAGAGGACGAGAGTTGAGGACCGCCTCAACTTTACAAAACACTGTGGCCAGCTCTTCAAAAGTTAGAGCCGTTTCTCCGATAATGCGGCGGAGGTGGGTCTTTGCGGATTTCACAGCCGCTTCAAAATCCCTCCCCAATGGGGGCAACTTGGGGGACTAAACTTCCAGGTTATTCCCCTTTGGGCAGCAATTTGACTTAAACTAGTACAATTTTTATCAATAAACACAGAAACATCCTTAAGATAATTTACAGTTCCTTTATAGTTTGTGCCATTGTCAGACCTAATAAGGGAAGGTAGACCTCGACGCGAAACAAAGCGATCCAACGCGGCGACGAAGGCCTCCGTAGTCAGAGCCGATACCACCTCCAAATGGACAGCCTTGGTGGCCAAACAAACAAATACACACAAATAGCCCTTCACAATACGGGCATTACGAAAGGGAGAAGCCTTGATCGAAAAGGGACCGGCAAAATCGGTTCCAACGCCGTCAAACGGTCTCGAAGGTCGGATTCGATCAGCGGGCAAATCACCCATCTGTGGTTGCATCGTGGATGCCTTCAACCTATAACATGCAATACATCGAAACAGGACACTACGGATTGCTCTTCGGGCAGACAAAATCCAAAACTCGCGTTGCAAAATAGCCAACAAAGCATTGCACCCAGCATGGGCGTTACGAATGTGTCGATCAGACACCAAAAGCTGCACCAAGGGTCCGCCCTTGGGCAACAACAGAGGATGGCGAGTCTCATATGGAAGATCCGCCTTCCGGAGCCTGCCTCCAACCCGAAGAAGCCCATCCGAGTCGATGTACGGGTTCAAACGAGCGACCGCGCCCTTCAACTTAGCGCGTGCGTCGCGCAAGATACGAAGCTCTGACTCAAACCGTCCGGTCTGCACGACACGGACCCAATGCAACAATGCGCTCCGGCGCTCTTCTGCACCTGCAATCGGCTCCAACCGCTTTGCCTGTGGGTTTCTACAATTATGTATGAAACGCTTAATCCAACTGGTAACACCCAGAAGCTTATCCAAGCTGCTATACCGAGCAAGTAGCCAATCCGGCTCCGACGTCGTCTCAGCGACTACAGCATGTACACGGAGCCCAGTCAAACTCAAAGAAGTAACATCTGTCTGACAGACAGGCCAAGAAGTTTCTGATCCCATCAGCCACTCTGGACCCCACCAGAGCGGGTGTGACACCAATTCTGGTGCCGTACAACCTCGGGAGGCACAGTCCGCTGGGTTAAGCTCTCCCGGCACATGTCTCCATGTTATATCAATTCCGATATTCTGGATTTGGGAAACCCGATTTCCAACAAAAACCTCCAAGGTATGTGGGGCCGCGCGCAACCATGCAAGCGCGACCTGGCTATCCGACCAGGCGAAGATGTCCCGTATCTCGACCGTGGCCGCCAGCTCACTGGCAACGTGATGCAACAATTTAGAAAGAAGGTGAGCTCCACTCAACTCAAGCTTGGGAATAGTCAGCCTAGTCCTGATGGGGGCGACCTTGCTCTTCCCTAACAAAAGCGAGACATTGACCCGGCCATCGGCGTCAACTGTCCGCATATAGACTGACGCGGCGTAGCCTCGCTCCGACGCGTCACAAAAGCCATGCAGGCTGGCTCGATATTTCCCGGGGCAATATTCGACGAGGCAAGGCAATCCGATTGACTTCCTTAATCGATGAAAACAACTCGAGCCAATCATCCAATGGAGAGCCAAACAGCGGCTCGTCCCACGAGACGCCCAAAGTCCAAAGTCTCTGAAGAAGACACTTCGCAGAGAATATCACTGGACTGATCCAACCGCTTGGATCAAACATACGGGCTATTACGGACAACACCGTTCTCTTAGTCCAGACTTTTGGTATTTCCAAGTCCACTTGGAATGTGAAAATATCGGTTAGCGGCTGGTACTGCATGCCCAGCACCGCTATCCTGTTGGGATCATCCACATCCTCAAACAGGTGAGGGTTCTGTTGGTGATCCTCCGGGATCCCTTCTAGAACTTTAGGCTCATTAGACAACCACTTACGTAGCTCGTAGCCACCTGTCTTCAATATTTCAATCAATTCATCCCGCAGTAGGAGGGCCTCCTCAATACTTTGGGCTCCGGTGCACACGTCATCAACATACAAGTCACGTGACAGCACGGAAGCCCCACGGGGAAAGCGGATCCGTTCCCGCTCTGCCAATTCAAGCAATGATCTGATGGCGATATAGGGACTAGATTTCAAACCATACGTGTTTGTGTTGAGTTCATACACCGTCACAGGATCCTCAGGGCGCTCACGCCAGAGTATCAACTGGAATCGCCTGTCCTCAGGATGTATGACTGTCTGGCGGAACATCATCCGGATGTCCGCACCAAAAACCACTTGATGTCTTCTAAAGTTCAAGATGATGTCAATTATGTCCCTATGCAATTTGGGACCCGAATGCAAACATAGATTCAACGAAACTCCGTTCGAAGTGGGTGCGGACCCATCGAAGACGGTCCTCAATTTGCCTGTTGAGGCCTTCACCACCGCGTGGTGGGGCAAAAAATAATGCTCAGTTGAGCTCCAATCAACTCGAGCCGGAGACATGTGACCCAAATCCTCGTACTCGCGCATAAATTCAATATATTTATCGCGAAGTACGTGGTCACGCTGCATACGTCGCTCCATGGACAG
This sequence comes from Ephestia elutella, assembly GCA_018467065.1. Classification (NCBI taxonomy): domain Eukaryota; kingdom Metazoa; phylum Arthropoda; class Insecta; order Lepidoptera; family Pyralidae; genus Ephestia; species Ephestia elutella. The sequence continues at coordinate 7,209,673 of CM031590.1, forward strand.
CAGTCGTTTCTCCGCAAGCGCCCTACTTTGCCCTAGGCTAGGACGAGAGGCAACAAAGGGTAACCTAGTTACAAACCGACCGGAGGGCAACCTCTCCGTGGTCGATCGAAAAAGGGCTTCGCACTCAGCGTGTTCCGGATCCATCCTGGAACTCATAGGTGGCTCCTCCACCTCCCAAAACCTTTGCATGGTCTTGGCCAAGGACGCAGATGCGACAACCGGTGGCTCCTCCGCGGTGCCATTATCAAACACAGGGCCCATCAGGGCAAAACCAAAAATCGTAGACACTGCCATCAGTGAAGACGAACCCAGAGCCTTCTGTGTACCCAACAAAATCCAACCCAATACGTCCGAGCCCAGGAGCAAGTCCACTGGGCCGGGATGAAAGACAAAGGGGTCGGCCAAATCCAGACCCGAAACCAAAGACAACACACCCGGCGGTATGTCTGTCGAGGGGTGCCAACCCGCAATGGTATCCATTACCATAGCCGAAGTCGTGATCCTCATTGTGGAGGACTTCAGCGAAGAAAAGGTGACAAGTGTCTGGCCCGTCAGACACTTCACTTGTATGCCACCAACTCCAAGAAGTGGCACAGGCGAGTCTTCCACGACTAAACCTAACTGGCGTGCCACTCGAGTGGTAACCAAACTGCTTTGAGCCCCTGAGTCCAACAGAGCTCTCAAATTAATGGCTTCCCCCCCACGACCCCATACGCGGACCACCGCGGTAGGGAGCAGAACCGTCCGCGGCTCTGTCCCAGCAAGGGAGCAAGCTAGTTACGGGCTCCCCACTCTCTCCAAACCAGGGGCGCGCCACTGACCCGGATAATATGGCGGGCGAGTGCACATCCCCATCTGAGGGGGGCAGAACCCGCGGCCCGGCCATACATATGGTACGGCGGGTGGTACTCCAGCCGTGGGTACTCGTGCAGCGGCGGAGAAAACCGCTGCGGCTGCATGTGTTGGGCATTGGTAACCCGCGTGGAGGGGGTGTCCCCACTCTCACGTCCGATCTAGGGCCCCCGCCCATGGGGGCCCTATCCGGGGCCTGGCCAGCTACATACTGGCCATGACCTTGGGGCGCGTGGTCCCGGTCCGCCAAGACCCGCGCAGGTACGCGACCCCCTCCCGAGGGGGGTGCGACGAGCGAAGCCGCGTCCTCCGTCCGGTGGTGGAGGGCTTCGCGCAGGAGCGCCCCCGCCCATAGGGGACCCCTGCCTCAACATCCGGGTGCCATCCCCGTTGCGGTTCATGCAAAGCATCGCGTGGTGCCGCCCACGGCATGCACTGCATGGTATGGCACTGGGACAGTCACGTGCATAGTGACCGCCCAAACAATAAAAGCAAAGTTCATGCCGCTTTGCCATGCGGCGCCTATCTTGTACTGGCAGTCTCTGCCAGTCCCTGCATTGTAGCAGGCTGTGGCCCATCCGGCCACATTGCAGGCAGTCCGCGTCCCTCGCGACTGCTGCCGTGTGCGCAACCCGCACACCAGCTCCACGCGGTGGCGGTTGCCGTCCCTGTTGGGGCCTACGTTCAGGCGCTCTGGATGGCGCTGAGTCCGTCATGGTATTCTCAGCCGCCCGTGCCTCAAACTCCAAAAACTTCACCAAGTCAGTGAATGTTGGTAGGGTGGTGCTATCCCGTTCCGCATTCTCGCGCTCAAATCGCGAGCGGATGTCATTGGGTAATTTGCCCAATACAATGTGCACCAGCAAAAAGGACCATTGGTCCACCGGCAGCCCCAGTGTGCGGAGCGCGTTACAGGCCACTGTAACGGGCGTGAGCAACTGCAGGCGCAACTGTGCCCTGTTGGCCACCTTGGGCAGGGCCATCAACTGTGCGGCGTGCGCATCCGCTAACAAACGTAAGTTTTGGTAGCGGGAGTTCAATAACTCCTGCCGTATCGTACTGGTCGTCCTCCACCCGGAGGTGCTGGATGAGCGACCGCGCTTCATCCTCAAGAGTGGAGAGGAGGTAGGCCATCTTCTGGGCCTTCGACAAATCCTGTCGTGCTACGACCAGGGACTCAAACATATTTTTATATGCTACCCACTCCTCCATCCTACCCCCAAAGTGGGACAGCTGAAGGGTGGGGAGCCGACCAGTAACCGCTGGTCCTTCCTGTCTAACAGGTGTGCGAGGGCTGGTCCGCCAGCCTGTCTCGCCCTTATTGCGGTCACCGCCTCCGCGATATCATCGTGCAGACTCAGGATCTGGTCCATGTCCGCCATGTGACCTGCGTAGGCCTCCGGGGCAAGATCGGCTTCGGTAAGCGCCGCCATGGCCGCTTCCGCGCTAATCAATCGTGAGTGGAGGTGATCCGCTCTTAGCAGTATGGCGCCCTCCCTGTCCTTCCGGGACAGGAGTCCTCCGGCCGTCACAAACCATCTCAATTCGTTGGCGAGTGTCGCCCTAGCATTGGAGGCCTTCGCCATCGCGTCAAGTCACAAACAAAAAATAACAAAAGGTAAATAAAAAACAAAATCAAGCAACAACACGAAGAACCGCGGTAGGTATGAGAATGGCACAAACCCGGAACGCACGGTACAAACCGCAAACAAATACAAAAAAGGTTACAAATATTCTTATACAAACAAACTAAGAAAAATCTAATAATTTTTACAAACAATTAATTATTTTTTACAAACGAACAAATAGAGGGTAGATAAACTACGCTCTGCTACCAGAAAATGTGCAGAGCAACTACGCTCTGCTGCCAGAAAATGTGGCAGAGAGAATCCGGACAAACGAAGCGGCGGGAAGAATTCTGTACCGGAACTTCACCGGGAAAAAACCACCGGTAAAAATAAGTACCGGGAACAAATCTCCACGCGGCACCACGTTTGCCCGACTAAAACCTAACTAACTTAACGCAGTCTGCTACCACCGTAGCTTATGAAGGGAGCTACAGGGCCCTATATGATAACCTAACCTATAAATTAACTACAATTGAACACTTACCAAATTAAATCTTCTTTCTCTTCGGATCCAAACTTGAGTGTCTTCGGGAAGGGGGAATTCCTAATCACCCTACCTAACCCTTGAGATCTCAATTCCCCATAACAACTAAATAGATTTCTTCCCGTAGTTTCACTCGGGAACAGCCAGATGTGAACAGCCAGCCACGTTTCACCTCTCACAAGAAAAAGTCACAATAACAGAGTTTTTCACAAACACAAATTCAATAGTTATTTAACAAACAGGAAATTCACAATTATCACTCAAACTAAACAACAAGCAAAAGACGCGAGACCGCTCCGCGTATTAAAATCAAACCGATATCGCCCTGGACAATGCAATGGCGGACCACACGCGACGCCATCCACGCTAGCAGTGTGAGAACCCCAAAACGCCTGGCGGCGATAACAGGAAACGCCTGCGTTTAGTTTTACCCAATATATTACAAACAACCTAGAATCCAAAGCTTTTGAATAAGACATTTGGCATGAATTGTCAAAGGAGATAGAAAACCCAGAGGATCGAAAATTCTGGCAACCTCACTCAAAATCGTTCGCTTGGTGCACGGTTGATTAGATGGATTAACGGTAAAGACGAACGAATCCGAAGCAGGCTCCCACTTAAGGCCCAGAACCTTGATAGTTGTGTCTTCAGTTTCGGTAAAAGTGATTGCTTCTGAAAGACACGCCTCCGCGGGAAGATCGCTAAGTAGCTCGGGTCGGTTACTCACCCATTTTCGGAGCTCAAACGAGCCAAGACCGAAAAGAGCGATGAGTTGAGTTTTGATTTCTCTGGCGTCCTTCAGCGATGAGCTTCCGGATACGACGTCATCAACGTATATGTCGGAAGTTAAAACGGTTTTGGCCTTTGGGTACTTGTGATCCTCATCGTTGGCCAGTTGCTGAATAGAGCGGCACGCCAGGAATGGAGCGGAAGACACTCCGTACGTTACGGTATTTAATACGTACTCTTGAAGAGGCTCATCTGGGTGAGCTCGCCAGAGAATACGTTGATAATCACGATGTTGAGGAGCTAGGTTGATTTGACGGTACATTTGGCGCACGTCTGCCATGAAGACAATTGCGTGCTCACGGAAATGAAGAAGGATCTCTACGATATTTGATTGTAGCTTCGGTCCCGTCAGCAGCGAGTCGTTTAGCGATTTGGAAGTTGCATCTTTAGCCGAGGCGTCGAATACAACGCGAAGCTTCGTTGTAGCGCTGTCGGGACGTAGCACACAATGGTGCGGTATATAATACTTGCCTTGACCCATTTGCTTGGCAGGTACTAGAGTCATGTGACCACTGTCGATATAGTCAGTCATGAACTCCACGTATTGTTGGTTTAAATTGTGATCGCGATACAGACGCCTTTCAATGGCATGAAAGCGTCGTAAGGCTATCTCTCGAGAACCTTCAAAGACTGGCTCCTCGTCGTCCTTGAAGGGGAGACAAACTACATATCTACCTGTCTCGTCACGGTAGTGATTACTGAGAAAACTATTTTCACAGCGTTGCTCTTCTGGGGTCAATCGGGAAGATTGTGGAACGTTATCGATTTCCCAGAAACGTTGAACAATTTTGTTTAAACTATCGTCTACGGTAGAAGGGGCTACTCCTAGTAGACTGGGCGATGCGAGTCTGGACTTCCCAAGAAGAAGCCAGCCGAAGACTGAGTTGAAAGCTCGCGGTTGAGAGGCGTTACCCTTCAGACGTTGTTCGAGAAGTGACTCAGCAAAGACGTCGGCACCTAACAAGACGTCGATCGGACCGGGGATGTCAAAACCAGGATCAGCTAGCGGTAGTGTTTTGACCTCCTCCCATCCTTTCGTATTTAGCCTTGCTATCGGTTGATCTCCGCAAATGCTCGGTATGACGAGCATTCCCAGACGAAACTTTACGTTACAGTTGGTGCCAATGTCGCATGTAACAAAGCCACTGACTGAGGCAGGGCTGCCCCCTAACCCATAAACGTTGATATTACCAGTTATAGGTTTTAGATTTAATCGTTGAGCGGCGTGAGCCGTGAGAAAATTGTTTTGACTGCCGGTGTCAAATAACGCGCGAAATGTATGAAATTCACCAGAAGCATCACGAATCTGGACTAGAGCTGTTGCCAGTAACACGGTTGTGGTTACGGTTGGATCAGACTGAGTCAACGAATCCTTAGCCACTAAGGTCGCCGAGCTTGCCGCCGACTCCTTATGTAGCAAAGTGTGGTGTTTACGTCTACATTGTCGACATGAAAACATTGATGTGCACTCTCGCACTGAATGGGATGCGTTAAGACAATTGTAGCACCATTTCTTTTCAGTGGCCACAGCCATGCGCTCATCTATTGATTTTGCCAAAAAATCATTACAGGCCGAGATGTGATGTTCATTGCGACAGTAGGCACATTTACGAATCGGAGTGCTCGAATTGTGAGCAGGTTTCGCTTGTTGTTTATCACCAACATTTTTATGAGTAGTGACGGTGGGAGCGACAAGCGAATGCGTGACGTTATGTCGCTTGAACTTCTGTGAAGTTCCCGGTGTGTCCTTTGAAACGTTAGCGGTTTTATTGGTAACATTCGAAAAGTGCGTGTCGCGAATTAATGCTTCACCTTTAGAGTGTAAGAATGCCCTTAAATGGTTATACTGTGGAAGCTCAATATCGGTATGTTTTTCCTCAAACTCGCGTCTTAATTTGGTATCGAGTTTGGCCAGAACATTATAACAAAGAACAAAATCCCATTTATCGGTAGGTAATTTTAAAGTTTTTAAAATTGTTAAGTTCTCATCGATCGTGTCTAAGGCGCGTCGAAAATCTTGAGCGTTCGAAGTCTTTAAACTAACGTCCAAGATATCACGCCAGCACGTAAACGCTAATTCGCGTTTATCTTCATAACGGGACTTGAGAGCCTCGTACGCACTTAAATAATGTTCACTTGCAACAGGAAAAGTTCTAATGAACGATAAAGCATCACCACTTAAAACTGACACGAGATAGTGAAATTTCTCAATATTACATAAGGAGGTAGAATCATGTATCAACGCGTTATAAGTTGCAATGAACTCAGGCCATTCCTTGATAGCACCGGAAAAAGTTGGCAACGAAATTTTTGGTAACCGCATATTTCCACTGTGCGAACCGGTCAATGAATTATGTTTCGAAGTGTCAGCTTGTTGAGATGAACGTTGTTCAAATTTTCGTTGAATTGCCAACACTTGAAAATACAATTCGTCAAATCGATCCTGAAGTTCATCGTCCTCCTCATCGGCATCATCCTTAAGAAGGTCCAAAATAATAAAATGGGAGTCATGAAAACTATCAGCAATCGTTTTTATTTCATGACAATATGAAAGAAATAACCCTACTTGTGATTCATCGGTATTGGCTAAGGTACCTACTTCCAAAGCCTTCGTTAAGCGATTATATGCTATAGTTCGTTTACGTCGCAAACTGGGCAAATTATTAATAGTGTACGTATTTTCGATACCCTTTTTAATAGTAGGTTTAGATTTACGCCTTGATAGTAAAGACATAATTAATATCAAAACAATAAAAACTGATAGCAACAAATATTCGGATTCGATAAAAAAGTTTAGTTGCGAACGTCTTCAGCGAGACCGCGTTCACAAGAATCGACGAGAATCACTGGGGCGGTATTACACGACAACAGGTAATATTGTCACCTCGGTCACCTGAGTTTTAAATTGAAATAAATTAAATTGATAAGGATGAATTAAATGAGCGTTAGGAACACTAAAAACGGTTTGCGATATTCGTTAATGTACGGTAAATAAAAAAATAAAAATCAGTTTTTTGTAAAAACAAAAAACTATGATTTTTAACCTAAAACGGTAATAATGAAAATGTGAACGCACCAAAATTCGTTGAAAATATGATACGATAAACGATACAACGTCACGATAAAAAATATTTCGTAATTTGAAACGAAATAACTTTTCGATAAATAAATATCAAGAGGAAACGTTGAACGGTTGGAAAAAAGTAGTCGAGTTATAACGAACTATCAACATAAAATTATGAGAAGGTGGATTTGCAATATTGTATTATTGCGAACGGTAAAACGGTAGATAATTTTATGCTAATAAGTATAAAACGACAAAAGAATTTATTTTCAACAAATATTCTAGAAACTGATGGAAGCCATCTTAAATCGATAAACGGTAGGTAAGGTACTCAACAAAACAAAATGGAACAAAGACTTGTTTTCCGATTAGTAATTGAAACAAAATGTTATGTTTATTCGTTTTAGCTGTACTAGTAAGTATAATAAGCGTGGAATACGGTAAATGAAGTAGCAATTACTAAATCGAATTGGTATTTGGCGGCAGACTGAAGGTAGGTATCCAAAGTTCCCGGGTTTCGGCACCAAAAAATGTGGCTAAATTGATTCGATAAGTAGAAATTAGAGTACACTATCAATCACCACATTGGATCGAATACTTATTGAAAGCATTCGCCGTTAATAAGCGTTGCTACAGACGATTTAGACAATAGGAACAATGCACAAACCACTTACCATGTAGGCAGGCTTCGAGCACGATTCCTCACGAATAGTTCTTCCTTTAGACACTTAGCCGGCCAGCCACACACGATTATAAAGTTCCAAAAACACTGTTGAGCACTTGAAGTTTTATTAAGAATAATTGAGTAAAATGTAATGTTTGATGCGCGCGCGCCTTCGCTTTCACGTACAGACACGGAGAGGTTTTTACTGGTTCTGCCACCAGCCTTCTGCTACCAGCCTATGGCGTTGATCTCTCAGACACCGGTAGGATCTGCGCATGCGCCAGCGGAAGTCCGGGCGCCCCATTGGCTAAATAGAACTGCAGCACAGCGAATTGTGATGATTGATGAGTGCATCGGTAAGGCGCGCGAAATTCAAATTGAAAGGTAAACAAGATTTGCGTTGAAAACGGAACAGTAGGTCTAAGGTATATTATCTATCCAAAAAAAAAAAAAAAATCAAAAACATGACAAAGAAAAGTCAATCCGTTTCTTACTGGCAAAGTGACTCGTAATAATAAATAATAGCCTTAAAATATTTTTTTTTATTGACGTAACTATAAAAATACATTTAAAAATATACACTGATGTAAATATACCTACTGGTATCTCTATGGGAATATTATTTAGGTTAATCGCATTAGATATCCGTCATGAGGACTCCCACCTTGTTTTATAAATAGGATGAAACAATTATGAACAATCTAACTAATATCTACTATCGTCCCGTCCCTGCTTCGCAAGGGTATTATACCAATAAACCATCCGAAATAATTATTTTATTTTTTATTTAAAACATTATTGCACAAAATTTTATAAATCATGTACAAATGGTGGACTTAACGCCATATGGCATTCTCTACCAGTCCACCATTAGACCAAACAAAGAGTAGTTAGGTAGTATTAGTAAATTATTTATCTAAATCTATTATTTTGAAAACGTATATATGAGCTTCCTAAGTAATAATAATGATTGTAGATTTTTCATTTCGACGACTGTGGGCGAGGTCATTTACAGGCATCCCCTATGACCTGCTCTACTGTTTGGGATTATGTGCGTACTTTTTAAGCTTGTGATCGGCATTATATTTTTGTGCGTGTATAAATTATGCTATCTAATACGGCGCATTGAGTAAGTGATCGCGTTTGCCCCCCACCGAAATTTTGAAGACTGTTTTGCATAGAAATTTGCTCTCGTATAGTCTGCTGTTGGCATACTCAAAGATAACACACAGTCAAATAAAGAAAAGACTTTTTCTTTATGTGTAACAGTAGCATTCGATAAAAAAAAACGAAAAGAGACATGCGATGTTGCGTGCGCACAGTAGCAACACTTAGTAACCCCGATCAGAGCTTCATTAGACGCAGGTGTGTGCGCAGCCTTAGATCTGGCCATAGATCGTGAATGCGACGACATTAATCGCAGGTTTGTCTGCTGCCTAACGAGTGAAATTGAATTTGTATTAATTTAGATTACTGATTAAGTACTCATAGATTGCTTTTTAAAATTGAAAATGATATTCAATTGGAATATGCAAATGGTGTAGCCTATTAGGGTATGTTATCTTTTTGCTATGTGGATATTTATTTATGGAGTACATATAGGTATTAGTTTTGTTTGTTTGTTTGTAGTATCTTTATCGTACTAAGGACCAGCGTTCAACCAGCGATAGATTGAGAGGATATATTTACTCTATAAAAAAGTACAAATTAATAAAGTTTTTGTACTGGGATTTCGCTTCCATGATATTTTTAGGTTAAACATTTTTCTTTTTTTTTTCTTTATCAGCCATATTATTGCCCCCACTGCTGGGGCATTAGCCTTCCTTAAGGCTAAACATATCTTGTTATATTTTTTGTATCGTGCTTATCTCTGTATTATAGGCTATCTAGAATTCCGAATTTCCTACAGGAATAGCAGATATAAATTCCTACAAAATCTGTCATATTAGGTACAGTCAGGTACAGAGAAAACTGTCCCCCTAACTCCTCGAATCCTATTCTTAGGGGGACTGTACATTAGATGTTTTAGTAACAAGCGTTGATACAGGTCCTAGGTTGCCTAGGAAGTTATCTATACATATAATAAAACAGTAAAAATATTTTGTCTGTACATTTAATATTTTTGACTGAAATGGATAGAGGGAGACCTAAAAAGAACAATAGAAAGCAAAAAAAATTTTTTGGAATTTCTTGTCTGTCTGTCTGTCTGTCTGTCTGTCTGTCTGTCTGTCTGTCTGTCTGTCTGTCTGTATGTATGTACGCGTTTCACGCAAAAACTACTGGACGGATTTGAATGAAACTTTTTTTGTTGTATAGCTATTAAGCCTGGGCAACATATAGGCTATAATTCATTTTGAAAACTGGAACACCTGATGAAGAACCATAACGGAACAGCTAAACTATAAGTAATATGGAAATGGTGCCTTAACAAAAATCGTTCAACCTGATGAGCATTTTCTGCCGACGTATAAAAATTGAAGATCTGGAACATCTGATGAAAAGCTCCAAGAGACCAACTACACTATAACATATATGGAAATGGCGCCTTAGCAAAAATCGTTCAACCTGATGAGCATTTTCTGCTGACGTATAAAAATTGAAGATCTGGAACATCTGATAAAAAGCTCCAAGAGAGATTTTTCATCTAAGCGAAACTCACGCGGGCGAAGCCGCGGGCGACAGCTAGTTGTTACTAATAAAGTTAAGTGGCTTATTTTTATATTCAATTAATTTGAAATCTTGTCGATCGATGAGAAATCGAAACGCATAAGTCCGTTTAATCAGGACCAGTTGGCTTCAAATCTCGTCGAAGCAGATTTAAACGGTTTTAATTAAAGAAACAGAAATAAAAACGCGTTGAAAATGGAGCTTAAACACGTAACCGAGACCTGCGTTTTGTTTCTTCATTGATAAGGGCGTGTGCACATGTCAGACTTATTATATTACAAAATTGTTATTTACTAGCTTTCCCACGGAAACAGTGCTTTTTCCCGGGATGAAAGGTGCCTATGTCCTTCTCTGTACTTCTAACTATGTGTATGCGAAATTTCAGGGAGATTGGTTCAGTAGATGAAGCGTGAAGAGGTAACAAACAAATAAATAAACAAACTCACTTTCGCATTTATAATATTAGTTAGGAAGTAAGGATTATATCTGAAAATTTCTAGAATATCTATCGGGAAATCTGACGAAGGGCAAAAATTAAGTGTTGTTGTGGTAATTTTTTTGCCAAGGGGAAAGGAAGTGAAACCTGAAATTGATTTCTTTCCTTTATCTCCTCTTAAAATGGATGACATGTAATATGTCATTGAGTCAACCTAATGAGCTTTAATCCATAGATAGAAAATGTAATAAAACGGCGTAAATCCGCAATTCCACTCAATTTAGGCTCGTTTGAATTATTTTGTAGTCTTATTAAGTTACTCTCTCTATAGAAAGGTACTTAATAAGTTATTAATAATAATTAATTTTACTTAATAATTAATTTCTTATTCCTCATGGCTGATTTGCGCGATTATTACGTGAGAATAAACACTCACAACGACTTTCTTGGCAATGTCAATTCAGTAGTTTTGGACCTTTCAAACATAGACATATATCTTAAAAACTTGACTAAGTATAAATGGTGCAATAAAGTATTGATCTATCTTCCTATTTATCTAAGCATCAGACAAGTGCAACAGCTTGTATCAAAAATACTAAATAATAGACAATCTTATTCGCATTTTATTTTCCTTATTCGCAGTTTACATATTTACGCGTTGTAATTTACAAGTGATATAAAGGTTAATTTTTTTTGAAACACTTGTCCAATGTGCACCAACCCTTACCGCATTAAATGCTCCACGGTGGTTGGTCGCACACAATCGAGTAGTTCGGTAGCGCGATTTTGTCGCAACAATTTATCGACCGCGCGTCCGAATAATGAAGTACGTACTTAACTATTGTGCACGCACCTTTATGACTTATATTTGGTACACAAATGAAATGAGCTTGGGAGAATTTTCAAAACATAAAACTCTCGTTTCCGCGTCTTTGGGAATGTTAATATTAATAAGGATATTTGGATTTTGCTTTCGACGAAAAGGTAAACAAAAGCGCGACATCATTTTTTTTTCATTTTACATGTCACTTGATAACGCTCTTTAGTAGATTGATCCTGCGGGATAAATTGACTAATATAATTGGAGCCTGACCAGGAATATAAACCCTCGCCATGTTGCGGACAAGCAATAGAACTAATTTCTTACTGGCAACTAATTTAAAAACCCATCTGTCATTTCTCCTGTCAAAGTTTGACTATTTATCAAGGGCGGATCCAGTAGGTATTTTTTTTTCTGGGAAGGGCACCGAGAAATTTTTAAGAAAGTTTCAGCTTGTTCTTTGAAAATTTCGAACGGCACATCACTAATGGTGGCGGAATTTTTTTTTGGAAATACTTACTTGTAAGAAACTATTACTACTAAATCCTGTTATTTTAACAACTTGTTATTTTTACAACCGGAATACCAGACGCACTGCGGGCTATCATCCCTTTTTGGTTAACATTCCCCCCGCACGCACCAAGCGCTTTTCGTCATCATTCTTGATGCGCACAGCAAAGCACTGGAACTCCCTACGTCCCTACCTGCGTCTGTATTTCCGAGCACATACAACCTGACTCTCTTCAAAACCAGAGTGAATAGGCTGCTTCTGGGTAAGCTCGCTTCATCGTAGACCTCATCTCTGTCCTCGGGCAAGATTGTGGTCAAGAGCAAACCCATATTTAATTAAAAAAAAAAAAACTCGAATCTTAATCAGGCTTTATCATTATTATTTTTCTTTTTATGAATAATCCCGCAATTAAAATTAACAAAAAAATGTACAACTACTACATCCAACAAGAAAAAAATGTGAAACGATGACAACAAATGATTGTGCCCACAAGTCACGCATTTACATTTCGGAACTTCGTCCAAAAGTGTAACTGTAACACAATACGTTATCAAAGCGTTCGTTCAGAAACCACGCACCTGTTGACATGTTTACAGAGACAACAGCGTTAGATGATAGCGTGGAAGTCATAAGATGTAGCGGGTGAAGTAACGATTATGAGGCAAAAAATTGGTATTGATCAATATTTACATATTTTCTTTTTATTTATAGTCAATGAACTAAAATAAAATATTTTTCATTTGATACTTATGACCAAATTTAATAAAAGAAAATTATTTGTATGCTATTTAGTAGATGTATACAAGGTTTTTTAGCAAAATTATTAACATACTATTATGCAGCGACCAAGAAGTGAGTCAATTTAAGTCACTTGAAAACCAATAGGATCTATTTACTTTAATTACAATGAGGCGACAAGGAAGCACTAGAATTAGATTTCTATCTACATAAAACATGCGCATCTGCATCTGTTGACACTTTTACTGCTTCGTATGTGTATTTCTCTCATTAATTATAAAAACGTCTGGGGTGTCTCGCCAGAGAAACTTGGTAGGCGTCGGACGTTGCTTGTTTATTGCCTCATTTGTATCGCTAAGTAGACCAGTCGCCAAATCTTAATATATAATAGTCTTGTTGTAGTATCGCAGTTTCTGGTAGTTAACGGAGTTCAGAGACTAAAGTGGCAAAGGCATAAACACATATGCAGAGAGGGAGAGAGATGGCATGACAGTAAAAAGATAGCAGTCACGGGACGTCTGGCAGGTGTAAAACAAATGATTATCGTAGCACGACGCATCATTAATGGCATTCGAGTCGATTTTACTGCCAAGCCGCGCCAATGGTGTTTTATATCAAAAATATTCTAACTTGATACGAAATTGTCATCTTGTAGTTAATAATTAAAATTGTTAAAAAATATTGTAATTTTATTCATTTTAAGCCATCAGTCAGTCAGGAACCGCGTAATCTTATGAATTGGGTCATACGTTTAAATAAGAATGAACAAATATAGTCGCGTGAAGGGTTAAATTTGTACAAGATTTTGTTGGTGCATGTCTGGGCTGACGAGGGACTAAAAGTTAACTTAAAAACAATATTTTGATAGTGCCTGCCTTTTACTTAATTTGGAAACTAAATTACAATCCTTAAACAATAGAATTAAAGTTTGTTTTGCCTTGTTGCTGAAATTTAATTAATATTTCTGTAATGACTAGACGTGTTGTAGCTTTATCTTGCTCCTGTCTCGGTTGTGATAATATAGGATCGACCTAGTTACTGATATCTATGGGTTCCGCAATAATTGGTTTTAATAGGCTACTGCCCTTGTGTTCAAATAATATAAATTCAATCACACTGATTGATCTATGTAGCATTTTTTTCGTAATGTGTATTGTTTGTATATTTCTTAGCCAGTTCTGTCTTTAATGAAAAACAATGTAGCAAAAGAGGTAAATATATTTAAAAACATACATACATTAGCAGGGATATCGCGATATAAATCGCTTCCTTTATCGTCACACTTGCTGGAAACGAAATCTATATGTTTTTATCGAAACGTATAAAATGCGGTGCATTTTTAAACAGTTTTAATAAATATGTTACACCTGATAAGACGCAGCCCAAGTCAAAAGAGACTTCAGAACAATTTCAAAAACAAATTACAATCATCATAGCTCTGTAGACTTCAATGCTAGCTGTAGATTACTACATTACTATATTTTACGGTTACTTAATTGCCGTTTGTAGTGAATGAACGATCATATAAAATAACTAGCAGTCTTGGTCAATTATAAAACAAATTTTACAGAATTACTTATAGTGCTTAAAACTTACCTATGTCCGAAAATGTGTTCTAGCGAATGCTGGAAGTTTTGACCAAAGGTCACAATTCACCATGGACCTCTGCCTAGCAGCGGGAAAACAAATCTTAACAAAAAAGTTCAAAACGCTCTTTATTGTACCGACTACCCGCTATCGCTTATGCTCTGACCCACCAATAACAAAACCCAAGAATCCAGTTATTACTAAATTGGAAACCCATTTGTGAAAACTCGTAAAATCTTTTTTACAATTTCATTACCTTATAACATATGCGTTTTCGGAATTGCATAAAATGCATAAAAGCCTTATTTTGGTGTGGGTTTAAGGCTTTCACGGTAAGCTGTTTCACCTTATTTAGATATCAACGCGCACTAGAGTTACCGAACCGGTTTTGGGAATATTTTACGAGCGATATCAGTGCATTATAGTGTTTGGACATAGTGTCAGGGATATAGTATAAAGATAAGGGTATATTCCATTTAGAAAAATACTGTTTCTAAGGTTTAATAAGCTTAAAATTAAAAGATATTATGTAAGAGAGATCAGATCTATAATGTAGTAACTCCAGTAAGTCTATCCAATTTAGTTGATCATTTCTATATATTTGAAAATACGGTAAAGGGTCTAGAATAAAAAGAAACCTTTGAATGTATGGATCTAGGGTTTTTAACAGGTAAGAAAATTTAAACTTATTTACACGCTAACGACAAAAATTACTTAAAACCTGAAATTATCCTTTATTGTCTATTATCTCGTATGAAGAGAGTGATGAGTGTAGAGGAAGCAAGAGAGATCTGTAAGGATCGTAGCAAGTGGAAATCGCTAGTCTCTGCCTACCCCCACAGGAAAAACGCGTGATAATATGTATGTATGTATGTCTATTGTCATACCACCAACCCTTCAGTCTCAGTAGTATCCTAGTTAAAAAAAAGTGTTCAAACCATTTGACCTCGCGTTCCATCCCTTGTTATTCTTAAAGGTCAAATCCCTTCAGGGCTGTCCGCAGCAAATGGCGGCCCAATAAAAATGTCGGGCCCTTTACGACTCATTCCAGTTTTACAGCGTCTGTATAAAAGAATATATCTCGTAAACAGCCCGTATGCAGCCCGTCGCTTGCGCAGGTCTCGTGTTATAGAGAAATTGTATTAAGATGTTTATTGTCATTTTAATACTAAAAGTCATCTGCGTAAATATTCAAAAGTGTGTTTTGTTATAACTGACGTTCCCGTGTGTGGAAAAAAGTAAGAAAGCTAAGGTTTAGAAGTATATTTTGAGACCAAAAAGTTTGCTATCCTAACTAATATTATAAATGCGATAGTGAGTTTGTTGGTTTGTTTGTTTGTTACCTCTTCACGCTTTATCTCCTGAACCAATCTCCCTGAAATTTCGCATACACATAGTTAGAAGTACGGAGAAGGACATAGGGTACCTTTCATCCCGGGAAAAAGCACTGTTCCCGTGGAAATTTCACGCGGGCGAAGCCGCGGGCAAAAGCTAGTCTATTATATGAAAGCAGACTTAAACACTTAAAAAAAAACTGTGTATGAAAGTATTTAACGCTCACTAAAAAACAAGTGAAGACTGAAGTATACAGCAATAAGTAAAAAAATTAAAAATCTAACGGCAATTCAATTTGACTGAGTGTGAGTTAACTCTGGGCACTGATACAGACACAGCATCACGTCTTTATCGCTTACGGGGTAGACAGAGCCAAGAGTCGTGAGACTCGAAGCACTCGAAGGCTACAGAAATAGTGACAGATTGCTAGCTCATCGCATAAGACAAGAATCCCCAGTTTGAAGTCCCTTCCCCCCTCGTCCCTTTCCTTCTCGTCCTTTCGTCCCTTGATTGACTTTTACAATCTGCGGGAAGAGAAGTAGATCAGCATGGAAGCAGAACCCACTGGTCCCTTAAAATTGTGTGCACACAAATTTACACACAAACACCCTGTGAGCACTCGTCCCCTGAAATGTTAAAAGTTCCTACTCGATCTAGAGCCCAATACACATTACTCCGTGTCTTTGACACTACTATGTCTCATTATTTCAATTTCTGTGGCTATCATCACGAATGGCTATTGGCAAAGTTCATTGTAAACATCGCAGCACTGAGTCTAAATTACTTAGTAGATTGCGCGCTCGTTGACAAGTTGAATAGCGATAAAGTTAAGTGAACACGTAATGTATTTAAGTGAGATGGGTCATCTAAAGTTCATCGTACGTTGATCAACGCATCAATTGTCGTAGTGCATTTTTATCGGCCAATGATATTGTTTTCTTCTTGTGAAAATAATGTCTGATTCATTGTTGTCAAAGAAGAAATAGTAAATGGATGTTTATTGGGGTGATTTATACCGCTAGTTGGTAGTAGACAGATTTTTTTCTTAAAACCATCAGAGACCTTCAAATATTTGCACTTACATTCGGACTGCATTTAGAGGTATATTTATCATAATATTTTTTGTTTATTATGCTATTCCCTATTAGAAAAACAGGTTTAGTCGGCGGCTGTGCGAAAAATCAAGGCGCCAATTTCATGCAATGTCCTTAAAGGTAACTTGGTATACATGATGATATTTTCTGTGTGTGTGACTGAGATTTCCTTGGAAAACTAATCATTTGCTGCGAAAATTTGACTGGTGGATTAAATGTCACTCTGTAAGTATAAACTAAATCGAGTTCCTTTAGCAATATAGAGTAGTATTGAACCGGGCATAATGTCAGCTATCAGCGGTCAAGCAGATACCCTCCAGGCCTTTAGTATTGATTACTAAATGAAATAATTATGAGCTCTGTGCACGTGTTTCAGTATAACTGTTTTTGTCCTATTTGTATGAGGTTCGAGATAAAAGGGGGACAAGGATGCCTTTTTATAGTTCCAGTTCTTAAGGCATAAGGGTATCGTACTTCTTACTTATATTACAATTTATTTATTTGTTTATTTTATTTACATCTAACAACTATCAAAATCATTCGAAAGTTAATAAGATGTTTGTGTTTTGAAGTTTGTTACTCAATCATGGAGGTTTACTAGACGGATTTTGATGAAATTTTGTATTTAGGTAGAGAATTACCACAGAAATCAGAAAATTTTGAGTATGACCTACATAAACTCTAGGTTACTTAGGGTTTATCCCGAAATTATTATCATATTGTATAATGTGTTTTTTCGAGCATTTCAGTGACTTTTGTGCATTTTAAATTATTCCGTCTCACTATTTCTAGTTTTTCAGAAATCTAACTTCTTGTGCAGAAATCTCAGTACTTTTTCAGAAATCTAACTTTGTATGTTATTTTCTATATATGGTCCAATAAAGTGTTGATCTATCTATCTATCTTCTCTGTGACCATCTTGACATTTTGCGATACGTGAGCTGGTGAACTGGTGCTGCTTGGGACTTGTCTGCGTGCCTAACAAATACATATAGAATAGAATATGTTTATTTCTTAAATAAAATACACAACACAACAAAAAAAAAATACAAAAAAAATGGAAACATGCCGACAACAACATAAATTGGTACTCTGCAAAATGGGGGCACACGGAAATGTTGTCATGGCGTCAGTTTGTGCTGTGTAGGTATCCAAGAAAGGGGATTCACTTAGCATATGATAGGGAAAGATGTTTTTTTATTATTTACTCTGCTCTCTCACTAATATGTAGTCTGGATCTATATATTTTTTACGTATGTCTACCTAAATACTTAATTTATATCATCACCATATTCCTTACCATATCCCACCATCTACAGTCGGCGCTACGTCAAGTTACATACAATTTAATCAAAAGTCAAAATAATTAATTAATATATGATAAATAATATTTTAAGACTGCAATTACAAATCATTTAATCTACAATCAATTGTAATCTACGGCTTTATCAATGAGGAAGTCTTCCTTAGGAGGCTCACATCCGCAGCCCAAAATAGACCCGTCATAATTCACGTCGTCCAATGACCTGCGCGGCCGCAGCGGCGGAAATGACCGCACTAGACTCCGTTCAGTTTGCTCCGCTTGGCACCTTAGGTTTGACCCTAAACGGGTCAATGTTGGACCAACCAATCAGGCAACCCACATGCTCGTTTGCCTACTATTCTATAAAAAAAAAAAAAACGAGGTGGTCATCTTCTTCAGCATTTTTAGCTTATGAAGAGTCATGACAGACTATAGACACAAAAAAAAATATATGTAGTATATTTGTAGTATTTATACAAATTTAGTCACTTTGTGCACCCATGCCTTACTTAATTCTGTTTATCCCGAAGGTTGACTGGTAGAGAATGCTGTTAGAATTAAGTCCGCCTATTAATTTGGTTTAATAAAGTTTTAAATAAATAATAAAAATCATTAAATTTTCTACTTTTAACTATATGGAACAAAATGGAAGAAACTGACGTCTTCCATTTTGTTCAATCGCTTGCCATTTCACTTCCTTTTACACCAAAATCTGCTGTTCATTCATTCCATCTTCGACATCATCCCTAGACAAAACCGTGATACCCATAGGGGAATATATCTGGGTATCATGGTTTGGCTTTGTATATTTTCTAACAAAAGACGTCCTATGCAAGAGAGCTGATGACGTCCTTTGTTGAAATTATGTTTAACTATTTGGGTTGACATCTACAAAATTTTGGGCTAAACCTGGATGCGATCTGCAGGAAACCGGGCAAAATAAAAAATGAGGAGGCCTATACCCAACAATGGGTGATACCGGGCTAAAGAAGAAGATTTGGGCGTTAATCTACACTAGTATAACCACTGGATATAAATGGGGATACAGATACACAGAACAGACCACTGGATGCAGATGGGTGTAACTATAAGTTTCGACATGAAGTTAAGTCTCTAAAATCATCAATTTCATTGTAGCCTATAGAATTTCGCTTCAGGGTTGCCAGTATTTGTCGTTATGCTGTCATATACACAATGAAAATTTCAGCTTCATAACCTGCTAAAAGCGGTTGCTGAGTAAAATGGCTTCGGCCTTCACACATTTTAATCACCGATGAGGGTTACTTACTACTTACTTACTATTCGGGCTCAGTGACCTAAAATGAGTCTTGGCCTCCAACACAAGAGCACGCCAGTGTCTTCGATCCCGCGCAAGCTCCCGTCAGTCGTCGTCAACTTGCAGCTCGCGCAGGTCAACCTCAAACATATCGCTCAAGCTTACAGAAATATTTAATGAAATGAAATGAAAAAAAATATATATATTTATTTTTCCACAACAACAATACATGAATATGAATTGGGAGGTGGACTGGAGCCTAAACTAGGTAGAACCTGTATTTCAGGCCTCCAGGACACCCATCCGCGGCAAGAGAAGTACAGTCTATTGTTGCATTAGAGATATGTTCTTAACTAAACTTATGTTCTATGTATATGACATGTAGAATTAGGTTTAATCAACGTTACAGTTTTGTATATGTAGTAGGGTTTTTTTTAAAAATTTATTGCCATCGGATCAAATCAAGCAGGAACAAGAGGAACACACCATTTACTCCGGCGCAGTACACCGGGCACACCAATAAAATAATGCTCCATGATTTATTTGTAAACAGAGGGACGTCAGCGCGCAGACGCAATATTGTGTGTACTATACTGTGTACATCATCACATTCTACAATACATCGTCTTACAACTTCCAATTTTTACCTTATTCCATTGACATAAAAACCAAGTCGGACCCCAAGTTATGCCGGTGACTGTACTTCGATGTACACCCGCAGGAAATCGTTTTTATTTACGTTATTACGCATTTATACGGTCTATTTTGTTGTTTGTATCAGAAATGATGTGAATGCAGCTATTTGATTTGCTTTTACTATGAGTTTGTCGAGAATATTTCCGTTTCTATTTCCTTTATTTTATAATACATAGTATCATATAATACTTCACAGTCTCAAGTGATCAATATAACTTAAACTTAAATAACTTTTTAAGCTGCTTAACCAAGATCCTTTCTTTTTATCTTTACCATTTTCCAAAAAAGTGGGGTAAATGTTACATATTTTGTTCTTTCGCTTACCAGACTCTAAACCTTACCCTTAAAACATTAAAAACTTAAATCAAGATAAATAACCAAATAATAAATTGAACATTACCAATAAAAAATAGACAAAAAACCCAAAACAGTAGCGTCATCCAGATCCCAACACCTCTAGCGTGTGTGCACAGTGCCCGGCAATTGTTTACATTGCCCGACTTTGTTTATTTTCGCTGCATATGGATTAAAAAGCGAACGCAGTCCATTTTGGGTGTTTATTACCTGCTTTTATTTAGACGTTGAACTGTAACAGTAAATTATTTATTACTAAATTTATGCTGTCTTTATGTTATAGCGAGTCTGTTCGTCTGTTTTTATTCTTTGTCCTAATATAAACAGGATTTGGATGTCCGAAAGAGGGCACTATTATTGATGCATAAAAATCTTAAGAATTTAGCATGTTTTGCGAACATTATTGTGTACATTTGAAGGGATTTGATAAGTCAAAGTCAAAGTCAATTTTTTTTATCGAAACTTGGCCTTCAAAGAAGGCTCTTTTTCACGTCGATAACTAATTATTTAATCATAATATATTATGTCTCAAAGCTACAAACTACTAGCATTTCGGAACGACCACTGCTGAGAAGAAATGCCGAAAGAAACTTAAAAGAAAGAAAGAACGAAAAAAGATAGGAACTAGAAGGAAAAGACGAAGGACAGAGATGAGTGGAGGGAATTAGGGGAAGCCTTTGCCCAGCAGTGGGACATAAATAGTGAAAAAAAAAACGAACATTAAATGAATGAAAAGCAGTTACCGGTCCCCATTCAGTAATATACTTGAAACCATTGCTGCGCACCCATTAAATAACAAAATTAGTGAAAATATATCAAAATAAGAATAATTCTTCTTCTTCTTCTTCAGCCCTGTATCACCCATTGTGGGGAATAGGCGTCCTCGTGGTTCCTCCATTTTGAAAATATAAATACAATAGAGACAATTTATGTTCC
This sequence comes from Ephestia elutella, assembly GCA_018467065.1. Taxonomy (NCBI): domain Eukaryota; kingdom Metazoa; phylum Arthropoda; class Insecta; order Lepidoptera; family Pyralidae; genus Ephestia; species Ephestia elutella. The sequence goes on from CM031590.1 coordinate 7,230,907, forward strand.
GAAACTAGACCACCTGTCAAAAAGCGAGAGCAATGCACTTCGAGCTCGCGCTCGGATGCAATATCATTGTTTAAGCCCTAAATCTAAAGGTCTTACAACAAAGTACGTGGTTTGACCGCTTAAGGTTGCACTAGCCGCGAGCTCGAACTCAGTGGCGGGCGCGGCCAAAAAGCAAGCTGTTTCACCTAGCATTGTGTCCGACAGAGATAGAATCAGTGATGAGCAGTCAGACGCTATCTGTACGCATACACCGAGCGCACGCACACAAACACCTGTCCGAAGTGAATGAAACGACGTTAGACGATTCACAACACCGACCGAGCCGCGTTGGGCGCGCCGCTATGCCTGCCGGTCGGCCAAAAGCGAGACAGTACCTACAATTTCGTACAATATAACTAAAGGCGCGGCGGCGCGGGCGTTTATATACCTATAGATTGCTCATATAGTCAGGATATAGACATACCTACCTATAGGATAGAAGATTCACATAAAATGAGTAATGTAGGTACTTACCTACCTACAATGTTGTTTTTATCAGGTGCCCAGACATAAGAAACAAATAAATAAATAAATCATAATCATAACATACTAGTCGTTCGCTGCGAACGTAGACCTCGCGACTATTAAAATAACATAATTCAGTTCCCTAAATAAAATCTAGATGGCGTTATCCAAAGTTAGAACACGCTATGGTTTCGTTTGCTACATAATCGTGGACGTTTTTATTAATATTTCAAAAACTACTGAACCGATTTTGATGCCCAACGAACTTGAAAATTCTATTGATATTTCCTACATGCCTACCAAATTTCATCAAAATCGGACCATCGGTTCGGCAGTTATCGCGGTACAAACATACATACATACATACATACATACATACATACATACATACATACATACAAACAATGTGTTTCGCCCCCAACTCGATTTAGAGACCTTCGCTCGCTTCGCTCGCTCGGTCAATTATAAAACAAAGTCCCCCGCGGCGTCTGTCTGTCTGTCTGTCTGTCTGTTCGCGATGAACTCAAAAACTACTGAACAGATTTTGATGCGGTTTTCACTAATAGATAGGGTGATTCATGAGAAAGGTTTTAGTGTATAATTTGTTTAGGTTTTGTGTATATTAGTTGAAATATGACGATAATTGTTAAGGAAGTCGGAAAAAAATTTGCCGCCCGGCAGCTTTCATCGAAAACGCTGTCCAATTCCTAAGAGATGTATCAAAATCATGTATGGAGGAATTGTGTATCTATAATAGGTCTACAAAAAAGTCCGCGATAGCATATATCTAGCTTTTATATTTCAGCCACAATAACTACTTTTATGTTTTAAAAATAATTAAAATCGTTACGTGTTTTTTAACTGTTGATATTAACCAGAACTTATTAATCCTTATCAAATTAAACAAGTCTATCGTCACAAGTACTTAATATATTTAATATTTGCTTTTTACTGCATGTAATTTGGATCAATAGTTTCCGAAATACTACGAGTTATCTAAATATCAGCAACGCGCCGCGAAACCACCTAGCGAAGACTCAAGGCGCAGTATAGGTAGCTATCTCTGAGCGGGCACGTTTTCGTATGTTTTTACACGACTGACCAAAAAAGGAGTGTTATGTTTTTACACGACTGACCAAAAAAGGAGTGTTTATTTTCAGGGTTCATGTATGTATGTATGTAAGTATGTATGTATGTAAGTTTATTCCACCATAAGTCCTCAACGGCTTAACAGATTTTGATGTGAGAGGTATTGTTAGATTCCTTGCATTCCCCCGAGTGACATAGGCTTTGTGAGTTGTCAGTCGTGTTTTTTATTTTTTAATAATTTGCTTGTTATTATCAATATTTATTTTAGTAGGAGGTAGGCATCATTAAAAAAAACCGGCCAAGTGCGAGTCAAACTCGCGCACCGAGGGTTCCGTACACGAAAAGCATCTCACATTATAGCTCTCACTGAAAGACCTAGAAATTTCAAAAACAAACTTAACTTTGCAGTTTGATTCCTAGGAATCGTACTGCATCGAGCGCAAAAATAAGTTTGTAACATTTTTTTTAAACTTCCAACAACATATTTACAGTGTATGTACTGTTAGATCTTGCTTTTTGCCAAATTTCATAATTTTAGGTCAACGGGAAGTACCCCGTAGGGTTTGATTGCTGCCTGAAATCGCAAAATATACGAAATTTCGCTACATTTACGGTAGGTACCTAATATAATCTCTTGATCGCGTTGACGTATAATTTTGATTATTTTTTTGCTAAAAGAGACCATGTATCCGAGTATTAGATATTAATTTCAAATTGATACCTTTAAGCGTCCTAAGAAAAAAAAGTTTGACAGACAGACGGACAACAAAGTGATCTTATAAGGGTTCCGTTTTTGACTTTTGAGGTACGGAACTCTAAAAACCGGTCAAGTGCGATTCAAATTCGCGCACCGAGGGTTCCGTAGACGCTAATCAAGTTTTAAAAACAAACTTAACTCTTCAGTTTGCTCCCTAGGATTCATATTGCATTGAGCGCAAAAATAAGTTTGTAACACTTTTTTTTTAACTTCCAACAACATATTTACAACTTTCAGATTTATTCCTGTACAAGTACTGTACTGTACTAAGTACCTTGCTTTCTGACAAATTTCATAATTTTAGGTCAACGGGAAGTACCCCATATATTTTGATTGCTGTCTGAAATCGCAAAATATGAAGTACCCCATATGTTTTGAGTGCTGTCTGAAATCGCAAAATACTCCTGATTTTTTTGCTCAAAGTGACCGAGTATTCGATATTACACCTCTGAAAAAATAAAACAATTTTTTTCGATATCTTTCAAATAACTTGAATTTGATTGAATTAAGATATTTAGTTTTTATTTTTATTTTATTTACTTGAAGAACATTTTAATTTGACACAATTTTAGTACGGAACTCTCAAAAGTAGAATAATATGGTTCAATCAATAATTTGTAACTAAATTTATATTATCTCTATAAAATTCAATAACAATTAATGATTTTTAAATGCCGGTGTTAAAAATGTATTAAAGGTGGTGTTATCCACTCATGTTACGTGCTCCTCGAAGTTTAGGTAAATATGTACTGGAATATCCGATCTCTGCTTATAAGGGTTCCGTTTTTGCCTTTTGAGGTACGGAACCCTAAAAATAAATATATTGTCCACCCGAGCGAAGCCGGGGCGGGCCGCTAGTATAATATAAATATATACGGACAAATCACACAGATTGAGTTAGCCCCAAAGTAAGTTCGAGACTTGTGTTATAGGATACTAACTCAACGATACTATATTTTATAACAAATACATATATAGATAAACATCCAAGACCCGGGTCAATCTGAAAAAGATCATTTTCCATCTTGACCCGACCGGGGATCGAACCCGGGACCTCCGGTGTAGCAGTCCGGCGTGATGACCGTTGGGCCACGGAGGTCGTCGGTAGAACACTTACTCAATGTTTATTTGAAGTTTTTCACGCCTGTTCTTCAGTCAACCAATACAAAATCCACTCAAATCAACAATTTCAATTACGTAGGTAGTCCAATTCAACGCCAAGTCAGATATAGTAGTCAGGTAGGTAGTATCGAAATCTAAAGTAGTGAGCCGAGCGAATAACGAAAGTGACGTAAGTATTGTGCAGGTGTGCGTGAGCTTCTTCCCTCCGCACCGCGCCGCCCCGTCCGCCCAGGGAACAATATTGAGTGAAATGCACGACAATTCATATCAAATCGTGCGCGTTAAAAATTGCGAAACGTCCTTTGGAAAATCGGGTTTTCTGAAAAAACTACTGCTCAAATCAATCACAAATAAAGTTTATTGGAATCTTCGATAACTGAACTTTGTCGGTGCGGTTTTTGTTTTCGATATTTTACACTTCTTTTATTACTTATTTACGCCCAAAGTTGTATGAAAATTAGCACGAAAAACTAAAGTTTGATGGCTCACAACTTTAGAGTGGCTTTTTATTTTACTATTCTGGTTCCGTACAGACAAAATTAATAATGACACAAAACGATATCATGTTTAACTTTGGATGTACAATGTCAAACAATGGAGTAAAACCCCCCCGAAATTTGTATGGGAAAATTATCGACTAGTGCGACCTTAACCAAGAGATTCGGCAGATGATCCTAATATTTCTACGATACTATAATTAGAGAACAAAAGTAATAAAAAAAGAACTCGTAAACTCGAATAAAACTATAAATCAATATAAAGCATCGCCATAAAAACATTTCGACACAAGTCATATGCGGGAATGCTATAAACTCATTATTTTTACTGATATTCAACCGTAGGAGCTCCTACGGTTGATATTTTTATAGTCATTTCAATTTGTGCGTTCGTTTCAGTCGTAAAAAATATTAAATAGGAGATTGGATTGTGCAACTGTATTCCAATTTTGATCTTTGACCGGCTAATCTGTTAATGGTGGTTGAAAATAAAGTTTCTTTTTTTTTCGATGCAATAATAGTATTTTTTAATGTTAAAACATTTCATCAATTAATTGGCTTGTCAACAATTATAAATTCTACTCAAATATATAATAACATCTACTTGTTAAATCTTGTTTATCATTATCACGTAAATCGGATTTTTTTTTAAGTGTTTTTTTTCACAAACTTTAAACTCTGCATGAATTGTATGTGACCTGTGATAATTTTTGTTTATTATTTTTAATACGATATTTTTTGTATACATACCTATTGGAGGATACATACACTTGCTATTTTACATCTTTATTATAACTGGCCATATATATATAGAAAAAAGAAACGAAATGTCAAGAAAATTTACATATCTATTAGCGCGCTATATTACTCATATAACTATTTCAAAAACAACAAGTGAACTTCCAAATGTCCCATTTCAGAAGCTGATTAACAATGCCAAATAATTTTTACTCCAAAATAAGATTACAATGAAGCCACCTCCGACTAAATAGGCCTCATAATTTTACGCCGTAAAATTAAAACTTTATTATTGCCGCATAGATTAAGACATCTCTTAAGATATGATTTGTTTATTGCCTAGTTTACAGTTTATGAGAGGTCATGTCAATTACAATAGGAGAGTTGAAGCCAATGGTATGAGAAAACACGTTCATGCTTAGTAATTTAGTGCAGTCATTGAGATTTTTATGTATATACCTCTTACTTTCTCGCATCTATAAGCTTTCACATACGAAGCAATGAAAACTACTTATTCTCCGAACTCCCTTTATAGCAACAACAGTATACGTTGAAAATAATAAAAGTGGTCTTACAAAGGTTCCGTTTTTGCCTTTTGAGGTACGGAACCCTAGAAACTAGCAATTATTTTAAAAAATAAAGATCGACTATAAAAATTTTAAATTATGATATTTATGGACAAACAAGATTTTGCCCGCGTGTATTTTCCACGGGCACAGTGCTTTTTCCCAAGATAAAAGGTACCCTATGTCCTTCTCAGTACTTATACTCGTAACTATGTGTATGCGAAAATTGCAGGAAGATCAGTTCAGTAGATAAAACTTTTTTCCAAAAAAAATGAACCGACTTCCATCATAAAACTTAAAATTATGAAATAACATTAAAGAAAAATGTATTAGCATGCTACCTACTGAATGAGGTGAAGTCGGTGCCAAGTGCAGGAGTAAGGGTGTTATTTAATTGTTCAGCTAGGCATTTTATATATATACATACATGATCCTAAATCCTAACATTAATTTAGATTATTTAATATTAAATTTGGCACCGACTTCACCTCATTCAGTAGGTAGCATGCTAATACATTTTTCTTTAATGTTATTTCATAATTTTAAGTTTTATGATGGAAGTCGGTTCATTTTTTTTGGAAAAAAGTTTTATTTTATCATTTTCAGTGCTTCTACACCTATTTTCTTTAATAAAAACTTTTCTTTTACAGCCCGAAAATAAAAAATTAAGAATTCGAAACTTTTTATGTCAGTTTGATTTGAAATGTCAGAACATGACAAATTGTCTATTATTTTTGGCACATAAATAGACCGAGAGCCTATGACGACCAAACCTTCCTTATTTTAGAAATGCTGATTGTTTCTCTGCGTGGTATATACGGGCAAAAAATATTAGCGACTAGGTATGAAGTTTGGATCTTAGTTGTTAGTTATAGATAGCAAGGATGATTTTTATAGGTATAAAAAGCACCCTTGGGGCCTCCCAAAGTAATATTAAATTAAGATTTTATAATAAAACAAATATAACTATAATTTAGTAAAGTTACAATGTCTAGCAGGGATTTATATCTGCACCAATTGCCTGGTAATGGATGGCGTGATTTCTAATATTTTTAGGAATAAAATCTTTAAAAAACTTTACTTTGAGGAAATTGAGTTACCAATTTAAATGTTATTGCTACAAATAATCTGCCTAAGTAATCATGAACCAACTTTTATAGTCGCTAATCGCTACTTCTTTGTTGGGGACATATACAGAAAATCTTGAGTTTTAATAAAATAAGGAAGGGCATGCTGTCGCGGGCTTTTGCTCTATAATGCAATGTTGGTATTTTTATATTTTGTTAGGTATCTTTAAAATTACCGAACAGATTCTGACGTGGTTAAAATGGGACCAACTTGGGAATACACCATTACGAATAAAAAAACAATTTTGGAAATCAGTCCACAGTAGGCGGAGAAATCGGCGAACATACATAAAAAAAAAACATACATACATCGAAACATATAACCTCCTCCTTTTTTGGGAAGTCGGTTGATAAAACGTGAAGAGGTAACAAACAAATTAAACATAGTCAAAATTCCACCTTTTGTACATATTTTTTATAATTTGTGCAATAAAGTTTTAAATAAATAAATAATAAAATTGAAAACGTCAAAAGTTTCAAAACTAACGAAAATTCTAGAAGTGAAAATACAAAAAAATAAAATGCGCATATGAATATTGATGTAATTTATCAAAAAGACACGGAAATTTAACGCGGTCAGCCGATCTCTGACCGCTCGCTATCTTAATTACTTGTAAACAATTGTGTCAAATTGATAAATTTGAAGTTATTATTTAGGACTAGCTGTCGCCCGCGGCTTCGCCCGCGTGAGTTTCGCTTAGATGAAAAATCTCTCTTGGAGCTTTTTATCAGATGTTCCAGATCTTCAATTTTTATACGTCAGCAGAAAATGCTCATCAGGTTGAACGATTTTTGCTAAGGCGCCATTTCCATATATGTTATAGTGTAGCTGGTCTCTTGGAGCTTTTCATCAGATGTTCCAGATCTTCAATTTTTATACGTCGGCAGAAAATGCTCATCAGGTAGAACGATTTTTGTTAAGGCACCATTTCCATATTACTTATAGTTTAGCTGTTCCGTTATGGTTCTTCATCAGGTGTTCCAGTTTTCAAAATGAATTATAGCCTATATGTTGCCCAGGCTTAATAGCTATACAACAAAAAAAGTTTCATTCAAATCCGTCCAGTAGTTTTTGCGTGAAACGCGTACATACATACAGACAGACAGACAGACAGACAGACAGACAGACAGACAAGAAATTCCAAAAAATTTTTTTTGCTTTCTATTGTTCTTTTTAGGTCTCCCTCTATCCATTTCAGTCAAAAATATTAAATGTACAGACAAAATATTTTTACTGTTTTATTATATGTATAGATATAGATATGCAAAGTTACGTAAATACAACGTTACATACAGATATGCTGTTGGGAAACTGACTAAAATATTTAGAAATTAATGATATATTTTGCGTTATTTTATTTAAATTATTCTTATTTAAAATAATTAAACATTACATTGAAATGAATCTTAAAAATCAATAACTAAAAATAACTAAAAATAAATTAAAAACTAAGAAAAACATGTTTTTGGGGATAGGATAGCATTAGAACATACATACATATATACATATAATTTGTGGTGGTAATCAAGTGGTTAAGTTGGAAATGTACTAGAGTCTTATGAGTATGTATCTGACTCATGTATGGTAGTTTTCATAGAGCTTCCTTGTTTTCGGTGTATGAAAACATCGTGAAGAAACTTGCACTCTAGATAGTTGATGATTAACAGCTAGTGTGAGCTAGTGAATGGAGAAGCATATGCCTTCTGCATTAAAAACCACTTCAACCGTTGCCGAAAAAGTCGTTGCGTTTGCGTGTATTATATATATATATATACCTCGCAATTTTTGGTTGACAATAGACGGCTATAGCAGTCAATAAAACTTATTTGTGTCGCATCGAATGTCCATTAAAGTGTTAAGTACTTTTCCATGAAATAGGAATCTATTATCTATAGACATCAATAAATAAAGTCTTAGAAGCAATTAAAACATAAATGTAATGAATACACAAACAAACTATTATTAAGGCTGACTTCTTAATAGCAGTTGCAAGGACAGATGTAAATAGGCTTCAATTAACACATTATTATACTATTGTTACAATGATTATCCTCTAACCAATTGGGAGAATTTGTATGGAAAGGACACTACTGACTACTGTGCTAAGTATGGAACGCCGTGTCTTATCTGAGGTACAAAGTCTACGTTCACTGGAGATATTATACATAATGCCACTGGGTAAGTAATAGTACCATTATAGTACAGTTAATTACACATCAATCCACATGAATTCAGTGAAAATTCGCCCCTATTGCTGCGGCATTGAGGTCCGTGCTGAGTTAAGTAGTAGTTGTCATTCTATTACTATCCTACTATTTTAAAGGTAATGATTTACTTGTGTGATGAAAGAGAAAAAAAAATCAGTACAGTTTCAGGTGACGGTTTTCTCAATTTAACGATTTCTTGGCTCCCGCAGTTGTTTCTCAGAAGGCTAGACCTTGTAACAAAGGATGTTCAAAAATATTCGAATCAGGCACGGTGACTGTCACTTTTGATTTAATGATCACAAATCTATAACTGAAGTGTCTTGTAATGATAAAATATCTTATTCGATCAAATGCATTTTTTAAATTCATACATGTTTTGCTACGACTTTATATTCTGGAAAATATTGTACAGAATATTAATCATTCGACAGCTTGAATATTTCGCAACTATGTTTTGAGCAAAAGAAAAAGGTGCAATAAAAACTTAACATAATATATTTGACTGGTTTTACCTATTTGGCTGCCACCTGCCGCGCCACCTTCTGGGAAGGTGGACTTCTGACTCACATGACATGTACGGCGTTAATTGAGACGTCATAATGCCAATCAGATTTAAATTCAGAACTGAATCTTGTCAAGTTTGTTTTTAAATTTTATATTTTGTGCCAGTGATTTAAATCATGTTCTGCATTTGTGCATCTTAAAATATTTGAGCAAGTCTTTGAAAATAATCGTAATTCTACTCTACTAATATCTTGAAAGTATCGATATATGTAGTTTATACTCGAGCTTTCTTGTTACATACTTCCGTCCCTTTTCATAAAATTAAATCACCACAGATTGCAGGAAAACGAGAGGAAAGTATAAATATCAAGAATAAAAACTATGCACATTTTATTTTATTAAAAATTAATTTTTAAAAATAACATCAACCTGTAGCGCCTCCCATGTAGTCCTTTGTCGCGCTGGTTCTCACCACGCCCGAAAGGGGCTTAGCATTTTTAAGCACATTTCGACGGAACCCTAATAAATCTGTCCTCGGACTAAGAACGAATTAAGTTTAACGTTATTTGTCCGGCAAATCCTGATTTATCAGGTGGCGACGAAGCAACTTGGTGCTAACTTAACCGTTTTGAATATATTGCTGAATGTCATTTTTTCTTTGCTTTTAAAATATGTGTGAGAAGAAAATGAAAGAAGTCAGTGTAAATCCTTCAATAAGTTTTAGATAACGTTTTACAATAGGCGCGTTACCTCATGCGATTTCTTGGTCGTTGAAGGATAATAGTAAATTATGTTTTGCTCAGCTATTTAAAATTACATAAATGTCCTAAAATGATTTTTTTAAAATACATGAACATTTAAAAAATGTATTTACTATAAATGTAAAACAAATAAACTAAACTAAATTATTTTTTAAATTTAATACAAATATTTATTTTTTTTCTCTGATGTTTATTCGCACACATAAGTATTTCTTCTTTACAACAAATAAACACACAAAGACTTTGGCCCGATGAACTTCAGACCTCTGATATGTAATACTATAAAATAAAAAAACACATTTCGATTATTAGATACAATCAGCGAAATTAATTGGTTGAAAAATGTAGCAGTCATTACGCGCTAATTGGTCAACCGGCAAAAAGCCCAGTTTCCCGCGCAAACGTGCGCCGTACGGTAACCCGACTGGTTTCATGAAACATTCATGCCATGATTGAGTCGTACGGCAGCCGTACGATTGCATTCTACAATTGTCTGCTGACAAGCAACTGTCAATTACTGGCTGTATGCTATGCTACTGCCATTATTTGTTAACTGTAAAAAATAAATATGTATCTTATGGTTACATATATTTTCGTGTAATATATAATGAAAAAATGTTAACTTGTTAAAGTTTAATTTTCGATTTTTTTTATCAGAGGAACATATTTACACTCAAGAACTTATCAGTAATTATATAAAAGTTAACAATAATTAAGTAACAAAGTCAGTCACTTTTACACTAAATATTTCCTTACACATTGTTTGCCGTTTATCTTCTGTAAATACACTTCTTTGTACCCTAATTTATTAGATTTTTTCCGCATAACTTTACAATCTCAGGGTAATCTGGTATCTACTCGTAAAAAGATCAAAACAGATCGTTCTATAGTAAATTTATTTAATCTTGATAAGCACTATACGCTTGGTAGCGTAGTATACAAAAGTCGATTTTCACTTCGATTTCAAAATTCTAAAATTGTGCGCGCGAAATGGATAAAAACTCGTTTCATCCAGATATTGTAAACTTTCTTCCTATTCAGAGAGCAACATTACCATACCGCTTTCCTTTTCTCGCTCACATTTGAAGCTCTTTGATCCCGAGCGAGAGAGAGACGGACGCCATGAAGACGTCACGCGGGCGAAGGTGCGCGATGTTCTTGCACTTGTTTTATTTATTTTGTATTCGAGCTGTTTTTTTTCTTTTCTCAACGTCTTTGTTTGGGTCGAGGGCGCAGGCCGTGCCTGGTAAGTTGGATAATTTCTTTATTCCGAGCCCACCCGACAATTTTCTGAAGCCGCATTATTATGAGCTTGATTTGTTTAATAATTTTATTACTGAGCGCAGTGCGCATGCGCCGCCGATTGTGTTTTATTTGTTGGGTTTGCGCTTTCAACGCTCTATTTCGTTTTGTCTAGTAAACGTGGGAAAGTGAGTTCATTGTTTGTGTTATCTATTTGAAACAATACAATTGGTTAGCCAATTTGGCATTTTGCTTATTTTGTGAATATCGGTAACGTCCTAATCGTGAAACACGCGTGATAATACAACGAGTTTTTTGATCCCAATATCATTCAACAAGAAAATGGCACGTAGGGCTGTTTGCTCTACGTTTTTTTGCTCTCAAACGTCCAGACACATTACGTCACAGTATGGGAGCGGAGCACTCTGTTCTCTTTTTACGGAACCCCACTGTTAAGCCTTGAGATTCGCGCTGAGTCCTTGCCCACACTAGGGATGTTACAAAGAATCATAATCGGAGATTCGATTCGGAGATAGAATTGAACTTAAAGTATTGAAGTGTAACCATGAAAGTAAAAAGGAATTATTAGTTGTACGCATGTTATACGCTGTTAATTATTACTTGCATGAAAGTGATAGGTTAGACACACTTCTTTATCGTAAGCAAAATCATAATAAAAGTTGTAAAGTAAGAGTCATAAGTCTTCCGTACGTTTATCAACAACATACATCCGTCTCGTGCAAACATCGCATATTAATTAATTCTCAGTTCAGAAACTCTATTTATCATAGTTATATTAACATTAATAATTAAACTATAGTTCCGATGATTCAGAATCATCGTAGTCGGAACAGTCACATCCCTAGCACATACTTGGCATGCCTCAATAGGGACGCAAAAAGCTTGGAACCTCATGCCTTTGTATTCGAGGCTTGGTCGAGCTATGTCCCTGTCATTGCTAAATCAAGATGGCCATGGCTGCGAGTTACTCTGATTCTGACACTTCGTTTTAAGGGGATACGATCTACGCCATCTTTGATTCTAAATTCAAAATGATTTATTTTTGGAGGCAAATTTATTCATTATGTTGATATTATTAGCGACAGAAAATAAGGAAAGTCAATTCATACCTTGCTTATATCATAAAAAAGTCTCGTTATACTTAGCCTATGTTACATTCTTCGTCTTTTTCTGTCAAAAAAGACGATAACGCCTCGTATCATAATGACCAACATAGCACACTTGTATCACAATGTGCTTTTATCATCATATTGTTAAATGAAGTAGTTCTAATTTATTGAACTGAAAATTATTTTTACATAATTGCCTAAAAATTAGTTCAAAAACGCTGTATCGTTAGAGTTATTACTTTATCCCCAGGTATTTCAGGAAATAGTCAAATGTGAAACACTGGCGCGGCTTGGCAGTAAAATCAACTCGAATGCCGTGACGGCAAACGGCACGACTCTATCGTGACACGATGACTGTTTCACGTCTGCCGGGCGTCCAGAGACGCCAATTTTTTTTTTTAATTTTCTATTCTCAAGATGATCTTCTTCTCCAGATTGGCAGCGGCAGCAGCAGCAGCGGCGGGGGCCACGACTGAGCTGAGCTACCTCGCCGCGCTCCACCCCGCGTACCGCCCCGTGCCGTACGACCATCCTCTGTATGGGGCCAACACTTTGAGAGGTAAGTGTGTTGACCTTCTTCTCTAAACTGGCAGTGGCAGCAGCAGCGGCGGGAGCCACGACTGAGCTCAGCTTACTTACTTACTTCGATGGCTCGACGACCCAAAGCGGATCTTGGCCTCCGATACTAGAAGCTTCCATTCCTTCCTGTTCTGCACTAATTCCTGCCAGTCGGCTCTTTGGAGGGCCACCAGATCTTTTAGGACCTCATCCCTCCAGCGGTATCTTTGCCGGCCGACAGGTCGTTTCCCGCTTGGACGTCCCTTATACGCTCTTTTAGCTCCTCTCCCATCCTCTCCACGTGGCCGAGCCGTCGAAGCCTTGCTGCTTTCGTTTCGCCCATAATATCGGGCTCTGCCACAGTTCTTCTACATCTTTGTTCTTTCTCAGCCTCCAGCTGCCATCCTTCCCCCTAACTGGTCCCAGCTCAGCTATCTCAAATCAAATCATTTATTGCTCAAACAGGTGTCGTCATAAAGTTAAGAACAATATTAAGGGCCCTGACGGGCGCTGCATCGGGAGAAGGACCACTTTATACCTCACGGGGCGCTCAACCCCGCGTACTGCTCGGCAGAAATTGTTACCGATTGGTACCCGTACCAAATTCTCATATAATGTACCGGAATGTTCCGGTACTTTCCAGGAGTATTCGGTTAGGAGTTCCAGTGGGAAATACACGCGGGCGAAGCTGCGGGCAAAAGCTAGACTTGTATAGTTTGAGTAATTACTTTCTTTATTTTTATCGAGTGTGTTATTACTAACACTAGTGTCAGATTTTATTCAAGTCGCCTAAATGCATCTGACATGACTTTTACTCTTATATATATACGACTACCACCATCTAGTGGCAGTAGTCGTATACACACTAGTAAACTAAACAGTCAGCCAATGTGCAAGTTTCCTCACGATTTTTTCCTTCACCGGAAGCAGGTGGTGGTCTATGAGAAAACTACCATACATGAGTCAGATATTGGTCTGCAAACTCATAGGTATGATTTGACTCTACTTACCTCTACTCAGGTAGGATTTGAACCCGGGCCCTATCCGATCTCAGGCGGGTGTCATTACCACTTGGCCACCACCGCTTCAAGCTGAGTAGTTACTCATCGAGTAATACCAGTCTTCTTCTTCTCTCAGCCGAAAGACGTCCACTGCTGGACAAAGGCCTCCCCCAAGGATTTCCACAACGACCGGTCCTGCGCTACCCGCATCCATGCGCAACCCGCGACCTTCACCAGGTCGTCGGTCCACCGAGTGGGAGGCCTGCCAACACTACGTTTTCCGGTTCGTGGTCGCCACTCGAGAACTTTTCTGCCCCAACGGCTATCTGTTCTGCGAGCTATGTGCCCCGCCCACTGCCACTTAAGTTTGGCGATTCTGCGGGCTATATCGGTTACTTTAGTTCTCCTACGGATCTCCTCATTTCTGATTCGATCACGCAGGGAAACTCCGAGCATAGCGCGCTCCATCGCCCTTTGGGTGACCTTGAGCCTTCTTATGAGGCCCATAGTAAGCGACCACGTCTCTGTTCCGTATGTCATTACTGACAACACACACTGGTCAAAGACCTTAGTCTTGAGACACTGCGGTATTTTGGACGAGAAGATATCGCGAAGCTTCCCGAACGCTGCCCAGCCGAGTTGGATTCGACGGTTGACCTCTTTCTCGAAGTTGGACTTACCTAACTGAACTGTTTGTCCCAGGTATACGTAATTGTCAACAACTTCGAGTGTAGAGTCTCCAACCTTTAGAGGAGTGGGTGCGACACGGATATTAGACATGATTTTCGTCTTATCCATGTTCATTTTTAGACCCACTTGTTGAGAGGCTCTACAGAGGCCATCGAGCATTGTGCCTAGGTCTTCCAAGGTCTCAGCCATGACTACGATATCGTCAGCGAATCGAAGGTGAGTGAGGTACTCGCCGTTGATATTGATACCGAGTCCGCTCCAGTCCAGAAGCTTGAAGACATCTTCCAGGGCGGCGGTGAACAGTTTCGGAGAAATAACGTCTCCCTGTCTCACCCCTCGCTTCAACTGGATAGGTTTCGAGCCTTGATCCTGGAGACGGACCGACATGGTGGCGTTTTCGTACAAACACTTCAGCGCTTCGATATATCGATAGTCAATTTGGCACCGTTGGAGAGACTGTAGCACAGCCCAGGTCTCGATCGAATCGAAGGCTTTCTCGTAGTCCACAAACGCCAAACATAAGGGCTGATTATACTCCTCAGTCTTCTGTATAATCTGCCGCAGCGTATGTAAGTGGTCTACGGTACTAAAGCCTTTTCGGAAACCGGCTTGTTCGGGAGGCTGGAAGTCGTCGAACCTGCGAGCGAGACGATTCGTAATGACTCTCGAAAACAGTTTGTAGACATGGCTCAGAAGTGAGATAGGCCTATAATTCTTCAATAAGGTTTTGTCGCCTTTTTTGAAGAAAAGTACCACCACACTTCTGTGCCATGCCGTAGGCGTTTGTCCCTCGAGTATGACGGAATCGAATAGCTTCTGAAGAGCTTTTAATACCGGTGTTCCACCTGCTTTCAGAAGCTCAGCCGTGATTCCATCATCACCCGGTGCCTTATTGTTTTTTAACTGTTTGAGAGCCATTCTAATTTCGTATAGGCTGACGTCCGGGATATCTTCGGTGTAGTGTCGGGTCAATCTGGCTCTTGGATCTTTGGCCAGATTACTGACAGGTGCGCGTACGCTGGTGTATAATTGTCCGTAGAACTTCTCAACCTCTTCCAACAGCTCTGGCTTCGACGAAATGATTCTGCCATCCTCAGTCTTCAGCTTGGTCAGTTGGCTTTGACCAACAGACAGATCCCTTGCAAACACTTTTGAGCCCTTATTTCGCTTAATCGCCTCTTCAATACGGTCAGTATTAAATTGGCGTAAATCGCGCGTTAGGGACTTGGAGATCTGTCTGTTTAGACGTCGATACTGAGCAGCATCGTCAGAGGACTGCAGAACCAAGTTTCGTCTTTCTTCCATGAGTTTGTTGGTGAGGTCCGAGATCTTTTTGGTTCCTTTTGAACAGCGGGTTTTGAAGGCCTTAGACCCAGCTGTTTGGACAATTTGCACAAACCTGTCATTATAATCGTCCAGATTTTCGCAGTCTCCCAGGCATTCGAAGCGATTCTGCAACTCGAGCTGAAAGCTCTCGGGGTTTTGGAGCTGGATAGGCGCTGGTCGGAGCGTAGACTTCATCAGTCGACACCTTTCGAGTTTTATTCTAAGATTCAATGTGCCTCTTACCAATCGGTGATCGCTTCCTGTTTTTACGGCATTGATCACAGAGACATCATTGAATATGTGCCTCTTCGTCGACAAGATGAAGTCAATCTCATTTTTTGTAACGCCATTAGGATGCAACCATGTCCACTTTCGCTGTTTTGGCTTTTTGAAGAAGGAGTTCATCATAAAGAGGCCCTCCTTCTCCATAAAGCCGGCCAGCAGATGACCACGTGCATTCCTCGTTCCATATTCAAAATTCCCCACTCTCAGCTCATCATCGCTTCGTTTGCCCAGTTTCGCGTTAAAGTCCCCCATCACAACGGTATAGTGGGCCTGGGAGCTATGTATGGCTCTAGAAATATCCTCATACATAGTCTCTACCTCGTCGTCGGAGCGATATGAGGGCGGTGCGTATACTTGTATTACCTTCAACGAATACCGTTTGGTGATTCTGAGTACAAGGTACGCTACCCTCGCCGAAACACTCTCGAACTGGACCACGTTGTTGACGAGGGACCTGTGGACGATAAACCCGACACCACCCTGGGACAGTTTTTCGCCCTCCCGGAAATAGAGCAGGTTTCCGGATTTGAGGATCATGGTGTCCTCCCCCTCTCTTCGGACTTTACATAATCCTACAATATCCCATCGTAACCTGCTCAATTCTTCCTCCAGTTCAGCGAGTTTCTCGTCGGTCCGCAGTGTGCACGTGTTGTAAGTTGCCAGGGCCAAGGGTCGTCGGGGTTGGTAGCCTGGCATCTGCCGGGGATTCTTAGCACCCCCTGCCCCGCCGTTACCGTGACCGCTACCAGAGTCCGGGATAGCGGGGCCGCCGGGGACTAGGGGCCGTGTTGTGGGTGTATCAACCATAGGGGGGTTTTGCCGTAATCGCCACGCTTGGCATGCGGGTTGGCGATCGCAGTGTGATGTCATAGTACGCGGAAAGATGCTGCTGCCCATCCTCCGGTGTTTTAGATCCCTTAGTCGCCTCTTACGACACCCACGGGAAGAGATGGGTTGGTGCTATTCTAGGGCCACACCACAGGCCACGACCCCCAATACCAGTAAGACGTTATAACAAGTACCTGTTTAATGTGTGTAGCATAAATTATTTCTAATAGATATAAAATTACGAGACAAAATCGTCAGACAATAGCATCTCGGCGAAATAATCGTAAAACCATATTAAACTTAAGGCAAGTGAAACAATGAGACCTATATGAGAACTTTAATACGACACCCGCAATTCATTTAGCGCATCCTACCTCTGTACAGTTGGACGGGTTAAATAATGATATAATTTTTATTTTAACTAGCATGGGTGTACGAGCTATATTCGTACATTTTTACCAAGCGCCGCGTTTTGCTGACGCGGTTCCTTTATTAATTCAGTAATCGCAATAAAAGTCTGCTACATACACCCAACCGGACTGGTCGTATCATTTCTATACCTTTCCGTTATCAGTTATCATATCAATTTATGTGTAGTTTTCAAAAGTGTAGTTTAGGGGCCGTCCATAAATTACGTCATCGATTTTTTCAGATTTTAGACCCCCCCCCCTATAATCATCCTATCGTCATTTCTTAATGACCCCCCACCCTTCTCCCAAAATTGACGTCATTACTAGTTTGACAAAATAAAACATAAAAACTATTTTCATAGGTACGATGTTATTTATAGTTTAAAAAAATAATGTAGACATGCCTTGACCTTGTAATAAATAAATAAATAAATAATGAGTTCAATAATTAATACCATTAAATACTTGCAAAATATCACAAGAACATTATCTTTTCTTAGTATGAGACATGTATTTAAGTATAAGTATAGTATTAATATGTACTTTTATTAATTATGTAATGTTGTAGTTATTATTTAAGTATTGTGTTTATTATCATCAATACATAGTATAAAACAAAGTCGCTTTCGCTGTCTGTCCCTATGTATGCTTAGATCTTTAAAACTACGCAACGGATTTTGATGCGGTTTTTTAAATAGATAGACTGATTCTTAAAGAAGGTTTATATGTATAATACATGTAAGTACCACGGGCGAAGCCGGGGCGGGCAGCTAGTATTTTACTAGGTGTGCTGGAAGAAATTTCTTTTTAGAAATAATCTTTTTGTACGTGAAACACCCCCCCCCCCCATCTATCATTTACCGTCATCCGCAGACCAACCCCCCCCCCTAATTTAGAATGACGTAATATATGGACGGCCCCTTACCCCTACAATGGGACTTAGCTCCCGCGGGAATTTCGGGAAATCCTCTCTTAGTGCTTCCCTACACTCTCTTAGGAACCTGAATGTCTTTCAGCTTCCTACGCCCAGTAGTTTTGGTTATGCGTTGTCTGTCAGTCACTCAGTAACGGAAGAATTTTATATATATTGATTGTTTGATTGATTTATTTATCGGTGCACACAACATACACAATTATTATACATAGTATACAATAGCTGGTTGTAAGACCTATAATAAGAAATAAGTAAAGATAATAATAGTAATTGTTAAAACAAAAGTTCCTTGATGATTTTTCCAATTAGGTACTATTTCTCAGGATAGACAGATATTTTCTTTATTTTATTTATTCATTTCTATTGTTTTATCTAAAAGTAAATAATTTCTATGTTAAACCAAATTTTAAGGTAAACAGCAATGTTTGTATTAAAAGTTTACCAAAACTTCTAACTAGCCTCTGCCAGATTAAATCGAAAGCTCACCTTTAACCAACCGCTATTGTGTGGTTAAGCTTATGTTAATAAGCATCAGTTAAGTATAAATATAACCCTTACACTAATCAGATGGTCACGGTAGCCACATTGTGGTCGCAATCAACAAACGTAAGGCTCTAATTTCAGCAGACTGAATGATAATGAAGTTGTTTTTAAATTTGATCGTGAAAACTTATTTCCTGTTTTAAAATAGACACATTTTATTATAAGTTACTTTTACTCTCGGCTTCGTCCGCGTGAATTTTGTTTTACACCCATTTCACCCTAGGGTGGAATTTCCGAAATTCTTTTCTTAGTAGGTACCTACTTTATAAAGAACCTCTCTGCGAAATTTTAAGTATCTATATCGTTCAGCGGTTTCGTCTCTGCGTTGACATACTGATCAGTCAGTGACCAATTTTATATAAAGGTATAGACTGGTCAAACCGATCTGGTACATATATATAACTATGTATAGTATGGACACTTGTTTATTTATTGCAACTAACATTTCAATCAAGTTACATTCACCGTCCAAGCATCATCCAATTTTTCACAAATCACAAAAAAAATCAAAATTAAAAAATATTTTTTTATCCTTACTAAAATCACTAACCCGCTTGTCTAATGAAGTAATTGGTCTTAATTATTTTTTTCCTGTTCATTGACAATGTTTAGTATAAGAATGCACTTATGTAAAGATTTTCGTTCTTGACTGTACTCGCCATTAGCTATGATAAACCTGTAACTATACCCCGCACTGCAAATCGCGCATTCTCAGACGTGTTTACCATAACGAATGCACCAGACATATACTCTTTATTATATATATAAGGTGGACGCAAATTAACTACAAATATTTTCAGGGCTGGCTCCAGGGGGCTAAATAAACGTAGGTATTGGAGATAAAATTTTAAAATCGATACGCTAGTTTTTTTTTTTTGCAAACCAAATAAATAAATAAATGATGTCATTTAGTATCATACTGTAGATACTACTTTCGTTATTTTGTGCTCTGGCGATATGAATGAATATTTTTACCAGTTTCACCTACACTGATAGTACTAGGTATTTTACGCAAAGCTGTGTTCGATGTTAATTTTTCTCGAAAACTAGCGTGTAGAAAATTGAAAAAACCTATGATATCTTTTCTAAATAATCAATAATTAGCCCTGGAAATATTTGTAGTTAATTTGCGTCCCTTGTATATTACATTGTTTATTTGCTTTCATGTCTGATACCGATTCCAATCTCCACAAGCCAATTATTAAAAAATAAAAAACACGACTGACAACTCACATAGCCAATCACTCGGATGAATGCAAGGAATCTAAAAAAAAAAACTTATGACCTCAAAATCTGTTAAGCAGTTCAGGACTTATGGTGGATTAAATTTAACATACATACATGAACCCTGAAAACATAACACTGAACAACAACAGTCGTGTAAAAAAGAAAGCAGTCTTCATTTGCTTTGACTTATCCTTTTCCAAAGTAACAATCGGCCAATCTCGTCCACCTCTAGGCACCATAGTATCATCATGCATCAGCCGCAGGTAGTCCACTGCTGGACATAGGCCTCCAGAATGAACGGTTGAAAGAGCTCTGCATACAGCGCTTGCTTGCTACCTTCTTCCAGGGCGTGTTACCGGTTTGTACCAGTATCAATTTCTCATATAAAGTACCGGTATTTTCTAGGACGTACCGGTAGGTAAACCAGAGTGAGGCTGCTTCTGAGTAAGCTCGCCACATCGTAGATCTCATCTCTGTCCTCGGGCAAGAATGTGGTCAAGAGCAAACCCATCTTTAATTAAAATTCTTCAGGTCACCTGACTATCTGGTCGGTGACCCATGGTATCCTTCATGTCAATAAAAGCCTTAAAACCTTTTTATTATTAGTTATCGGCACAAGTCCGAGTACCCTCCCTCAGGTGGTATCTGAAAACCAGTGTCCTGCCCTTTGTCTAAGCAGAATGTGCACTGAGATACTGTCCATGCATGCATATCACTGCAGCACATGCTTACTGTAAACGGTATGTTTTTTATTGTTTTTTGTCATAAACTGTATTTTGTGTGCCTTTTGATGTGAATAATCTATCTATTTATCTAAAATCCTAAAATATGATATCCTCATCGGATTTGAAATAGACACTTTACGCGATTCAGACCACAAGACACTCATGAACCACATGGATAGGTTTTGATAACCATTACTTTAAAACAGAGCCAACTGACACCGTAAAAGGAATCCAGACTAGCACAGCTTAGTTAGACTTGTATTATACCCCGTGACTTAGCACGCTCTTTCTCTAATAGCCACTTACACTTATCTATCATCAATGAAGACCTCAGTCAATTTTGAACTGTAGTATCGTACGAATAGGGTGTATTTTCTGTTTTTTGATGCGAGTTAGTGAGCCAGGGTTCGTGAGTCGGATTTCTAATTAACACCTTACTTTATTGATAAATTGAAGTGATAGTGTAAACCCGTGGCTTTTGCTGCCTTCATGATCCTTCAGTGGCAAGGATGGTTTATTTAAGGTTTGGAAAATAGTACAGGTGACACTATAAAGTATTTATTTTTAGAATTTCATACATTCTAAAAAACAAGAAAATAGATAAGAGCGGCAATTTCAGAAATTTTTAATTGAGAATTTGGTATTCTTTATAACTTCATTTTAAGTAAGTGCTTAAATTTTTAGTTTCTTAGTGATGTTTAAGATAAAAAATCTATATGCTAACGAAAACTTTTCTTGTAATATTCTTGTCACAAAATATAATTAAGTAGTTTGGTTTGGTACGAAAGGCGGATTTTTTGTGACGACCCAGAATTTTTTATGTTGAACAAAGCTCGAATAATAAATCACTAACTATCCTTTACCATGTTTGAACTATTACCATTATGTTTTGCCATTTATTGTACAGTCAACTACAGAAAACCTGACCCCGCTGACTGTACCATGTTTATAACAATTCATTCATTTATATTCTCCCAATCCCACGGGAAACTGGCCTCATAATTTCAAGGTATTCTCTGAAAATCTGCAAAGTGTAAGTAGATCACTTCCCTATACTATTCTAGGTATAGATAGCCTTTGGCAGCTAACGTTTCGTCACCGTGCAATATTCCCTAATACGAAACTCCTTCACCATCAACTTTGGATCAACCGTAACTGACTCATGATATGCATTAACTTAGTGCTTGCTTGGTGCAAATCAGGGCTGGGAGCGATTTTGTAAATCCTCTTTTTTTTCTGCTTCAATGCTGGTCTTATGATTTGAAGCGAAGAATTAAAAAGCTCTTCCCGCGCAGATTGTAAAAGTCTATCAAAGAAATGGGTTTTAAATTAGGCATTCTTGTCATAGGCGATGGGCTAGCAACCTGTCACTATATCTGAATCTCCATTTCACCAATAAGCCCACAATACCCGACCCGAAAAAGTATGAGAATTGTTAAAAATATGTAATTTTATGATAAAATACATATAATTAAACACATTTTGAAAATCTGAATTATTTTTTGCTATATCTTGGGAAATACTTTGGTTGTGGAGGTGATTCTTTTACGGATGATTCTATTATTGTGAGATATTCCAAAACATCAAAAGAAAAAGTTGTCCGGTCCCCTATTCAGCTTAGCATGACCTTCGAGTCTCGCGACTCTTGGCCCTGTCTACCCCGTAAGGTATAAAGACGTGATCTGTATAATTCTTCTCAAAAATCGCTGTGAGGTCATCACATTTCCTACAAAGTATAAGCAGGTTGCGCCTACGTCTCATATTAACGATTCGATGTGGAGCTGTCCATACAGTCTTGTACATTGCTTACAGAAAGCCTTTATAAGATAAGTAAATAGTTTTTGACACGAACACTGTGATTTGGTTAAGTATTTTGATGATCGACTGTGAAATTGTTGATGTTTCGCTCAATAATTTTTATTTGATACTAGCTTTTGCCCGCTTCTTCGCCCACGTGAATTTCTTTCAGGAATAGTGCTTTTTAACGGGATGAAAAGTACCCTTTGTCCTTCTCCGTACTTCTAACTATGTGTATGCAAAATTTCAGGAAAATTGGTTCAGTAGATGAAGCATGAAGAGGTAACAAACAAACTCACTTTCGCATTTATAATATTAGTATTAATACCTAAACGTAGAGACAAAATAAACATTTACATGCTTTTTTCGAAACTCGGCAACGACATTTTTTTCTATTTTTTTTATTACATTTACAAAAACGGAAAACGATATGATTCCTTGGCACGTAACACGCAAGTAATCCAACCCTTTCCAATGTTTCGCCCGAAACAGTTTAAAAAAAAAAATCAGCAGGTATCAACTTACCGTGGCAGCTGGAGCCGGCTTACGAGGCTAAACTGCAACTTTGATAACGCTCAATTAGGTGCGATTTTTTATAAATTTTTTGCTTGGTTTCATGCTGCTTGCATGCAGAAGTGATGCAAAAAGTTCCATTTTTTTGCGAATAAAATGCCGTCGTGACATGATCTCAGTACTTTTTTTCGACAATTCGAATTATAAAAATTACTTATTATTTTTAGTAAAAAAATGCACTGGCTGGAAAGACTGAAATGATAGGACACTTAATATGACATGATGAATTTTTAATAAACATTATAGAAGGAAAGATAAAAGGAAGAAGGGGTCCAGGAAGACCAAGACAAAGTTATATGAAGCAAATAAAGGAGAAAGTTAGCGTCGTGTCGTATAGGGAAGTGAAAGAGTTAGCAATGGAAAGAGAAAGATGGAAGGAACTCCACCGACAAGAGCTTCGATGTTAAATTATATGATGATGATGATGGAATGACTTAATAACGCAGTAAAAAATATTACATAAAACGAAAGAATTCCAGCATATTTGAAAAAAATAGAACTTCTTTGAAATGCGATGAGAACCCGCGCTACAAAAACAGTGCAATTAATGCAAGAATTCGCCTTGATACTAATTTTATTCAAGACATACATAGCTCAGCCTTAATGACTTCATTGTACGAATATTTTATGTTTTTGTCCTCTTAAGATATTTTAATTTCCTCAAAAATCCATGTAATTTGGACTGCCTGGATATAAGTATGTAGTCTGTACCTTGGTATTATTTAATAACTATAAGATTAAATTTATATTATGGGGACTTTCATTGAATATATTCTGCATACTGTCATCCAGGTTACTGGAAGTATTTGTTTACTAGACGGTCAGGTTTCGTCTACTGCACCGGATGGGCGTGATACACTACCATACAGACCTATATTTGACCACACGACCTTCACTGGTCACTTCGAATTCATTGACCTTTAGCATATAACTAGCTGCATAATTCTTATAATAATATTTATTTAATCTTGGTATTTATTCCTGTTGGACCAAAACGCCTGCTGTGCCAGTCTAATTTTTATCACTATGATACACTTATAATACTATGATATACTTCTGATACTCGCCGCGCCCCGGGGCTTCGCTCCCGTGGGAATTTCGTGATAAAAAGTACCCTTTGTGCTATTACCAGTATTTTTCTACCCGTATACCAAATTTCATCAAAAACAGTCCAGTAGTGTTCATTTTGCGAGATAGAGTAACAAACATCCTCACAAACTCACATCCAAACTATCGCATTTATAATATTAGTAAGAAGTAGGATTTAAAAGAATATTGAATTTAATAGTCTTCCTTTATCATAAATTATAGGTTTTATGATCCATTGTTGTGAGTTTTTTTTACTTACCGTCTTACTTCTCGTCAATGATTTAAGTAACTGGATAAGTGAGAAAAACAGTGATTGAAATCTAATGGCAGATTTCTACTATATCATCATATTTAAGAGCTAAGCTATTGTCTGTGTATATATGTGGAATAAAACACACAATATTTCTATAAATAGCATTTCCATTTTTATAGTTTAAATTTTATGGATCTGTGTAATGCAATAGTTAAGATTATAAGAACTCGGATATACTATGACAATATAATTTAAAAAAAACATTGTATGAAACTTAATGCATTTAAATAAGTCAGTATATGATTTATAACCACAGCTACCCAGTTATAACACGCCTTCTGAAAGAAAGATGGCTGTATAATGACAAAAAAAAGATGACATCATTGCAATAAACAGAAATAGATTGCAATAACATTTCACAAAAAAAAAATTGCTAGATCTATTGATCAAGATTGCAGATAATAGAATATGGAATTTATGTCATTACATCCTAAGATACGATTTTATCAGATTTGGTTAATTAATACAAACGATTCATTAGCTACTGTGTTAATAGTCAAAGTTCTCTTGTATCAGGTTACGAATATAATTAAAGGGATATAAAAATGGTAAATATAACCAATAAACTTCATATTTCATGGCAGCGTGAGAGATAAAAAAGGAATGTAGTCCCTAGATACACCTGAATGCGTCCGTTTCAAAAATAAAGATGCAAAATCATCAGGTCGCAAAATTTCGCAACTGAAGTGACAAGCCGAAACTTAATAACTTACTCAGAAATGCACCAGCAAATTGGGAGCCAGCCGTCGGACCGGCTTCGAAACCCAACACTGCCTTGCCGAACTCCTCGACACATATAAATTGTATTTTTATTCAAATCGAGCCTACGTGCTGTGATAAAGCCCCCTTAAAACAAATAACTGCCCATTGGCACAAGAAAAACACTTAAAAATATACTCTAATAACAAGGTAATAAAGTTGATGGCGACGCAGAAACAAACGAACATCAAGATACAAGGAATAACAACCTTTACAGTTGCAGTAACAGAGTTGTAGTTTCTGAAGTAAATAGTACTGTAACATTACTTAAAGCTGAACAAGTGAATGCAAATAAAACGAGCTATGTCGCGTATGTAAACAATGTAAATTGTACTCTGGTTACGAACACTCAAGAATCACTGTCGGTTGATTTAAACCCATCAGATAATGCCGTGAATGATGATGTAAAGTGGAAACGTATTCCTGAGACTTATATAGACAACAATTTAAAGGTTCATTGGGATACTTTTTCACTCAATTTGTAGACTTATCATTCTTGTCCTACGGCGTTGCCGACCAGAATACATTGCAGGCAATCCTTGTTATTTTCTGTAGATGGTAACTTACAGTCTTCATACAATGCAAATTTACTTGCATCAAATGTAAAACAGTTCAAGGATGTCTAGTGTAATGATGTGTAAATTATACATGTAGTAAGTAAATGCCTTTTTAATAAAGTTGTCCCATCGGAGGCCCTTCATTATGCCAGCATTTCTTATCGAAATGTTAATCACCACATTTGCATCTATCTTGGTTTTTGCCCGAAGCAATCTTACGAAACGATTTAATAAAGCCATAAGTTTTGCAGCTGCCAATCAACGTGAAAATAATACACCTAAACTCCATTATTACCGATCTTAATATCATACAAATGAGGCCAAAAAATACGATGCAATCAAAGTCTCGAATTGCAATAATATCCATGTCGCGAAATTTCATGTACGAGTGTGAGAGAATAAAATTTTAAATGCAGGTATCGTAAAAGTCGATGTACCGAAAAATTATTATAACCGTACACACATATAGGAGTTCAATCGATACATGTATATGTCTTCATCGTTCGATAATCGTAAATTAAGAGCCGACTCTCGTTTAACTGAGCGTAAAAACTGAGCGAGAGATTGAGAGTTCATGTTACTCCCAAAGTGAAAAACGAAAAAGGCTCGCGCGCTCCAGCGAGCGACAAGGACGGAGCGATAACAGATGTCAAAGAATCGGAAACTCTCGATTAGATATGAATGCATTCAGCGGGATGTCTCTTAGATGCTGTCAATCAAAGGATAAATTAATTTTAAATGTCAATTACAGTCAAAGGACCCACAGCTTTAATGAGGCTTTCCGAAGATTGATTGCTTTTTTACCCGCTAATAAATTTCTGCAACCAATTCCAATTTACGAAATGTCACGAGCAAGCTGACACGTCCGATCGGTTTTTAGGATCCCTTTGTTCAAATTGAGGATCTAAATCATATCAATATAAAGAATATTGAATTAGACTAAAGATTCAAAAAAAAATAGGTTAAAAACGAAATAAAACGTGTAAAATTCAAAAGGTTTGATGAAAATAAGAACAGTAAACACTAGGAAAAAAAATAAATCAAAATCAAAGTTTAACCAAAACCCTGGATATGGTTAAAAATATAAAGCGATATTTGTTAAAGAAGAAATTCAAACTTAAAGTTGACCTTAACTAATTATAGTTACTTTAGTTGCGGAATACGGAACCATGGTCAGCGAGCCTGTACTTTTTTTACCATATTTATCAAAGAGTGTGTCTCAAAGTTTATCTTTGTCAACGACATGGCGAGAGTGGGATCGGAACGGGTTTTAGAGAGGGATGCAGCGCCTGCGCCGGCGCATGACAAGTGACCGGATTAATGCATTTTAAACGAAGAAGGCTTAATTTTGATCTCAGGCCCTTTAATTTAACGGCTTTATATTTCGTTTTTCAATCAAATTTTAGATGTAACTGTAAGACACGTTAGGTGATTATCATACGGATGTCTTGTTTTTATTAAGGGTTTCGTCCCGGCTTTACACGACTAATCAAAACTGAAACAAAAGTCAAATATAACTACTGTCATAAGTTAACTTTCCGTAGAAAGATTGACCTAAGTTGATTGAACCATAAAGTTAGAAGAAAAATATTTTTTTATGTCCATGGATTGAGCAGAATCTGCTAAACGCCGAATCATTAATTCTCTATGTTACAAGATTGGTTACAAGTATGTATCTTCATTGACATCTTCTTATTTTCCAATTTCTATAGAATTTCTATACCCACGTGAGAGTTTATTTATATTACCGAACTGTTATTAATACGTCATAAATAAACACATTTAACCAGCATTAATTATTAACACCAGTTGATTCATTTTTATAAGTTTAACATTTTCGTTTAAAAAAATTGCTATATTATGATCTGTCAGAATATTCAAATCAATATGTCTTGCTTATAACGTCTAAATGTTGTTTAATTCATGGTCTGTACATGAATTAATTCAATTTTATTATTCATATAACATCATCAAAATATAAGTTATACCTAAAACAAAATAAAGCTTTCCACCAAGTCATCTCCCGCTATCATTTTTAAAAGCTCATCCGTAATATTGATAGTCTCAATTTGGAATCACTTTCAAGCTTTCAACATGATAGCTAAAAATTGATGAGATATCTAAGAGCGGCGATAAATTATAGCGTTAAATAAATACAAAGCTGTACCCTATTTATCATTTGCTTTTATTTGTACCGCTCTATAAAGTAGAGATTACACTGGTCGAGTTTAAAATGTTGAGTCGAGTGACAGTGGTTTCAGTCAATGCGATAAGCGGCAATAATGAGGGTAATTGGCGCCACTGGTGAGTGAGGTCTGTCAGATGGTACAATACTGTCATTTTGACAACTGATGACAGTATTGTATTATCTGACAGACCTCACTCGCCAGCACCAAATAGTGGAGCGGAGAAACGATAATCGGCATTGTCGAAGATGGCAAAGTTTTAATAGAAGATTCCTCATTAGTGATGTGATGTCTGTTTGCATTCTACTTTTTCTTCTTCCTTTACCTGTTCCCTTGGACTCCTCATTCTTAGGTACCAGGATGTTCTGTTCTGGCATAGGTTCTGCCTGTTAAGGTGTTATAATTACATTATCATGTGGAATTTTTTTCTCTCCAGAAACATTGTCTAGACTATTAATTATGCTATTTCAAGATTTCTGACTTATAATATATTTTGTTACTTCTTTAAGTATTAGCCATTTCTTTTTCCTCTCTTCAGTTTCTTTTAGTCCTACTAGCCAGTTTGCTTTCTTTATCAACTCGACCACAGTGAACTAGTTTTAAGTAACATGTTCCATGATTGACGATATTAATACACTACCAGCCTGCTGGGTCCATTCTGTATTGCCGTAAAATATTATCTCAGAGCTCTTCTAATGGCGATAATTTCTCAGATCGAGCCTTTTGTGTATCGATACTAATGGCCGAATTTATTTTATTACTTATTATTACTGTTTCAGTTTCTTTTCTTTCATATTGAGTATTAATTGAATGATAACTTGGTAATTTAAATTAATAACTACAAGTTCTGTAGTACAGGTGAAGCATTATCTTTATATTGTTATCTATCTGTCGTGTAGTCGTTTGGCATTTGCATTTATTTTATACTACACTTAGTCCAAACACACACATCAAAATGCTTTTGATAAATCATTATTTTAAAAGCTAGTATCGTAAAAAATGTAGATTCAAAACTTAGACAGAGTGTGTACTTAAAAGGACGATTCAAGAAAATTACCTTACTTATAGGTAAATAAAAATATCGTATTTTAAGAGCTAGTATCGTAAAAAAGAAATAGTGGAAGAACTTAAGACTTAGAGTGTATACTTAAAAGGACGATTCTAGAAAATGACCTTACTCAAGTAAATAAAAATATCGTCATTCCTTTAATGGACACTATAAGAGATATAAAAGAATTCTAATAGTTATCAAGTCTATAAGCTTTTATTCTGTCCGAGAAAGGGCTGAAGACAAAGACATCAATTTTACTGAACTGAAAATTCTTAAATGAGACCATAGACTTAATAAAAATATAGACGTTAATGCGAGATCTTTTGAAAAGTTATATAACATTGTTCTAATCACATGTGAAGATAGACAGATAGCCAAGTCAAAGTCAAATTTTTTTATTGAAACTTGGCTTTCAAAGAAAGCTCTTTTTTACGTCGAAAACTAATTATTTAATCATGATATTATGTATTATGTCTCAAAGCTACAAACTTTTAGCATTGGCGAAGCTGAACTATCGCCGTTTAATGAGGGTTATTGTACTTACGGTCACTAGTTGGCGCTATTGGCGACTATGGTCATGTCAATGGTACAATACTGTCATTTGAATTTGACACATCAATATTGCCATTGCCAGCGTTGTAACATCTGACAGATGTTTGTGAATGTGTGCTGACTGGTGGAATATTTAAACGCGATATCATGTAAAGGGATATCCTTTAAAAAGGGAGATATTAGGAGCACCCATAACCGGAGAGCATGTATGAAGAGAGTGATGAGTGTAGCGGAAGCAAAAGAGATCTGTAAGGATCGTAGCAGGTGGAAATCGCTAGTCTCTGCCTACCCCCGCGGGAAAAAGGCGCGATAATGTGTGTATGTATGATATCATATAAGACAGGAAGATACACAGATAATGACAAATAGATATTAGCGGAGCTGAACAATCGCCGTTCAATTAGTAGGATAGGAAGGTGAGAAGAAACCTGTCCAGTCACACTCATGTGAAACGTTACATATTTTTCTAATCACGCGTGAAGATACACAGATAGCGACAGATATTAGCGGAGCTGGACTATCGCCTTTCAATTAGTAGGAAGGTGGGAAGTAACCTTACAGTCACACTCTGGTGAAACGTTACATATTTTTCTAATCACGCGTGAAGATACACAGATAGCGACAGATATTAGCGGAGCTGGACTATCGCCGTTCAATTAGTAGGAAGGTAGGAAGAAACCTGTCCAATCACACTCTTGAAAAAAGCCTCGGCCGCTGATTGATCCGGTCTTCGAGATTGAGACATCGGGAACGGGTTTCGTGCGTAGGCTTCGTTTGTGTGGTACAAGTTACAGGAGAAAACGGGTTGGGGCAAGGAAAATGGAGGAGTTTCCGACTTAATCACATTAATCCTACTAATATATCCTTCTAATCCTACTAATTATAGCATAAATGCGAAAGTTTGAATGTTAGTGGGTTTGGATGTTTGTTACTCAATCATGCAAATATTACTGGACGGATTTTGTTGAAACTTTGTAGACGGGTGGAAAAAT
This sequence comes from Ephestia elutella, assembly GCA_018467065.1. Classification (NCBI taxonomy): domain Eukaryota; kingdom Metazoa; phylum Arthropoda; class Insecta; order Lepidoptera; family Pyralidae; genus Ephestia; species Ephestia elutella. The sequence goes on from CM031590.1 coordinate 7,261,548, forward strand.
ACCGGAAATAGCTAAATAGAATAGGGTACTTTTTACCCCGAAATTCCCGGGATGGAGCTCGTAAAAAAATATTGATTTAACAAAAATACTACTTATACTACTAATAAAACTAAATAATTTACTTCTTATTTCATTCAAATATTCCTTTCAAACACTTGATTGACTGGAAGAAATCCCTTTTTGGGATAAGCCCGCCATTGTACGCCTCTCTTTTTGTTTCACTATGTTTTGTATTTTTCTTGTATGTATGTGCAATAAAGAGTTTACAAATAAACAAAATACTTTACTATATTTATCTCGTCTATTTCCCGTGGCGATAAAATATTGATAAAAAGATGCGAATAGGAATATGGTTCAAATGTTACCTCTCTTTTCTTATAAAGTTGGATATTATTGGTAAAGCTGGTGTTGACATTTCAAATCGCTGCAGCATTAACATGTTAATATTAATAGCAGTAACTTATTTATAATTGATTCGCTTCCGCTTATGCCTCAAACCAATCGGCAACACCCACACCACACGTCCATAATCGTTCCCAGAAAACTTCAAGTTTTTTTCAACTCCACGATAGAGTAAATTGACTAGCGCTTGAAACAAGAATCTTAACTCTTTTTATACCACTATATGTGTTTAATTTGATTAGAAAATGAAATTGTGCGTACAACATTGATTTTGTATCCCCGATTAAGCCGTTGTGTTATTCATTTGACGATTCGTCTCGGGTCAAAGAGTTCGTTATTTTGGTTAAATGGTTTTAGACACGTCCAGATAGATTTTTTCTTCCGTTTCGTCGCTTGTTACTGGTATGATTCTGTGTTCAGCTCAGTAGAAAAAAAAATGTCATTTTTTCTAATTTTATGGTTGAGCTTCTGTGTTCGTTCATGATCAAATGATACAATGGAAACTTATTTAAGTACATTTGGGGTTTTTGAATCGTACCTATACAGGTCTTGCTTTTCTGTTTTACATCGCGTGGAATGAAATGCACAGCAACTTATATTCAGTAGCAGGCAAACAACTTAAAACTGCAAAACGTATTAATTAATATTGTCACATTTACTAAATAATTAAATCTGATTTTCGTCACAAAACAGGTCAAAACAAGCCCTTTTTTTCTGCCAAAAAAGGACTCAAATTTCAAAGCATCTTCTGTCCTTATTTTCCTTTCGTATCAGAGAAAGACGGCAGATTTTTTGCAACTACATAATGTTCAGTTTTGGATGTATTCAGTCAAAATATGCGGAAACCACAGATGCAAAAACATGTGCTAAGTTGTTAATTAGATTTCTTGGAAGCGAGCGGAACTGGGTGATTTATGTTCTCTTGTGCACACATTTCTGTTGACTTTCTAGGATTATGCTGAGTTCGGGACATTATTTACTAACTATAGTATTAGCTAAATTGTAATAATATTGTACATGCATCGCTATTATACCAATTTTGTTCTATTTTTTAACTACCTGTATCAGCATAGCAGCTCTGTATTATTAAATTAGTAATAATAATCTTTATTATCAAAAAACCAAATTACAAGTTTAAATTCAATTAATGGATGTGTGGCAGTGTGTTTTTAACATAACTTAACTTTGATGGTTTTAAAAAAGTAAAATTATTGTCTATACCAAAGCCCGCTGCCGCGACGCCGGGCGGCGACAATTTTTGAAATTGGAACATTTTTTCTTTTTTCACGTATAGAGCACGAAAAGCGCGCTAATATTTCGCTTCTCTATACATTATCTTTATTTTCTACCTTAAATTTTATAATATGTATCAATTTATTGATAGTGATTAAACCGCGTGTATTTTTTATATGATTGCTGGTCTATATCGTCGCCTAAGTCGCCTACAAAGAACAAAGACTAGTCATGATTAGGGCGCCATTTTGAGTTAGGTTTAAAATTCTAACCCAAAATGGCGCCCTAATCATGACACTCCTATTTATCTCCCAGTAAATCACGACAACAGTCAATAAAGGCAATTAAGATTCCCCACCGTAAAATATTTGTATGGAACCAACAATCTATTCTTAAACCAATTAAAATAAAGACCCTTAGCGAGTAATTAACATATGAACATGTGACCGGAAAAGCAGTGCTTACGGTTTTAAATTTCCTCCTATGATTACTGTGTTCCATCTCTTTCTAACCATTTTTTCAAAGACCAGAAGTAAAAGACCCCTATTTCGAATATAATTGTGAATGAATAGAGTTCATTTTAAAGTAGTTTTGCTACCCTTGTTTTAAGTTTGTCTTAATTAGTGGAGATATAAATTATAGCAGAGTCGTCAGGAATGTTTAATTATCACTTAATTAAGTAATAACTCTTAGTTTGTGAACTGTAATACTGTTATTAAACGATAGTGCTGATTATATAAATGGGATAGTAACTAACTTTACAACTATTCAGTTAATATAATTATACTAACATAGCAAAACTTTCATCATCATAGTTAATATGGATCATTGAAGATCCTCAACAAATTACGACGACTATTTCATGGTCGGATTTTTATGCTATAGGTGGCTTGAAAAAAAATTGGCACCAGTATTATTTACAACGAAAAGTAGCTTTTGCCCGCGGATTCGCCCGCGTGATTTTTCCACGGGACCAGTACTTTTTCCCGGGATGAAAAGTACCCTATGTCCTTCTCAGTACTTCTACCTATGTGTATGCAAAATTTCCGGAAGATTGGTTTAGTAGATAAAGCGTAAAGAGGTAACAAAAAAAATAATAAACAAACAAACTCACTTTCGCATTTATAATATTAGTAAGGATTAGGGTAAGGTAAACATGTATTTTAATTTCGGCTTTAGATAAAGCAAATAATTTACTCTCCTAAAATATATATTAATAGATGCAATAAAGGTAGATAATATTTATAAAGTACTGAGACCTATATCAATCACTTTATACAGCTACTGTATTACCATTTTGATATGAGAGTATAAAAAAGACATTTATGATGATAACAAATGATTTTGGCGGACTTAATATTCATTCAGGATACCTTGATTGATTGACCTATCAAATTTCATACCCAATTTAAAGAAATTAATCACACATTTAATAACCAGCAGCGAGTTAACCACAGTTCTTAACCACTTCCAAGAAACTTCATTAAAAAAACAAAAATTTTATGAATAAATCATGCCTTGGCGAAATACCTCGAAAACGGTGGAAGAAGATAGCTGTATAAAAGTTGTATAAGAGTGAAAAAGAAAGCAATATATCTTGGGATGTAGAATTATGTTGTTAAATTATAACTTGCTGTCGTTGTGAAGCTTAGACAATCTATTTTAATATAATTTATCAGATACTAATGTTGGAAATGTGATAGATTGTTTATTTTCTATATTTATTGGACCTTATTTTATATTCAAAAGCGTGTCCAAAAAATTACTTAACCTCAAAAGTTAAACCACGTTAGTAACAAAAGATAATTTGCCTATAACTCTAGCGCATACTAATGAATCATAATTATTTTATGCCAATTTAATAGTAATGCATTATAACTGTCATAGAACCTTTAAGCTGTATAAATATTTTAAAGCATATTATGCACAAGCACATCTAATGACCGAACAAAACATTACAATTGTTACCTAACTGTTAAATGCTTATAAAACATTATGAATAGAACTACAAAGTCGGTAAATTCAAATTTTCATGAATAAAACATCAAGTTATAATGCTTCGGTTATTATAATTATGAAGTCAGTGAATCTATTTTTTGTGACGCCCTTCGTTACATATCTGTTAGACTACCTGCTTCAACGTCTCAACCAAACCTTTGATTAGAGTATAAAAACCTCGTTAGTAGGCCACATATCGGACGCTTTTTTGCAGCAACCATGTTCTTACTAATCGTTTTATGACATTTGATGGTTTGATGAGATGTTTTTAGACGTTATAACACTTATGGTGCTTAATTTACAAATGATAATTCGGTTTTTATTGATATTGCACCTAAAATTCAAGTAGTTCAATTAATATTGCAATGCGAACTTTCATTTATACATACTTAAATACGTAAGGATTGTTTCCTAATAAAATAATCATATTTCTAGCCAAAAAAGTACAAAAAGAAGCTGCAACATAATGATTCCATAGAAGAAAGAAACATATTAAAGTTGAGCTAAGTATGACATTAGCAAAAAAACTAAGGAAGTTAACCACAAAGATTAACTGGCCACAATCGCAAGATTTAAATATCACATTAAATACGTTGTGAATATTCAAAAGCAGTAAAATAACTAGCGCCATTACGAATTCACATCGCAGCACCTTCATCTCGCCGCGCATTGGAATAACAACCAAACTCATAATTTACCAACACATTCTCATTAGTATACACGCTCTCAAAGTCCTAAAGACGCCGCTCCTGCCATTGACATTCATATTTCAACGTATAACGCGACCGCGGAACCACTAGACGCCGAAATACTAATTTTACGCCCAATCGCCTCTGATAAAAATTAATACGTCTATTCGACGTCTAACGAGCAAAAACGATCTCGACCGATATTCGACGATCGAAAAAAGAATTAAGGACAGTTTTCGAATAGCCTTTTTGCGCGCGGTTATACCAATGTCGTTAGGGTGACCATCACACTAATGGAATTCGAAATCGACTTATTTCGTTCGATCGATATTTTTTTCAACGATAGTCGGTTCTCACAATGGATGAAGACATAAAAATTTGGGATACACAGCGGCGCGTCAAAAGAAGACCACATGCGTTATTTACGTGTGGTTTTCGAGAAGCGTTCTTGTGTTATTTTTGCTGGTTATTCGGCAAATTGGTGGTCGCTCACGCCTTTGAGCTGGGCCTATTATTTTGGGCTAAAATGAGCGCTTTGGTCGGAACACCGGCCGAGAGCCGTGATCGACAAATCACTTGTTTTATTTTCCTTTTTGGGTCTGCGCTCGGAGTGTTTGTTTTCGAACGTATCGCATGTGATTTAAGAAATTGGTCGGACCCTTTCCATGAGCGATGACCTGATTGAGTCGATTAATGAAGTGCAATTACAAATCATCTGCGTTTTCGATTCAATCATTGGACATCCGTCTGACGTTGGTTGTTGACTTGCAAGCCATTACAAACGTGAGAAATTTCTTCTCATGCATTTTTATACCAGTCACATGAACTTATTTATTTTTATAATCGTTATAATTTTTCATGTTGAAAAGATCCATTATGTATAGTTTATTTAGTTTTACTATTTTACCTCTGTCTTCATTCTCATGAAGACATATAGATTAGCAATCTTTTAGATAATTCTAAAAATTCCAGCAAATCTAATTTATTGTATTATGAGTAACAACAGTATATAAAAACGAACTTAAAGAGCATTAAATGATTGATTGATTTACTTTAGTCTTGTTATTAATAAATAACATAGGTACTTTTTAATTTATTGAACCAATAAATCAACATTTTCTAAATACTTACCAACTTAAATAAATAAATAAAATAAAACTACGGCTGTATATCGGGTGTCCACTTAGACCAACATATTAGGACACTCCAAATTTAGTCGTCCATAATAATGTTTTCGAGAAATAGATCGTAAAACACATACATGGCGATTATTAATCACCGCTCAGCGCTAAGTAGGCAGTTTATATTCCACCTGGCTCGGCTGACATCTCAATTTGCAATAGACCAAACTGGAATTTTGATATTGCATGCTATACAATGATACAGGACGACAGGCAATAAATAAGACATGTTGGGAAGATTGCTCATTTTGTTGCCGTTATTGCCCATTTAGAAATAAAGGTATATCTTAGCAGAAGACCTCTAAAGGCTGTTACGTATGATGAAGATATCTTCAGTAACAAAGATATAAACGACTGTGTTAAGAAAAGAGCGACCCTAACGGTAGTTGCAGATGTATCTCGTAACATCTGTAGAGTGAAGTCTAAACATCAAACAGCGCACGCTTGCTTCTTTCTGTTACACCATTCCGTCATTTTCAAAATATAAATAATAATTAATTTTTCCGAGCTAGTCGTGCATACTGTAACAGATTTAAATGATTTTTAAATAGATACTTATTTTTAAAAAAATATAGATATAGATTCTTCTAGCGTAAAACCTGTAAACATGTTGCTTGTCGCGAATACTTGTCGAAGCTGTATAGATTACACGATTAAAGTTAATTAGTAGATGTAGAACACGTAACAAGCACTTACTTAGTAGTTTTATAAACTTATTAGCACAATCATCTAGAATCTAAACAACTGTTTTTAAGGGAAAGGATTTCCTTTTATAATGATAATGACGAAAAGGTGCCTGTAAATTTAGTAAAGTTTATAAGTTTCTTGTTTTGGGCATAAGGTTAGGGTCATATACAATGGGTGGCAGATAAACTTGACCCTCCTTAGATAGCATTCAGTAAGTAAGGAGGGTCCATACTCCGATGGTTTAGAATTCCTCTAGAGCAAGTCTCAAAAATACATAGCAGCCATGTGGGTTTTGAGCAAACCGGTCATTCGATGTCACAAATTCCTCTATTGTTTAAACACTTTTCTTTACTATACATATATATAATAAAAATGTACCTATGTCTGTTTGTACATCCAGGTCTAGAATAAAAAATGTATGTCTGTTTGTTCCAGGTCTAGAATACCTGAGTGCTGCGCGAAGTCTACACCCTGAGCTGCATGCGGGCAGCACGCTCGCCAGCCAGGAATTCCAGCTTAGTTTAGAAGGTACGGGACATATAATTTAGTAACCGCATTTCGGGGCTTCGCTACCGAGGGAATTTCGGGATAAAAAGTATCCCACGTGCTGTTTCAGGCAATGCATCGAATTTATATATTAAAATCGTTTAAGAACATATATATTGTCCTTGCTGCGATTCCTACAGGTTTTTCCTCTGCACTCTTCACTTTTAAAACTAAGGTATTCTTTATAAGGTGGTGTCCTGATCCATCAGGGGTAGTGTTCTGAGCCTACCATTATCGTACTTCGCCTTTCCCTTATCTGGTGGGGTTAGTACAGCATGTCAGTTTCCTCTAGTTTACTCGGTTAGATGTCACCTTCTTTTGAAAATGTTTTTTAAATATTACGAAAAGATGAGAAATACACGAAGACTTAAAAAATACATATTAAATCTAGTATTTATTTAACAGGTTCTCGAATAGCCTCACCAACGAGGCTAAGGTTATCGGGAGGAGCTATCGGAGCCTCAGCCAACCGCAAGCGGGCGGTGTCGTGGAGTCCCTACTCTGCCGAGTCTTTGGACCTGGCCGCCGTCATCAGGGCGTCGCCCGCCAGCCTGGCTGTCAGGGCTCCTTCAGCTGCCTCTACTGGAAGCTATGGACATCTTAGTGCTGGTAAGAATAGAGCTTGTTTAGTTGCATCTGTTCTGGTGTCTGTAATCAAACAGCAAGCCAGTGGTGTCGTGGAGTCCCTACTCTGCCGAGTCTTCGAACCTGGTTGACGTCATCAGGGCGTCGTCGCCCGCCAGTCTGGCTGTCAGGGCTCCTTCAGCTGCCTCTACTGGAAGCTATGGACATCTTAGTGCTGGTAAGAATAGAGCTTGTTTAGTTGCATCTGTTCTGGTGTCTGTAATCAAACAGCAAGCCAGTGGTGTCGTGGAGTCCCTGCTCTGCCGAGTCTTTGAACCTGGTTGACGTCATCAGGACGTCGCCCGCCAGCCTGGCTGTCAAGGCTCTTTCAGCTGCCTCCAATGGAAGCTATGGACATCTTAGTGCTGGTAAGATGAGAATATAATTTACGATATGAAGTTCATCTGATAATGGAGCCGAAAGGTCTGACAAGTTCTGCAATCAACCTTTAAATGCCAGGTTGCCAGACTAAATCCATAGATGTAATAAAAAAACTGATACACATGGCGATGAGTACTCTACACAAAGTTTAACGTATAAAAGTGTATTCCAAAAATGTAGTTTCACCTAGTGATTTTGATTCTAAGATCTCTAAAAACGTTTATATTCTTGCAATACCACTAAAATCTATTCTTAATTTATTTCCAGGAGCAATATCACCAGCGTTATCCCTGTCTCACGCGTCGCTCGCGCAGCAGCTCCTCGCGCGGGGCGGGGTGGTGGGGGGCAGCGGGGTGCTCGCGGGCGGGGTGTTGCTGGACCCGGCGCACCAGCAGGCAGCGGCTGCCGCGGCGCAACACGCTGCGCACGCACACCTTGTCGCCGGCATCCATAGGTCTGTACTGTACACATTTCCTTTGTTTATTACCTCACACATTGTAATTAAGGCATCTCTGAAAGTATAATACGTAAGATAAATCTCATCGCTCTGCCGCTACAATTCAATAACTAGTAGTTTTGTTACTTGAAGTATCTAATATAAGTTTATGAAAGAATTGCCAGTTTACTCCTTATGCTAGTGATGCCTACTAGCGTGATAACATCGCAGAATTACTCCCTATTCAATTGCGTTCTGAGTACCTTATCTGCATGATTATTTAGAAACACCCAACTTACGTACTAATTAAATAATAACATTTTTAAAATTTCTGTTATTTTACCAACAGATCTCACATATCATCTCCAACGCAACTCCTGATGGGTCCAGTGGATATCCGAGGGGGTTTGACCCTGGACGGCACCCCTCCGCAGCACCTCCAACAGCCCCAACAGCAGCCAGAAGTTACCAGCATCATGGAGGCTGACAGCTCCAACATCCAGAGGAAATCCCCCCCAAGTCTTATGAACAGGGAGATTCATAGTAACAAACCTTTATCGGCTGCGGCAGAGAGCACGGTTCATGATGGGTTGGATTCTAAAGATGAACCTGGGGATTTTATTGAGACTAATTGTCATTGGGTTAGTATTTTCTTTTTCTTCTTCCTTTATGCTTAGTCGAACTTCTATTTTATTATCCTATCCTGCTTCTTTTTTCCCCTAATACTGGTATACCACAAGCTTTAACTATTAAATATATCAGTAGTGAGCACCATAAAAGCTGTAGGAGGAAATAGAATACCAACTTCGAAATTCGTCTGCTTCAATACGATCATTTTGTACAGTTCAATATTCTTTAACAGAGACAAAAAATTGCTTTATGAAGTGCAGTAATTAATTGTTATTTCCTTTCCCTTCCAGGTGGAATGCAAGTTAGAATTCCCAACCCAAGATGACCTGGTCAAGCATATCAACACGGACCACATTCACGCCAGTAAAAAGGCTTTTGTCTGTCGATGGGTTGGATGCTCTAGAGACGAGAAACCCTTCAAAGCTCAGTACATGCTGGTGGTGCATATGAGGAGGCACACGGGAGAGAAACCTCATAAATGCACTGTAAGTATTATTGAATGATGATTTAAAAGTGTTTAACAAGGAATGGAGGGAAAAGACGAAGAAAAAGGATAGAGATGCGTAAAAGAAGTTCGGGGAGACCTTTGCCTACTAGGAAACTAATACGAAAATAGAAGTATTTGGCACATCATCTAAATGTGTTTACTTTGAATCTTTTTCACTGTGTGATTATGTTATATCATTAGCAATATAGTTGGTCAAACACATTACGACTTTGTGAAAAGTTGAGATTAAATGTGCATTTTTATTCCAGTTTGAAGGCTGCTGCAAAGCGTACTCCCGGTTGGAAAACCTCAAGACTCACTTACGAAGTCACACGGGAGAGAAACCCTACACCTGCGAGTACCCTGGATGTGCCAAGGCCTTCTCCAACGCCAGCGACCGAGCGAAACACCAGAACAGGACTCATAGTAACGAGGTACATATTCATATTTTCCGATATTCTTTATTTGGATTTTTCGAAATCATCATTTTTTCTTCGCATTGTTTTGTATCTGCTTCTTCTCCATCAATAACGATTCTACTATAAGTTCAAACTTCTATCTATTCTTATTCTCATTGTTATGCATATATTCATGCTTTTTAAGGGATTTGTATGAAAATATCACCTTTCAGAAACCTTACGTCTGCAAAGCGCCTGGTTGCACGAAGAGATATACGGACCCCTCGTCACTTCGGAAGCACGTGAAGACTGTTCATGGAGCAGAATTTTACGCCAGTAAAAAGCATAAAGGTATGAAATATATTATATTATTTCTTTCCCAATCAATATTATTGTATTGCTCATTGTTGAGTGGTATGGATGGTCACACTTCACACGTATACAAGCATGACCACTTTTTGTCGATATTAATCGAGTGGTTGACCAATTGCCTTCCCTTTTAAACACGCTATCTGTTATTCAGAAACTAGAGCGTAGGTTTTCTTATTCAGTCTCTCTCAGAGTGATATTAATGTTTGTTTCCCTGACCCAGGTTGCAGTAGAGGCGATGACTCAGCAGAGTCAGGCGGTGGTGGGGCAGGTTCCTCACCACGGTCCGAGGAAGGCGGGGTTCCAGTGGGGATCCGGGGACATACATCATCAGCATCTGTCAAGAGCGAGAGCCCTGCATCGCCCCTGCCTTTGGGTCTGCATACGCCGGCACATCAGGTCAGTTTTCAATTATTTATGTATCATCCATCTTCATCTTTATGATAAGACTTTGCAAATGTGGTTCATTCAAGATGTTGATTACTATTAATAAGAAGTACAGAAATCCAGATATTTCTAAAAATTGGTTCCTATCCGGATCCAAAAGGAATATAGAAGCAGTGATGAATAATATGGTCCTCAATCATTTCCAGCTCTCTGCTCAGTGTGGTGGTGACCTTGACTTCGGAGGTTCAGGCCTCGGCGGCTTTAGCGATGAAAATGGTGCTCCGTACTTCAGGCTCGATGGCGAGGTAATTGTTACTTATATACTAGCTGGTTTTGCTTCCGTGAAAATTTCGTAATAAAAAGTGCTCTATATGCTATTATAGGTAATATTCTACCCATGTGTCCAGTACATTTGTGTGATTCAGTAACAAACATATTCACAAACTCACATCCAAACTTCTCATTTATGTATTAGTTGAAAGTAGAATAGGATGGTGCTAGAATTTAAATACTGTGCCGACCCCACAGAAATGGGTATAATGGTATAAAAAACCGTTTTCTGAGCTGAATTATAAATTGTTTGGAAACATCTTGTTCCAGGTGAAACAGTAAGTGGTAGGTGAGGTGGGTCAACCTAAATTTTCTGACCTAAATTATAACGAATTGTTTTGAAATATTTTGTTCTAGGTGGAACAGGAAGTAGTAGGCGAGGTGGGTCAACTGCCCCTGATGCTGCGCGCCATGGTGGCCATCGGCTCGCCGCACGCGCGCGCGCAGCCCGCGCACGCGCACGCGCCGCGTCTCGCGCACAAGCCGCAAGGCCGGCTGTTGCCACACGCGCACATTGATATCGGAGGAGGTAATTATTATTGTAAGTCATGTCGTCGGCAGGGATATTGTTTTGTTTACTGTTATTAATCTAAGGTTTACTATTGTTGATTCTATTTCAGACATTTAATGATTGTACACCTCATAACGCGAAGTGTTTGAAGTTACCTGATCAAGATCGAGTTATATTTAAATTTGCTTAAATTTCACTATACTCAAAACTCGGTCAATATAATTTATTTTGCATTTCCGCAACCTTAAAAAAAATGTGACTGCCGCTCGAAGTAACTTTCAGGAATATTAAACAGTAAATGGCGTTCTCCTTAAATTTAAGATCAACAATATGAAAGAACACGATTGTATATGGCCTAGCCTACGGTTACAGATGAATAACTTTGTTTCCCATTCCGTCAGGTGGCGTGCCAGGGCGCACGGAGGTGGGCAACACGAGCGTGACGGTGGAACTGAAGACGCTCGCGCCCAACGCGCGGCGCGACTCTGGGATCTCTTCGGGAAGTAGCCTGTACAGCGCCAGGTGAGACAGCAACGTTTTCATCTTCAATTTCTTCTTTTCATGTCGAAGATGGCAATAAAATTAAATAATTCTTGACAAACATGTGGCCACTACAACCATCCTGTCATTGGCCTCAGTAAGATCCTATCTTGTGCAAGATTAGGGGCAGTTCAGACATATTTTTATTTATATGGGAAGATGATGGAAAACACAGAAATACTAGCTGTACCCTAAAGGCTTCGATCTCGTAGAAATTTCGGGATTCGAGATAGTTTTTTTCTTCTTCTCTTGATGACTAAGAAGACGGATCCATAATCACGACTTTTCTGGTCATCTTTTTGGACGTGGCCGCTGCTTTCGCGATGGCTCTCCATTTATTTCTATCCGCGGCTAATAGTTTTTCATAGTTAACCTTCCTCATATTGAATGTTGCAGGTCGTCGGACATATCCCGCAAGAGCAGCCAGGCATCGGTGGTGTCGGGTGCGGCGTGCGGGGCGGGTGCGGGTGCGGGGGGCGCGGGCGGGGCGCCGGCGCCGCGACCTGCGCTAGCGCCGGGCTACGACCAGCTCTCGCCTGACAGCAGTCGCAGGTACAGAGAATCAACAGATATCTACCATAGACTTATAAAAACTAGCTTTTTTAACTAGCTTTCACACGCGGCTTCGCCCGCGTGAATTTCCCACAGGAACAGTGCTTTTTCCCGGGATGAAAAATACCCTATGTCCTTCTCCGTACTTCTAACTATGTGTATGCGAATATAAGATTGGTGCAGTAGATAAAGCGTGAAGAGGTAACAAAAAAACTTACTTTCGCTTTTATAATATTAGTTAGGATAATAAACCCGTCATAACAATATATATACAAACAGTAGTTATGCGGCCGGTCGCCATGTTTTGTCACTATTATTAGTATGGGCAGGCCGCCATATTTGTGCCAGATCCTTTGTCGGCGCCTGGTTTAGGTATGCACGATTTTTTGTAGGTATGTCATGTCTATTCTTTTTTTCATTCGTCTGAGATACCTACAGAATAATAGTAAATAACCACGCCACGGAGGTCGTCAAAGTAGACAGTGCCAAGAGTCATAAACCTCAAACAAAGCCGTAGTGACTGAGAGAATCAACAATTATTTAGTTACACTTACACCCGTCGCTCGCCACTGTCGTTAACATCAAAGAAGTTTCTATGGGCATTGTCCTATTTCATTCTTCTTTTTATATAAACCCCCTTTTTATCTTTTACTCTCATCAACATCAGATTCTCTATGCTAGGATTTCGATATAAACTGGTAGATCCGGCCTGCATTCAGGGTCTTTATTTATTATGTCAGTAACCTTCGAAGGAAAACACTTAGTATGTATATTCTTTTGACATCCTCAATTATGCATTATTTAGAATGTTTATGAAATGTCATAATAGTCTAAATGCTGATAAAATTATGATTTTTTTCAGATCTAGTCAAGTGTCTTGTGTGGGATACGCGCCCGCGCCGTCGTCAGCCCTCGCCGCAGTGCAAGCCGTCAGAACGTCTCAAGGCAACCAGGTAACTGTACTTTTCTTCTTAACTTTTATCCCATTATTTTTGTAGTGTGTATACCACACACACAAAAGGTATATCATCTCTCTTCATTTTGATTTTTTAGCTTAGTATTATTCGACACTCAGTTCCTAATGCCACTTCTATGGCGGATGATGTAACTCGGAACTACACTCACATGGAAATTCAAATTATTTCGTAGGCTTAAACGAACGTTCGTTTTTATTCATAAACTAGTTGCACCAAGGGACTCCGCTCTCGTGCAAATTTCGGGATAAAAAGTACCTCATGTTCTCTTCCAGGTTTATTCGACCTGTGTGCAAAATTTCATCAAAATCTGTCCCATAGTTTTTGCGAGAAAGAGTAACAAACATTATTTAATCATTGGCTTAGTTGAAATTCCTTTTCTTTCTCATATATTGTTGACATCTCTGTTCTTCCAGGCGGTGCTTCTTCGAGGGGTGACGTGCTCGGAGGTGCGCGCGGAGGAGCTGGCGCTGGAGCTTGGGGGAGTGGGGGGGATGGGAGGGTTGGAGGGGGGCGTGCAGGTGAAGGAGGAGGCGCGCCGCCTCTCCGAGCAGTCCAACCTCAGCGACCAGGCGCAGTACCAGGCGTACCCCTGCCCTACTGATGATGTGGTATGATGAATTGCTCTAACTAATAAACGAATTGCACAGAATAAGTAATAGTACTATAGTGCGTTTCGTCAAATAGTTCCTCTGGCGTCATATTGGAAATAAAACTTTTTATATTACTAATTTTAACCAATATGTACTCTTAATAGCCAGGATTGTCATAAAAGATGACTATGTGAACGTCCTAAGCCACAACTCGTAAAAGGCCACGGTAACATCTAGTTTATAATATTGTTAGTTTAACTGCTACTACTACTAACATGACGGCAAAGGAACTATTTGACGAAATGCACTCTAACGAACAGAACGGCCACACACCGCCCCGCACACATTTCAAAAGTGTAAAAACTCATTCAAGAGTGCGAAGTGCGGGATGGGCCCCGAACTTCATTGTAGACATTATTGACACTTAAACGAGGGCAAGCGCTTGATCGGCGCACTGTTCGCGCCATTTTAATTAATAACTACAACACGCAAGCAGCCCTACTAAATTTCACATACACGTTTGCGCGTGTACAAATGTCATTTGCCTATGGACTAGTAAATTTGCGAGCGTTTTATGGAGTGTCCAGGGTGTGCTTACAGTCCATTTTGTTTATTCGAATAGGTAACAATAGTTCTTTTAAATCGTCAATATACGTAGTTACCTAAGCGATAGCCTGTGTGATTGTGAAGCTGTCCAATCTATGGCTCATCTTTTTACATGCCCCAACTGCCGTTCCTCCTGTACCATGGAAAATCTAAATGAGGCTAACGATAAGGAAGGGTTTCCTTCCGGAAGTAGCCAAATATTGGTCCAAAAATATAATTTTGACATTTCATTCTCGAGATGATGATGATGATGTTACCTACGTGGATTTTCATTTTAACCATTGCGAATTTCAAAGTGCCTTATGTTCCTAACTTTACTAAATTACTTCAAATTTCTTCCATCAATCCAGGGTGACCCATCATTCCCCTTCAAGACGGAGGACGACCACGACTCGGTGACGTACAAGGAGTCCCGCTCCAACTCCACCGCCACCGTGGTGGTCACCACTGCGCAGGTCCACCATCCCAACCAGGAAGTCAATCTGGAACAGGTAAATGTTGTATATTAGAAATTTGCTAGGTCAGGTAGTCGTTACAATTTTCCATAAAACTTCTTTCAAAAAAAAATGAACCGACTTCCACCATAAAACTTAAAATCATGAAATAACAATAAAGAAAAATGTATTAGCATGCTACCTACTGAATGAGGTGAAGTCGGTGCCGAGTGCAGGAGTAAGGGTGTTATGTAATTGTTCAACTAGGCATTTTTATACATATATATATACATGATTCTAATGTTAATTTAGATTATTTAATTTTTAATTTGGCACCGACTTCACCCCATTCAGTAGGTAGCATGCTAATACATTTTTCTTTATTGTTATTTCATGATTTTAAGTTTTATGGTGGAAGTCGGTTCATTTTTTTGAAAAAAGTTTTATTTTATCATTTTTAGTGCTTCTATACCTATTTTCTTTATTAAAATCTTAAACTTTTCAATCACTGGCCGAAAATAAATAATTTAAAACTTTTTATGTCAGTTTGATTTGAAATGTCATTATTTTTGGCACATAAATATACCGAGAGTCCGCGATGACCAAACCTTCCTTATTTTCAAAATGCTGAATGTTTCTCTGCGTGGTATTTACGGGTAAAAAATATTAGCGACTAGGTATTAAGTTTGGTTCTTACTTGCTTATGCAGGTAATATTTTAAAGCAAGGATGATTTTTATAGGTATGAAAAGCACCCTTGGGGCCTCCCAAAGTGACATTAAATTCAGCTTTTATAATAAAATAAATATAACTATAATTTAGTAAAGTTACAATGTCTAGCAAGGGTTTATATCTGCACCAATGGCCTGGTAATGGATAGCGTGATTTCTAATATTATTAGGAATAAAATCTTTAAAAAACTTTACTTTGAAGAAATTGAGCTGCCACTTTAAATGTTAGATATTGCTACAAATAATCTGCCTCAGTAATCATGATCCAACTTTTATAGTCACTAATCGCTATTTCTATATGTTGGGGACATACACAGAAAATCTTGAGTTTTAATAAAATAAGGAAGGGTATGCTGTCGCGGGCTTTTGCTCTATAATGCAATGTTGGTATTTTTATATTTTGTTAGGTATCTTTAAAATTACCAAACAGATTCTAACGTGGTTAAAATGGGACCAACTTGGGAATATACCATTACGAATAAAAAAACAATTTTGGAAATCAGTCCACAATTGGCGGAGAAATCGGCGAACATACATAAAAAAAAACATACATACATCGAAACATATAACCTCCTCCTTTTTTAAGAAGTCGGTTGAAAAAGAATTTTCTAATTTTGTTTGCAAAATTGTTGGTTCCTCTGAACCAGTGGTCTTTATCCTTCGGGAATTAAAATTTTACATGATGATTCAGTTGATAAGTTGCAGTACCAATGTTTTTTTATAGTAAGGTTCAGGTCCTAGAGAAGGATGTCCGTTAAAAACATGTACTAAACTTATGTATTGAAATTCGTCTACCAAAAAAATAAAGGTTTTTCATTCGAAATGGATGGTATTTTAAGTATCTTTTATTTACAGGTCGCTGAAGGTGAAATGGTGGAGAACAAGCTGGTGATACCAGATGAAATGATGCAATATCTTAACCAATCAATATTGGGAACCGAATCGGTAGCACCGGCCAAAACGAACTCCACTAATCCACCGGAATCCGACGCGACCAACAAGGACGATGACCTCGCTACCAAAGACAGTGACATCCAAAACACAAACAATTCCAGTGATAAAATCAGTGATGTAGCAACCAGTGACGATTCCCTACTCAAAAACTTAGGTGCCATAGGAAGTGATCTCAATATAAGTGATATTCCAGTCGATTTAAGATCATTAGACGTTAGCATGTCTGGTAATAGTGGCTCTCTTTTAGCTACCAAGTCTCCAGATGATAAGAATCCTCTGCAAGAGCAAGTCATACCTGAAAACACAGAAAAGTGTGAACAGGAATACAAACCAGTTACAAGCAATGTTCCAACGAATCCATTGCAGTCTTTACAATCAATGGCGGCAAATCAGACGGAGCAATCTAACAGAATGAGAGTCAATACGCTACCTCAGAAGCAAAATTCCATGAGTCCTAAAACTATAGTAATGAGTAATCAAACTGTAATGAGTCCACAAGGGCTGCCACACAGCATGTTGAGTCCTCAAAGTCTTCCGCATAGTGCAATGAGCCCTCAGAGTGTTATGAGTCCCCATAACATGCCCCATAACGTTATGAGTCCTCCTAGCGTCTACAACGTCATGAGTCCACAAAGCGTGATGAGTGTTATGTCACCCTCAACACAACGCCATGAGTCCACAGAGTATGCAGAGCTTAATGAGTCCTCAAATGCCAAATCAGATGATGATGAGCCCAAGACACAATAATATCGGCAGTCCTTTGTCTCAAAATATGGCAAGTCCCATGGTCAATATGGCCAGTCCTATTACGCAAAATATCGCTAGCCCTATGAGTCATGGTATGCCTAGTCCAATGCATCCGGGCCTGCAGAGTCCGATGGCGCAGAACGTATCCAATCAAATGGTGCAAAACATTCCGAATATGCCCATGAATTCTCCTGTAGGTAATCAAAATATGATGAATATGAACCAAAATCCCCAATTGCAGGGTGTCCCACCAAATTACATGAATAACCGGCAAAATTGCAATGCAAAGATTCCTATTAGAAACAACGTTCCTAACCAATACCAAAACCAAAATTACAATCCAGTTCCGCCGTACCCAATGCAGCAGAATCAAATGCCCCAACAAAATGTTAATATTCGTAATCAAAACATGCAGCAAATGCAACAATATGCGATGATGCAACAGTACAATCAAAACCAGCCAGTAATGCATCAGATGCCTCAAAACCAAAACATGGTCTACAACAACCAGATGATGAACTACCAGCAACAGCAGGTCAGCTATCCCAACCAAAGTAATCAAATGCATCCTTTACAGATGTCTAGATCATCTGGAATGAGTGTAGACAACAGTGGTAACATGAGTCGTGGCGCGATGAACAGTTACTGTGACCAACAGAATCAAATGCAAAATCAGTACAATCAAAACGTGCAGTACCCTCAACCGCCTCCTTACAACTCTGTAGTTAATGCTGCTAATGTAATGGGCCCACCGCCTCCAAAGAACAACCATCAGTACAACCAAGCCATGATGAATAATAACCAATATTACAACCATCAGCGACCTTACAATCAATGGGACTACCCCGGTAATCAATTTAACAAACATAACATGCAGAAATCAGTGCAAAAACTCGGTTAACATGTCTACTGGGAGCCAGAAACCTAATGGCACACGGGTATCAATGAATTGTAACCAAATTGTGAAGAATGGTGACCAGACTGACTGTAGCATGAATAGTTTGAGAGGTCAGAATCAGAATCAAGCAGATGTCCAGGTGTGGGATATCTCCCAATCTCAAATAGAAGCTACGAATGGAAGAAAGAAGAATCAGAATAGTACAATGCGTCAGGAAACATATCAGCGGACTTTGGAGTATGTGGAAAATTGTGAGAATTGGAAGAGTTCAGAAATGGTTTCCAGTAGCACCCACCCGCCACAGGGAGGGGACAATATGGTTGTGAACGATCTCCAAACTTCATTGTCTTCGTTTTATGAAGAAAACCAGTACCTCCAATTGATCCAGTAAGTAGTCGTATTCTAGACTAATTATGTCTAAGTTTTTGTATCTTGGTGCTGAAGATGTCATGTTTATGTTATAATTCATTATGTGCCAAATGACTTTGTTTATAATGTATTCAAGGTTCTGTACTAAATTTTTCTCAATTATTGCTCATAGACATTTATTATTCTGTGAAATGTTACTGTTTGATGCGTAGAATATGAAGATGTACAACTTCTCTAATGGAGACTGATTATTTTTAAATTTATATTTTAAATAATAGTGAATTTACAAGTAATTCTGCTAATTGTTTTGCAAAAGACACATAAACACATAGGTACATACAACTTACTGTAAATATTGATAGTGTTGCTACTAAGTCTTCCACGAGTAAATTTATTGTAAGATTAAGTATTTACATATGTACTTTTATGTAGGAATTTTAAGTGCCTTATGTACATAATTGTACATAGTGTATAAGTGTTCAAGAATTATGTCTACAAGGGAATTTATATCAGTGCCTCTAAATTTGTTAGACTTATATTTTGAAAATCTGACTGTTTAAGATCTAACTTGGATTAGTGTAGAACTTTTGAGATTATTAGATATTAAGGGAGAATAATTAAATTTGTACAAAAACGATTTTTTTCTAGAATTTTTACAGTGTTGTTGAAATTTTGGAATTAGTGTTAATTAATTATAGTTTTATACTATAGAATATACAATTAAAGCAATAAAACCTACTTGTTACATCGAATCTCTTAGTTTAGAGTTTTTATGAGATTACTAGAGTTAAGTACTTAGTTGATTATTTTTTATTTAATTAATGATGGACGCACAAATAAATGTAATAGAATGAAAGTACTGTATTTTGTATTAAATTATTGTTTTATACTGTTTGTACAAGAGCATTGGAGACGCCTGTGACGATATTTTAATAAACTATTACTTCTTATCATGGACAGCTGTATGAATTTTATTTCCCGTTCAACCCTTTCATTTTATGTCTACAGTTTAAGAAGAAAAAAGTATTTTTTTTTAATACCTAATAAATGAGCAAGCGGGTCGCCTGATGGTAAGTGATCACCGCTACCCATAGACAACTGCAACACCGGTTGGTGTATCACTGAGAAATGTTGTCGGCCTTTCAGAAAGACGTAGATTCGTTTTTGAAGGTTCCAATGTGGTATCTATATTTCACATAGTATCTAAGATGTGACGATGATATAGTGTGTTTAATAGCGTTTATAATACACACCTTTAGCTTGCAAACACAACACTCATTTATGGTCACTTCAGCAAGTTTTTAAAGGAACACAAGCTAGAAATTCATTCAGCTTCTAATATAAGAGACGAACTTACATGGGACTTTTTTTTACTTACTTTTTAATAAGGATATCAATATCAATCATCGTCAATCAATATTAATATAAACACATATAATAAAACTGTAACTGGTATGTATCTATCTAAACTTAAAAAAATATTTTTGAGAAAAATTATGAGTGGTCTTTACATAGCAAATAGAAGCCAAAACGATTTTTATTAAAATTTTTGTCAGTCTGTCTGTCCGCGCATGTTTGTATGCTTATCATGCAAAAACTACTGTGCGAAATTTGATGTGGTTTTCACATTTTTTGAACGGACATATTTATGAAACCTTCTGATATAATGAATTGCTGTTCTTTATATGACCATGGATAAAATCCTTGGGGGAGGCCTTTGTCCAGCAGTGGACATCTTTAGGCTGAGAGAGAGAGAGATATGACCATGGTTGTTATTTATTGTTGTGAAGACTAAATAATATATAGGAAAAAAATTGCAAATCTCGATTCAATCTAACAGTAATCTGAGAATAGCTCTGTCGTTACATACCGCGCTATTACGTCATATCATCAAAATAACCATATTATTTCGGATGTTGCCAACACTCGGTATCAATAAAATAGACGCGATAAAAAATGGCCAAGCGTGAATCGAGTATATTCATAACGATGTTCCTAATAATCCTTATTATATTTAAATGTAAAAGTTTGGATTGTAAGTTTCTCAAAATCTACACAACGGATTTTGATGGAATTTGGTACACGGGAAAGCTCGAAATTCCCGCAGGGGCGCTGGGAGCAAAGTAATATTGTATAACTTTAACAAATCATATCTGAAATCCGAATCCTAACTATCTAAAATTATCTATTATCTAATATTATAAATGAGAAAGTGAGTTTGTTTGTTTATTACTTCTTCACGTTTAATCTACTGAACCAATTGTCCTGAAACTTCGCATACACATAGTTAGAAGTACTGATTAGGACATAGGGTACTTTTCATCCCGGGAAAAAGCACTGTTCCTGTGGGAAATTCACGAGGATGAAGCCGCGGTAACATGGGTAACATCTAGTATCTATCGTATATCGTATGTATCTATAGTAGGTATATTGTATAGTAGTAGTAGTATCTATGGGTAGTAGTATATTACTAACTTAACGAATCTGTGTTATTATGTGGAAACACACTAGATACTTTCTTAGCATCGTTAGTTGAGTGGTTAACCGTTGCATCTCCATTTGACTAAGTAGCTGATAAATCATCAACATAAATGTTACCTCACGACGTTTTCCTTCAACGAAAACGGTGGTGGTATTAAAACCACCACAACAGCCACGAAAAAACCTCGAACATGGGATCTTTCAACTACAGGGCGCCGATTTCACTAATTACAAACGTAGATGTCTCAACTGTGTCTCAATAGCTAAGTATTCTTATTCAATCTCATTGGCTCTTGAGAAAGCCAAAGAGACTGTACTAAAGCATAGAGTAAGATCATAGAAGTAGGAAGGGCTGCGCGGCGGCGATAGAATTGAAATAATCAGATTGACGTCTTCCTATACACTATTATTTTTGTGTGTAGATGGTAAGAGCGGCCAGCTCGTTATTGTAGTTCTAGAAGGGAGCGCGCTTCCTACTTTTATGAGTAAGATCTTATGATCTTTGGCTTTTACGACACAACTGAAACACGATGTTAGAAAGAAGAAAGAAAATACTTTATTCGGCACACAAAAAAAATACATAAGTACAATTATTCTTATTCTTATACCTGCCGAAAAGGTTACAGCTCAGCTTTATGTTGTAGGAAAAGCTACAACGCTAGTTTTCAGCTGGAACCAACAATGTAAAAAATAAAATAAAATAAAAAATATACTTAATGCAAATAAAAGGCTAAAAGGTAATAAAACCAAAAATGAGAGTTGTAGGTGGCTTGAACAGTAGAATCACAGCACAGGTGTATCGCCAAAGACCCCTCGACTTTTGAGTCAATGACTCATTGAATATATTGAGATACAACAATAAGATTTCCAAAAATCCGCTGAAATCACGACTGTATGTAGGTCAGGCCAGCAGTCATGCGCGCGCAAGTTAAAAATATAAAATGCGTCAGGCGCCTACAATACATGAACTGAGTGATAGTTCCTGAGTGTTTGGAATCGAAGAAATCGTACAGGCCCATGATTCTACAAATTACAAATCTAGATGTCGTGCCTCAGTTGTGTCTCAAAAAGCCCAAGAAATCGTAGTAAAACATAGAAGTCTTACAGAAATCTTGTTACTTTATTTCAATTTCTTTGGCTCTTGAGACACAATTGAGACACGATATCGACATTTGTAGTTAGTGGTGTAGGATCCTGCTTCGATCCTGATTCGAATTTTATTTTTATTTTTTGTTCTTAACCAATTCATTGTGGTTACTTGATCACAAACATAACATGTTTTATTATATTATTATTATTTTTTTACTTATATTTTATTTTATTTTTGACTGTACACAATCTAGTGTATGTATAAAGTTAATGAATAGCCCCTCTGGCATGCTAGGCGACCAAGACTGTTTCATGAGTTTCTTTCGGCATTTCTTCTCAGCAGTGGTCGTTCCGAAATGCTAGTAGTTTGTAGCTTTGAGACATAAAATATTATGATTAAATAATTAGTTATCGACGTGAAAAAGAGCCTTCTTTGAAGGCCAAGTTTCAATAAAAATTTTGACTTTGACTTTGACTTTGAGTGAAATCGGCCCCCAGTTAATTTTTTTCCATTAATATTTATAATCGCCCGCGGCTTCGCCCGCGTGAATTTCCCACGGGAACAGTGCTTTTTCCTGGGATGAAAGGTACCCTATGTCCTTCTCCGTACTTCCAGCTATGTGTATGCAAAATTTCAGGAAGATTGGTTCAGTAGATAAAGCGTGAAGAGGTAAACAAACCAACAAACAAACAAACAAACCAACAAACAAACAAACTCACTTTCGCATTTATAATATTAGTTAGGAAGTTAGGATTAGGATACCCACCCACCTAACATTATCTGCATGATCCAAAGGTTGGCTGGTAGATGCTTCGAGCAACAAGGACTTCCGCGCGCGGCCCGGAAGGAGTCCGTGTTGCTCTATGGGTAGATAATGTAATTCCTTCATTGTACGTTTACTTTTGTATTTTTAATAAAATTATTAATATTCTGCTCACAAAAACTTGTTGCTGAGACGATATTTATGTTAATTTTGTAAAAATAGTACTATAATTTCTCAGCGAATCACCAAAAATATGTCAGCTGGTAATAAATTTCGTCTTATAAGTCGATAATCCCCTTTATTTTACTCGCCAAAAGTAACCCGCGACAATAATAAATTCTATTGTGAAACCAAATTGTATATTGTCCAACAAAATGTGACAATGTGGAGAATTGTAGGCAGGTTGCACTCCAGGGCAATTCCCGTGGGAATTTGAAATTGGGAATTTTCAGATTCCATGTTGGTAAAAATATCCACGTAAAGTAAGTTGTATGAGCAATGGGATAATCAATGATATATATATATATATATATTTTTTCAAACAAAAAACGATTTTACAATTAATGCAAACCAAAAACCACGAAGATTTGTCCGGATAGCAATATGCCTTCAGTTATCGCCTATGGCATACTCATGAATCTAAAAGATATCACCGAGTTCTCTTACATGATAAACGAAAATTTTCTAATCATTCACCTGTATTAAAACCGAGAACAATGATCACACATACACGAAAAAAAATTCTCAGAAAATCAAGATAACATACTTCCTATATCACAGATAAAGGAAGTATGTTCCTATAGGTACGTATCTGTGATTAGAATACGGTTGACATTTTTTTTTTACTAAAATGAAGGATCTTTTTAAAGTTTTTTTTTAAGATCATAAGATACATTTATATGTATCTTATGACCTTAAAAAAAATCGTTTAGGTTTGCCTCTACATTTATGTGTAGAGGCAAACTTGCCCTGACCAGGGAGCATACTTAGGAAAAAAAGAGTGGTGAACTGATGAACAAGATTACAACAAGAAGGTCCTCTCCTGCATGCGATGTCCTGACCAAGTGAGTCAACCATATTCAATTAGACCTTGCTTTTCCGACTATTTATTTTCGTAGCACTGTGGCTCTCTCTGGAATCATTGTTCTTGGTTTTAATCCAGGTAAATGATAAGAATTTTTTCGATCAAACATTATATTTAGAGAACCCAATGATACCCTTTTGATTGTTAGATAGGCGATAACTCAAGGCATATCATTGAGTAACCCATTGAATCAGATGCCAATTCTAAAGGAAAAATGATTGACACTAAACTGCATCATGTCATTCAATCGCTTGCTACGATTTAAACTATGTTGGATAAAATGACAGTTCTGAGTCCTTAAGATAAACTAGAAGCCGAATCAGAAATGCTGATGACAAATCCTACAACAAATAGCAAACAAGGCTAGTTAGACATAACCTTGTAAAAAAGCAGTTAACAAACCATTGCGCAATGTAAACATTAGCAAAACAACAATGTAAGAATAATAAAAATAGATATGAGTTCCACGACAGTCATCTTCTGGCTTGCTGATCACTTAAACTAATTTGACGGTGTATCCTTGTCTGTTGGCGACACTAGCTGTAACATACTAACTGACCGACATATCAATTTTTATATATTTGTTCACAAACATGTCATCAAGATAACATTACCATAGACCACTATAGACTAGGACCTGCGGCATTCTCTACAAATTAACAGTTTTACCTATGGCAGTTAAACTTCGGTCCTGTAAAAATATTTTTAAATAGATACCTATATAGATCAACACTTTATTGCATCATTTATTGGTAACAAAAAGTAAATACATAAATGAGCGCATATCGCAAATGCAATTTCTTCCAGCCAATCTTTAGATAGGGTATTACCCCCTAAAAGCTTAAATATTGCTAGACCTTTCCCCCTTCCAATCCAACCATGACAAATCTTAAATCAAAGTCAATAATATCGTACGTTCTTAGTAATACTACAGTGTAGTTTACTTAAGCCTATCCTGGGCTGGATTAAGCCCTCCCCAAAACAAATCCCTCGATCCGGCACTGCTTCCTCACGTTGTTTTTCTTCACCGGAAGCAGGTGGTGGTCAATGAAAAGGATCGTATGAATCAGTCAGATCACTCGGCGTGGAATTTTTGACTTCTATTTTGAATTTGCATTTTATTGATTGACATTAAAATTTCTTATTATTTGGCTTGTCAAAGAAATAATAATAACCACTATTTATTTACCCGCTAGCTACGAATAAATTCAATTTTTGACGTATTTTAACACCTAATTCAGTTTTGAAATCCATTGACCCGCAATTTCCACTGAACAAGGCTCGGATGACTACATTGAA
Organism: Ephestia elutella; assembly: GCA_018467065.1. Lineage (NCBI taxonomy): Eukaryota > Metazoa > Arthropoda > Insecta > Lepidoptera > Pyralidae > Ephestia > Ephestia elutella. The sequence continues at coordinate 7,286,951 of CM031590.1, forward strand.
ACTCGAATATCAACCAGAGATATTTCAACGGATAACGAATAGCTGTGAGAGTATCTAGACGCACCTGCGCTAACCTCTGTTTAAAAATAAACCGCCCAAAATATCGGGCCAATTAATAGCGGACTAAGAAACAACAGAGATATGTGTTTGGCACTGATCTCTGTTTCTTTTCAACCGACTTGCAAAATGATGGGTATTGTATGTTGTATAGCACTAGCAACAATTTTTGGTTGTGCTTCTAATGAGCCAAAAATATCACGTTTAAACCTGATACCAAGTTTGATCGTTAACTATTTGTCAATTGGCTCGTTTTATTTTATTTTCTAAATCAATTTCAATTTATTTATGAGCACAATCCTATTGATAAAATCCTCTCTCTCTCACAGCCGAAAGACGTCCACTGCTGGACAAAGGCCTCCCCCAAGGATTTCCACAACGACCGGTCCTGTAATCCGGTCCAGTGACAAAATCTTATTGATTATAAAACCTATTGACATCCTATTGCAGTTTAAACTTTTATTTAGATAGTTGTAGTACTACCTAAACTTTGTTTAAAAAAAACAAATGATCCCTTGTAAATTAATTATAACTCAAATGCCACAATATGATAATTTGTGCCCAGACAATAATATGAATACAACAGAAAGTGCATTTAGTATACCAATAATAATTTATTACAATAGATTTTGTAAAAACTTAAATAGTGATTCAATGTTTGACATTCCTTCCCGACTAGCTTCACCAAAATTCAAATAAGTACTTGTGGATCATCTGAAATGCAAACAATAACGACTCTTTTAGCTATAAAAAAACTTTATTCTATTTATACACAGTATATAGTGACAACAAAAAGGATCAACCAACCAAGACTACCATCGGAACCATGACACCGACAAGAATAGCAGCGAATGACGCTATCTTATACTTATGCCTTCTTGCATTCACGTGCATATACGCTTCGAACCTATTGAATGTGCCGACGTCATAATTCATCTTTTCGTACTCTTGCAGCTGCGCAACGAAACCAGGATTAGGATTGATGAATTTCCTTCTTTGTCGGACGTAAGCGAACGCTTGGGCGTAGGTCAGCTTGTACTTCTCCATGAGAAAGGCGATGACAATAGTAGCAGAACGGGAGACTCCGAAGTGGCAGTGAACGATGACGTTTCCTTTTTGCAGTCCTTCTTCGATGAAGGCATTGGCCATTGGGAAGTAGGGCAGGAGATTGGTTTCAGGAGTGTCGTAGGCCCTAATGAAGAGGGTGCTGATACTGGTATCGGTGAATGTAGTCGGCGGGAGTCGGCGAGTCTCAACGGTGAGCACATGGGTGATTCCAAGCAGTCGAAGCACATTTTTGTCCCCTGCGGCCCTGGCATTGCTCAAGTATAGTCCTGGGATGATCTGGGTGTAACAAGACTGCGTGCACAGGTCGACTTTGTGGTACAGGGCCTTCCGGGACCAGTTCTTGATGCCCCCAACGCTACGACCGGGTTTGGTATGTTGAAGAAAGCTACTATAAACGCGCTACTGAACATCACCTTTAAGACCGTTAAGAGTCCTGCGACAATTATCATAACTTACAGTTTTACATGATTGTTGCTTTTTTTTTGCTTTTTACATATTTTTTACAAAAATACACTTAATTTATGTAGAAACCTGACATTTGTGTGTGGTATTTTGACTTTTATTTTGACGGCATATTTCTTTTCTTTGACCATTCAGCGGTGAAATAAGGTCAGTTCAAGCAGGTGAAGGTTTTTTTTAACTTTCACTGGAAAGAAAAAGCTGGGATAAATCTCTATGCAATTTGATACGGCGAATTCATTAAAATATTCGTTATCAGTTTCAAGTAAATATTAGATTTATTTTTAATTGCAATGCAGTCATTCTTTTCTTGAAGACCACTTCAGTGATATCAAAGCGAAAATAGACTACTGTTCTATAAACTAGTATTATTAGAGAGACAGAATCGGAAGAAACGAGTCGGAAGCTATTAAAAGAGCATAAAATTAGTCGAGATCAGACACGTGTTCTATCCAATAAATCCCAAGTATTTTACTGACTAGTTCGTTTTAGTTTTAACTACATAACTTTTCCTACCATATGTAATCGTGGCTGAGTGATTAGTAAGTCTATCAGTAATCGAAAGGTCCCAAGGACTTTATCGAATCCTACTGAACACACACACACAGTTTGCAAAATCAAAAGCAACAAAAAATAAAGTTATTATAGTTATGAGCCCCAAAATAAGTTCAAGACTTGTGTTGTGGTTGTGGGGTGGGATACTATCCCTCAATTTTACTGATAATGTAATAATACTCGTATTAAGTCTACCTATCTCGTCCAATGCAATGCTAAGGTACAATGATTTCGTTTATAGTTAGAATTTTAGCATATTCATATGTAATGCAAAGGAGCATAAATGAATATGAATATTATAATAATTCTAACTAATATTATAAATGCGAAAGTGAGGTCTTTTGTTTGTTACCTCTTCACGCTTTGTCTACTGAACAACCTTCAATCTTCCTGAAATTTTCAATACACATACTTTAAAGTACTGAGAAGGACATACCTACCTTTCATCCCGGGTAAAAGCACTGTTCCCTTAGGAAATTCACGCGGGCGAAGCCCAATATAAAAAAAAATAGTAAACATCCAAATCCCAGCTTCAGCCAGCCTATGTATAAACAGCCAGATTATGTATGGTGTGAAAAGGCGTGAATTGGCTGACTGGTACCACTAGAATGGGAAATTGGGAAGTGGTTCCAATCGCCCAATTCAAAAAAAGACTTTATACGATCCACATAGTGATGCCAAACCGTTGTGGTGTCAATAGCAAAGTTATCTAATTACTTACTAGATTATGATAAAATCGTGTGAGGATAGCATAAATTTGCTGCTAAAAATTATTAAAAAAATAAAAAGTCTAAAAGAAATGAATTACTAATCATAAGGCGGGTAATGGTACCCGCCTTATGATTAGTAATTCATTTCTTTTAGATCCTTTATTTTTTAATAATTTTTAGCAGCAAATTTATGCTTATCCTCACACGATTTTATCATAATCTAGTAAGTAATTAGATAACTTTGCTCACTAACATTTAATTAAACGTGAAAAGACGAAATATTTAGTGCGTGGGAGGGACAATTGCGGCTCTGACTTTTCTGAACAGTTGGACACCCATGACGACAGCGTTTATCATACCTAGCAGCTAATTAGTCTAACATAAGGCTGATTACACATAGCATATTCAAAATATTTTGTAGTATTTTGGGGTTACGTATCACCTAACGAACTCTTTCCGTGAATGAGCTCTTTGAAAGAGCTATGCTCGAAGGAAACCATTGCTGTCAGGAGGATCGAGCTTGACGATCTCAATTCACGTTAATTGAATTGAAGTGATAGCCCATTGCTTCCATCGTAATATCTATCTTGGATGTATGTATGTATGTCTGTACCAGAGGTATCCTACAGGTTTTAGATAGCGTCATGTGTAAATAGTGCAGCTTCGCACACATACTTCAAAGACTCTTTTTAGGTTTTTATTTATTTTATTTTATTTTATTTATGGCATCAGATCATAGGTTCAGATTCATTTATTTCGTCATGTATTTACTTTTTGAATTTAATTATCATTTCGAGACATGAGTTAGCGGATACCCTAACTGAAGTTAGTATAGCCAAGTGCATATCAAGTAACCCTGGACAGAGCTCTATGCGGCGGTAAAATCGGCGAATAAACAACGAATTTGAGTAGGTTCATGTGCTGTCTGCTGTACCATTATTCAGGATTATCCGAGCAACAAGTAGCCTCCAGTTGGCACTTCATTAAGGCTCATGATAATAAAACATCCGAGAATATCACGAAAATTTAATGTAGCAGCATAAATCACTTCAAATGTCAGAGATCGCTTCGGATTTGCATTTGAGGGATAAATAAAAATGTTCTTGATATGTGGATAGAACAGTCCCTAACTCTTTTTAATTAGCAAAGCGGTTCGGGCCTTCAACATACATACATATTATTACGCCTTTTTCCCGAGGGGGTAGATAGATACTAGCGTTTTCCACTTGCTACGATCGTTACAGATCTCTCTCGCTTCCTCTACACTCATCACTCTCTTCATACATGCTCTCCGTTTATAGGTGCTCCTTATATCTCCCTTTGGGATCTTCAAATCTATCAAATATTCGTGATTAACACAAAAATTGCAATCGACGATTAATAAGTTATGCTACAGTGATAGTAATTCGATTACGATCACTACTGCGGCGTTGCGACCCGAAGTGGATCTTGGCCTCCGACACGAGAAGACGCCATTTTTTGTGATCTTACACCAGCTCTCGCCAGTTGTCAGCTCTGAGGCTCCGTAGGTCTTTCAGAACCTTATCGCTCCTCTCCCGAACTCCTGCTCTCCCATTCTCTCCACATGTCCAAGCCAGCGGATGGGAATAATTTGGTTAGTTATCTAATTTACATAACTTCTTCTTTTTATCGATTGTGTTATTACTAACACTGGTGTCAGATTTCATTCAAGTTGCCTAAAGGTATCTGACATGACTTTTACGACTACCGCCATCTAGTGGCAGTAGCCGTATACACACTAGTAAACTAAATACTCAGCCAATGTGCAGGTTTCCTCACGTCACGATGTTTTCCTTCACCGGAAGCAAGTGGTGGTCTATGAGAAAACTACCATACATGAGTCAGATTGGACATAACATGTAAAGGTAGACTTCGGAGCAATGCGGCTTGCGGCCTGCGGCTTGCGTCGCTGCGGCGTAGCCGCATAACGCATCGGTGACTTTCGAGCCATGCGTTTGTGGTTACGCGTCAAATACAATTCGATCAGTCATGTGTGCTCCGCAATGGGTGGATCAATGCCTATAAATATTTAAATAACTTTAAGAATACTTACCGTTTTTATTTAATTTTTAGACCCTACTTCCCGCCACACATTTTCCTTAATATTTAATTTTTGTAATTCGTATGTGCGCTATCATCTAGACAGGGATGTCCAGAGACTAAATTAATTAAATTTTCCTTCTCTTGAGCCGAAAATACATCCATTTTGAAACATAAAACACAACTTTCCGTGCCAAAGCCGCGCGGCTAATGCGACGATACTTGTCCCGATGCGTCATAGCCGCGCGGCTCCAGAATCGCGTACCGTCGCATGCGGCCGTGACGCATCGCTCGAAAAGGGTTTCATACACTTCTCTAATATAAAGTACAGCCGCATGGCCGCATGGGCCGAAAGTGACGCATGACGCAGGCCGCAGGCCGCAAGCCGCATTGCTCGAAGTCTACCTTAAGAGATACAAATAATTGTATCTGTATCTCTTACACGCCACGACTTACGGGGTAGACAGAGCCAAGAGTCGTGAATTCAAAGGCCTTAGCTGAATAGTGGGGTTACTAGTGGAATGGAGATTCAGATATAGTGGCAGGTTACTAGCCCATAACAAGAATCATCAATTCAAAACCTAATTGTTTAGGATGAGGATGCTGCCCACAAAATCCCGGGTTATTACCAAAGTACTCCAAAAAATGTTCCCAATCTACTCCATGAAAAAAATAATATTTTAAATTAAGTTCCATTTTACTCCGCGGTAATATTAAAATGTTCTCAAAGTACTCCACGCGATTTTAATATAAAAAAACATTAATTAGAATAGGGGACCGGACAACTTTTTTTTTATGCTTCTTTGAAATATCTCACAATAATAGAATCATCCGTAAAAGAATTACATCAATCACCAAAGTATTTCCCAAGATATAGCAAAAAACATTTCACATTTTTAAGCGATATTTGGACGATACCAAAACGCCCCTAACTAAACGTGCATTCATATGACGTCACGCGCAGAAAATGGACTTTCCCATAAAGTTTGAACTCTAATAAATATGCTCAGGAGAATAAACTCGTAAAATGTGTTTAATTATATATATTCTATCATAAAATTACATATTTTTAACAATTCTCATACCTTGGCCGGTCCCCTATTAAAAGTGTAGCTGACGTATAGTACAGTCAGGCTCAAAAGCTTACAATATTTTTATGTTTAAAGACATTTTTAAATAAAAGTATTTACAATTCAATAATCAATATTTATATATTACCTATAATTCATCAATTAAACACATTCAAAAATCAAAAATATATTCATATATGAGCTTTTTTTTCATATTTTCATACAAATAGATTCATGATTATTATGTAAATGTAGGAATTTGGCTATAGAGAAACTCAAGAAGTAACTGATAAAATTATATTTTTGAAAAAACTTAAAATATTAACATTAAAAGAAACATCCATTTTAACAAGCTAACATGCACACATTTTCAATTCAAACTTGCTTTCAACTTTTTTCTCTTTAATTTAGAATCTTATTTAGAACTTTAATTAGAACAATATTGTTTGAACGATTTTGTGACTGACTGTACATAGTGAAATATTTTATAATTATTTAATGGAGTAGTTTGAGAATTGATATCAAAAAATCTGCGGAGTACATTGAGAATAAATTGAAATACCTATGGAGTAGAATGGGAACAAAATAGTAAGTATTTTTAAATAATAATAATTTCGTGGAGTATCTTGGGAACACATGTATGAGATTCTTATCTTTTTAGAACAAAAGAATGGAGTACTTTGGGAACAACCAAAATCCCAATTCAAACTTTCAATCACAAAAAAAATATTTGTAATTAGCTTTTGCTCACAGCTTCGCCCGCGTGAATTCCCCATGGGAACTGTGCTTTTCCCTGGGATGAAAGGTACCCTTATGTCCTTCTCCGTACTTCTAACTATGTGTATGCAAATTTTCAGGAAGATTGGTTCCGTATACTAGTAGTTCGCATCTATAATATTAGGATTAGGATGAAATAGAAAGAAATAAAATAGTAGATTAGTACGTACAGAGAAACCAAAGTCAAAGTTACGACAGAATATGATCACCTGTTTACCTGCAATCTCCAACATTCTTCACCAGAGTCAAGGCATTCCCAATTTATAAACGTCAAAATAATTGAGGAAACAAGTTCGTATTTTTTCGAAACTTGGCATTGCCAAATTATCAGCGTCAGCAGGTGATGACTGAAATATGGATCAGTCTCTGACAATGCAGTGGTTTTAACTTTTTAGATAGCTACTTCTATCTCTGTAAGGTTGTAAACATTTTTGTATCTTGATAACTTAAACCAGCAGCAGCTTTTTTCTCAAATTCGATGTAAAGAGAAAAATGTTTAAAAAAAGTTAAGTCGCAGAAAAGAAAAGTAAGAAGTTGTTTGCTGGATGCGACAAAGCATGTCAATAAAAGTGTTTTTTTTTCTAGCCATTTTGTCCCACTGCTGGGCAAAAGACTCCCCTAACTTCCTCCACGTATCTCTATCTTTGGTCTTTTCCTTCCATTCTTTATCAAACGCTCTTAAGTCGTCCGCCCATCTCGTCTTTGGCCTACCTCTTTTTCTCCTTCCATCGGTTGGAACCCAGTTGGTTATAATTTGAGTCCATCTCTCCGGGTGCATGCGACAGACGTGACCCGCCCAGTCCCACTTTAGCCTGCTTAGCAAGCTGCCTTTTTTGCCACTTCCACGATTTTCGTCATAGAGCGCAGTTTAGTGTTACTTACTCTATCGACAAGTTTGACACCAACTATGCTGCGCTCCATGGCTCTCTGGCAAACCTTTAATTTGAACCGTTCTCATCGGTTAGAGACCATGTTTGGGCACCGTAGGTAAGCATACGTCAACGAGTTTCTTCTATAGGCATATTGGCAAGTTGCTTTTGGGTAGTTCCTTCATCGACCAGAAGCTTTTCCAAGCATTCTCGATTCTGCGATCGATTTCTTTGTCTTGCCGGTCGATGAAAGACTACTTGCCCACGATATACGTACTCGTCAACGTATTGCATTATTTCCCATCTACCACTACCCTACGTTTCGTGCCTTTAGTCATGAGCTTTGTTTTGGTTTGATTCATTTTGAGGCCAACTTGAAGGCTTGCTGTGCTAAGTTCTTGTAGCATGTAGCAAAAAGTGTTTTGCAAATGTTTAATTAATAACTTTAATTGCAGTTACATTTTAATGTGTGAATTGAACTTTTTGAGCGATTTTCCATAAATAATTACTTACTTCGATGGCTCGACGACCCAAAGAGGATCTTGGCCTCCGATACTAGAAGCTTCCACTCCTTCCTGTCCCAAAAATAATTATATATTGAAAATTACTGCGATTTTTCATAATGAAAACCGAAAATTGCATTGCAGCGCTGACAGTAATTTAAGCCCGTGCAAATTGAATCGACATTTGGCCACTGACAACGGCCAAGATAATTGGAACCACCACTGCCCTGCGCGCAGTATCCTCGACCACGCGTGTTTCACCATTCATTAACCGTTAACTGTTAAGTTTTCGGCATTATAAGTCTAGGTATTATAAGTGTTATGTACACAATGATGAGTATTTTTGGAGCGTCGACTCGGGAGTAGGGTCGGCAGCAGTACAGCAGTGGTTGTCGAGCGCGCGCGTTGCGTACCGTCCCGCGTAGTGATCATAGTGTCCTGTCAGTGTAAGTGCCAGTGGTTTTTTAATCGATTAATAGTGCTGGTGTGGTGCAGTGGAGGCTTTGGTGCTAACACACTAATGCATGAAGGGTGCGGGGGCGGGTGTAGGCAGGGAAATTTGATAAGCCGAGGAGTGGAGCGAGCCAGTTTTGTATGCAGCGCGGACGGCGGACTATTTTTGACCCGTCGTCGAGACGCGCTATTTTGTGGCGCGCGCGCAGGCGGCGGCCGCGTCTGGGATGGGTGTGCGGTTGTCACGCGGCTTTTTCTGTATATTTTATAACCTCCTCTCTAAAAAATGTATTGTTTGTAGGTACCTAAGTACCTACTTAAATATTTTTTTATATTTTTTTCTGTGAGAAATGGAGGAAAGGAAAAGCCGTGTAGGCGACGGATGCTTTGCATGCGGCTTGATATTACATGTGTTTCAGGAGATCATTTTTTTTATCAAGAAATGTGTTAAGGTTAAATTTAAACGTAGCATTTTCTAGTTATGATAAAATCACTTTAGAAAATGACCAAAAAAAAAATTTGTTGAAAAAAAAATTCATGAATAAGAAATTAAAGGCAATTCGTATGTGAATGAATAAATCACATAAATTACAAATTATAAAAATCCCTGGCATCGAAAAAATGCTGACAACTCTTGAAAGGCTGAACCGATTTCCATGAATCATGACTTCAAAACAAAAAAAAAACTATATCGAAATCGGTTCGTCCGCTTGGGAGAATTATAATTCCCCAGACAGACATACAAATCCACAGGTAACACATAACACCCCTCTTGCATCGGGGGTTAAATACATATGTCAATATATTTGATGTTTGCAACTGTTGCTCGTTTAAGAAATAAAAAAGGTTTAAAAAAAGTTAAAAAGTTTGACCTCATAAAAAAGTTTAATTGTCTAGTCTTAACTAATTCTATTTTAAAAATTGTTTACCAACCCAACAGATAAAATAGAACTATTATATTTCAGGTTAAATAAAAAAAACTTAATCCTCTTGAATTCCACAACTTTTTTTGCAAGTTATCACCCTCTTACTTCGCTGAAGTTAAAAATGGATGCCGAAATACAGCAATTGTTGTGAAACCAGCCATTCTACGAAGTGGTCAAAATCCTGTTCGCTTTATTTATCTCCTTTTTAAACATAGTTACATTTTAACAATAATGTGTATTTTGCTTTATTTACTGTTTTCTATCAACACATGTTTCAATTAATATCCAATCTCTCTCATTTATCACGATTTTGCGCTTTTCCTGTAGACCGAATCACGTCCTGTCGACTGTTCGCGGCATAGGTTGCCAGATCCTGGTATTTTTTTTAAATATTCTTCTATGTTAAAAGTATTAAATGTGAATCCGTAAAGTTACAAATATAATTAAGTAATTTTTCATGTAATTAAAAAAAACTCCGACGTTCATAATATAAGGTACAGTCAACAGCACATCAACCTACTCAAATTCATTGCAAATTCGACTCTGCGGCCGCGGCATAAGAGATCATGCATGCAGGGTAACTTGAGGTGCGGTCAAATGTAAAAGATTCTACAGTGTTCGTAAAAAAGTAATCACTCCTGTAGACAAACATGAAAATTTCGATATTTTGTTTAAATATTTTAAATAACAACACTGTTTTGTTTGAGGGTCCCGGCGACTCGGCCCGGTACTTACTCGACCCACGGGCCATGTCGCCGGATTTTTGAATTTTATTTTTTTTCTTCCGGCGACTGGAGTTACTCACAAATTTAAAAAATTCTATTGTTCAAGCCAATAAGTACAGTCAGGCGAAAAAATAATTAAAGCAATAAAGACAATATTCAGTTTGATAAAGTACAAAAATTTGAAAATCTTTTTCGAGTTTTTAGTGTTCAAAGCTTATATATTTTTTTTCAGAATTTTTTGAATAATATTTCTGGAATTAATTATAAAACTGAAATATTACGTAAAGGTTCTGGTTCTTAGTCTAATCTAAAGAAACTTTAATATCATTTGATTAGCATTTGAGTGGTCTTCAATCAATCTTGTTGTGTTTGATATTGACGCGCAAACCTATGGTTTTCGGATGCAGGATTCAGATGATGATAGTACCTATGGTAATTATTTTTTTGATTAAGTTTATGACGATATTATTATTTTAATGTAATTTATTGTTTAGCAAGATTTTTAGGTTTTTTTTTTAAACAACATAAACAATAATCAAAGAGAATGATTTTTATGCCTTTTTATACCTATATCATACTTAAATAAATGATATTTTTGAATCAAGTTCAGTTTTTTAATTATTCTCTTAAACATTTTTTCATCTGACTGTACTCTTTTTTGGTTTAAACAATAGATTTTTTTTATTTGTGAGTTTTCCCAGTCGCCGGAAGGAAAAAAATAAAATTAAAAAATCCGACAAAACGACCCGCGGGTCGAGTGAGCACAGGGCCGAGTCGCCGGGACCCTCTTTTGTTTTGCTAGCAATACTGAAAAAGTAGTGGTCATCGTGTGACTGTTTTTGCTGGCAGTGACAAGTTAATTTCCCATTTTTTAAAATAAGATCGAGTGATTCTACGAAGTGTAAAAGTTGCTGTCTTACTCCTAAAGTCGCCAATAAACAATAAGTCCATAAGTCAAAATTATAATTTTCATTTAGTCTTGTTAATTAGCGGTAAAAGGACAGAACGTGATTCAAGCCGCGCCTTAAAATCTCAAATATTCGCCTCGGCATGGACTAAAGCATTTGTACATCACATCTGTCGAACTCATTACTGTCGAAAAGGTCTTCTTTCACAATTAATCTCTGCACGGATCTTTTTCCGACAGCGATTAAATGATTGGTTATTCTATATGACTGATTTAAATAAAAATTAAAAAGTCAACTAAAAAAAACCGGCCAAGTGCAAGTCAAACTCGCGCACCGAGGGTTCCACATTATAGCTCTAACTAAAAGTCCAACTAGTTTCAAAAACAATCTTAACTTCGCAGTTCTTCCCTAAGACTCATACTTCCAGCGCAAAATAAGTTTCTAACACTTTCTTTTTTGACTTCCAATAACGTATTTACTATTTTCAGATTGATTCCTGTATAAGTACTGTTAGACCTTGCTTTTCGCCAAATTTCATAATTTTAGGTCAACGGGAAGTACCCCATAGGTTTTGATTGTTGCCTAAAATCGAAAAATATGCGAAAATTCACCACATTTACGGTAATATCTTTTGATCGCGTTTACACATAATTTTGATTATTTTTTTTTCTGAAAGAGACCGTGGATCCGAGTATTTCAACTTGATACCTTCAGACGTTCCTGAGATAAAAAAGTTAGACAGACGGACAACAAAGTGATCTTATAAGGGTTCCGTTTTTACCTTTTGAGGTACGGAACCCTAAAAATGGATGTAATAGAGACAATATAAGTTCTGAAAGTTGATCAGTAGTGCAAACGCTTATGAAAGTTATCGTTTCTTCGCTTACTAGTTGCCGTTGCCGTTGTAAATCTTATAAGGGTTCCGTTTTTACCTTTGAGGTATGGAACCCTAAAAATAACATCTCAGTAAAATAAACGCAAAATAACAAAAATATCATAATAAAATCTTTTATATAATTTTAATGAAATAGGATAAAACTGTACAGTGAAGAATAAAAACCTAAAAACTAATTAATATAAACTAACCTGAAATAAAAACTATAAGTAAACTAAAAATAAATTAAATAAAACTAAAATTAAATATTTACAAAAACGCCAGTCCCGACAATTCGTTGCCATGAGGTAACGTGCCCAGAAGGCTGACAGCATTGCCACGTTGGATGGCAATGCTTAATCTCTGAGCGAGATAAATGCCAGCCCTCTGGTCACGAGATACCTCAACCAATAAAATCTTAAAAATACAAAAAAGTAAATAGAAAAATTACAAAATTCAGAACAAAATTTGCCAATTTTATTGTTTTAAATATTGTATGAGATGTAATAGCTCAATCTCGATGCATACGAGTTAAAAGTTAATTTTGTATTAGAGATGACATGATGGTTTAGTCCTTTTAAAAGGTTGTGGATGTTGCACAATATTATTTTTATAATAATAATACGTTTATTTCTCCCACAAAAGTAATACATTACAGAAAATATTATCTCTAAGAAAGCACTTAAAATTTTTTTGTTACTATTTTAATACGAGTATTCACAACCTTATTGGTAAAAAACAAAAGTTTTTCTCAAACATGCTCGGAAATGTTTCCATTATTGTAGTAAAAACAAGACAGGAAATTTGTAATTCTTGGCTCGATTACTTTACTGGCCTAGGCCATGAAAGTAGTATGAAGTATAGCAATCCCTTACTTCCCGGCCTCTGTAGTGTATTAATGTTTGGCACAGGCTTTAAGCATCATCATCTCGAGTCAAAATGGCAAAAAATAGATTTTTCTAAGACTAGTAGTTGCCCACTTCCGCCCTATCGTAGGCTTCATTCAGGTCCTCCAGAAGAAGAGTTCAAAGTCGCTTTCAGGACTTTGAACTCTTCTTCGTTCATTTTCATCAAATGATTTTAAAACTTCAACAAAAAAATCGTCAAAATCAAACTGAACTTGTCCCACATAAACTTAAACAAACTCATTTTTTCAACTGAAGTTCGAATACGAGTTATTTCGATTGGTCAGTACCACTCGTTGCGTTCGAGTGATGTTCGATCGAAATATTTCGATTGTGAAGTTCTGAAAATACGCAAAGCGTGTTGCCTTCGAAAAAAAATCGAATTGTGAAATATTTTACGAATGTGAACTTTTTACGATTGCGTGTGAATTGGCTTCCCTGAACGGCTTAACAGATTTTGATGTGAGAGGTATTTTTAGATTCCTTGCATTCCTCCGAGTGGCATAGGCTATATGACGTCATCATAAAAACAAAATGGCGGATCATATATGTGATAAATAGCAGACCAAAAAAAAAATTTGATTAATCTTATCGAGTGGGGTATCAAATTGAAGGGCATTAAAAGGCAATTTCAAAAATGTATATAATGTTTGTATGTAATTTTTGTAAAAACTTGTCAGTCGTGTTTTTTATTTTTGATAATTAGCTTGTTATTTCTGGGTAGGGCGCCGTTTCCGTTCTTGAGAATATTTCCGATATATTTTTAAGGAAGTTTCCGCATGTTCTTTGAAAATTTCGAGAACGGCTTTATTATTATGGATTATTTTTTTGGAAATAAACTTGTAAGAAATTATTGCTACTAAATCCTGTTATTTTAACAACATATGTATTATTATGGAACCTGCCTTCACAGTATGTACACAAAATAGCAGTCGGTGATGTGGGGGGAAGGGGGGGGAAGAGGGGACACATGCCCCCATGCTCCCACCCTTTAAATCCGTTACTGCTTTCAATAATGTTGCAATATAAAACGCATAATTGCTGCCTCTAATTCAGGGTTTTTATATTTCTGGTCAGTTTACATGACAGTAATACTTAGAAAGAATGCCGTCACTCCATGGCAAAGTACTTATTACTTCCATGCATCACTCACTGAGTCAACTGAGTGACGTGAGGGATTTTCCGAAACCCAAATTAAAAAAAAAATAGTTCCAGATGACTTCATAGATGGCGCTTAGTAATAGGCGAGAGAAAAAGTTCCATGCAAAAAGCAAAAACTCACGAGATTGCAATTAAAAAAAAATAAAACTTAGTAAAAAAAACAACTAAAAAGTATCAATATTGTGATTTGTGCAACTGTCAAACTGGTATGTGATTTTTTTTTCTGCCTCTGGTTGACAAGAAATAGCCCACCATATAGGTTCAGCCATTATTACGACTCGGCTTTCATAAAACGCTATCTGTTGAGAATTTTTATACTGTTTTTTTTTTCTTAATTTCGCTGTCAGAAAATCGCTCATTCCAAAACGAGTTTGTTCCGTTCCGATATAATAATATTGTGACCAACGAACTAATATACCATTAGTTCCTTAATTATAACTTTTATTTTAAACCTTTGGATTTTCTCCTCTATAATATTATTATTTTCTGTGATAAAAGCGAAATTGTCGGAGAAATTTTTAAGTACTTACCTACAGTAAAATTTGCATGTAATTATAGTACCCGTGGTCTTGTGATGTGGATCCCGAGCATGCCTCAACAGCTGCATCGGTTTAGATGAAATTTGGTATACGGGTAAGGTTAACCCTTGGCACAGGGAGGGCGCTTCATAGAAACAGGGCGTCATATGTATATACCTAATACTACTACGAATGAAACTGTACATCCGTGAACACGTCAATAACACGTCAATGTGTGCGTTTTCGTAGTCATAGCGTCCCAATCCGCAAAAGACCGGGGGAGAAGTGCGGAGGGTGCCATATTGCGGGAGGGGCAGGGAGTTTCCTTTCTGTACGTAGTTCTTATATTCTGTGCCTTTGTAGCATAGACGACGCGAGCGCAAATTTCTATGTAAAAATGTTACTGCTACTTTCGGTGGGGGGAAAACATGCTCACTAACGCAATGAGTACTGATAGACAAAGTTATTTATACACGCACACAAAGTTAATGCCGACACCCCAGCTTAAAAGCTACGCACACAATCAGAAACAGTATGAGCATGATCTTATGAAAGGTAGAGGTACCTAAGTGGACTCACTAAGGACTAAAAGTACTCTTTCTAGTACACCGGTAATAGCTGTAACTTACGGTAGTACGCACCAGACAATTTTTTTTCAGACGTTCGCCTGGTGGCAGCTTAACGTGTCCCTTTTAAGGTGATGACTGAAAATCAGTGTTTGCTCCTGTAGGGGCAATTCAACCACTGAGTTATGACCAATTTGTATCACTGCGGCACGTAGTAACGTCAAATTGTTTTGTCGTACTGTATTTAGGAACTTTTTGCATGTAATTCATGTTATGTTTTTTGTGTTATGTATCTCAGCTGATACAAATAAACGTATTACCTATCTATCTATCTACTCTGAGAGTTAACCCCGTGAATAACACATGTTACATATACTTACCAACTACTAGAATTCCAGCCTCAGGCAGAGCTTTTAATATTTTTTTGCCATATTGCATGCTGTTTCCAAATCCTAATCCTAATAATCCATCCATACTAATATTATAAATGCGAAAGTTTGGATGTGAGTTTGTGAGTTTGTGAGGATGTTTGTTACTCAATCACGCAAAATCTACTGGACGGATTTCGATGAAATTTGGTACAGAGGTAGATAATGACCTGGAATAGCACATAGGCTACTTTTTATCCCGGGAAAAAGCACTGTTCCCGTGGGAAATTCACGCGGGCGAAGCCGCGGGCAAAAGCTAGTAATATTATAATTGCGAAAGTTTGGATGTGAGTTTGTGAGGATGTTTGTTACTCAATCACGCAAAATCTACTGGACGGACTTCGATGAAATTTGGTATACGGGTAGAAAAATACCGGGAATAGCACATAGGGTACTTTTTATCCTGAAATTCCCACGGGAGCGAAGCCCCGGGGCGCGGCTAGTGATTTATATATTTTAAAACCCTGGCCCTGGGCGTTGTTCCCGTGGGAATTTCAAGAAATTCTTTCTTAGTGCTTCTTTAAACTCCCTTAGGTTCCTTACAACCTACATGCCAAACAGCTTCCAGTAGTTGTCTGTGCGTTGTCTGTCAGTCACTCAGTCAGTAACGCAAGAATTTTATTTATTTTAACCATACATCCATATCCATCCATACAAATAAATAATATTGGTGTGTCTGTAATTTCAAAACGACTGCAAATTCAAAATTTCAAAAAACCCAAAAAAAAATTTTTTTTTAGAATTTTTGTCTGTCTATTGAAACGAAACGGCATAGCCGATTTTGATGGGATTTTCACTGAAATGTTAAGGAAGTTATTAAACCCACAGGGTAGTTTTTATCCCGGAAATATTTAGGATTGTTCGTGAAAATTTAAGAACCCTTGAACAAATTCACGTGGGCGAAGCTACGGCCACTGTTATTACTTTTTGACATCCTTAACCTGATTCTAGTTCTATTTACAATAACGTGGCCGTCAATAAACTACAGTTTATTTACCGTTACTGTCTTAGTAACAAGTAAACAATATTACGAATAAAGCTCAAAGCGAGTAAATACTTGTGAGAACTAGAGAATTCTAATTTGTTTAATAGCCTAATAATAATCTGTTGCCCGCGACTTCGTCCGCGCAGATTTACTATAGTCGCTATAGTCTCTATAATCTCAGAACTTAATGGTGGCGTATTGAGATGATGAATACCTGTATATTACGGGAATAAGGCGGTGGCGCGATGCAGTAAACAAAAGCTCCATATATCTTACGTGTTTTAAATTCGCCAAGTGATAGTTCCGCCCCTTTCCTGTTTTAAAAGTGTTACTAATAGTGCTAAAAAGGCCGGGAAATAGTTATTGTTCAAAATAAAAAAACATTTTAGTGGTCAAAAACTCGATCAAAAGCAACTGGACAAAATAGAGGTTATAAACAGAATCAGCTGATTACAAAACGGTTCAAAACGGTATCAATTAAACAATGAACTATGTACTTAAAAATAATATTATGAGTCATTGTGAACATTGTTAGTGCAGTGAAAGTGAATATTATTAGAAAGCGATTTCGTGAATTGGACATTTTATAATTACAAAGTAAAACACAGATACCGCACAAGTTATTAATAAAAATTGGATCATAACACAAGAACATATATTTCGTCAACAAGAATTATATGGAGTTAGCTCAACTGTCGTATAGTTGCATCACACTCACAAGTTACGAGTTCAAATCCTGGGCCACTGAACAAAATTTGTTTTTTAATTAATTTATTTATTTTCATTTTATTTATTTTTAATCCCAAAAGCAAATAATAGTAATTGATTTTTAAGGAAATTCACTTATAAATAAAGGAGTTAGATCTGAATTGACATTAATATGGACAAGATTACAAAGATTTTGGAAGCTATTCAGAAAGAACAAATGTCACAAAAGCATGAAATGAAAGAGTTGGAAAAAAATATAACGAATAGTATTAACAAAAACATAGATGAAAAATTTCACGAATTAAATATTAAGAACCAAGTACTTGAAGAGAAAATAGAAAAACAAGAAAAACAAATAGATTACCTAATTAGGGAAAATAAAAAGAAAAATTTGCTGTTTTTCGGAGTAGTAGACGACGAGAGAAATTATTTCCAGCTAGAGACCAAGATAACATCTATTATCACTAACAACATGAAATTACAATGCGACAAGTATGATATAGAATATGTCAGACGTATTGGCAGAAAATGTGAAAAACCAAGGCCTGTCGTAATTACTCTTACCACAATGAGAAAGAAGATCGAGATCTTAAAAAATAGAAAATCTCTTGAGAATACTCCATACTATATCAAAGAAGACTTCCCTGAGAAAATACGGGAAAAACGGAGAAGTTTACAGGCCCAACTGCAAGAATTACGACAACAGGGGAAAAAAGCAGTTTTAAAATATGATAAAATTGTTATCATAGAAGGTCACGACTCCAATCATCGTCAATCCAAAAAAAGGATATTTTCGCAATCTCCCGTAACACAAAAGATTTCTGAGATTTCTAAATATAGCAATAACAGCCAAAAAACAAAGAAGAGTAAGTCAGAAATCACAAATTTTTTTACCCCTTGCATGAATAAGGGTTCTCAAGAAGAGGAAGCATCTGCATCGCACCCAAACACTG
This sequence comes from Ephestia elutella, assembly GCA_018467065.1. Taxonomy (NCBI): domain Eukaryota; kingdom Metazoa; phylum Arthropoda; class Insecta; order Lepidoptera; family Pyralidae; genus Ephestia; species Ephestia elutella. The sequence goes on from CM031590.1 coordinate 7,305,190, forward strand.
ATAGTATTTTATAGCAACCAATTTTGGCAACTCTCCCAACTCGGCCGGTCACCGCGGGAGTAGTAGACTGCAACCCTCCAGAACATAAACACACAAATGACGACATTTTTCACGTAGCAACATTCAATGTGAGATCTCTCGCAAGTGCTCAACGGCTTATAGAACTAATAGACGCTTTGAAGAATATAAAATACGACATTATTGGTATATCAGAAGTCAGACGTCTAGGAACTACAATCCAAGAATACGATGACTATATTCTGTGTTGTATTGGGGAAACACCAGTGTCTTTATGGAGTAGGATTTATAATAAAGAAATATCTCAAAAAATACATCGTCAATTTTACGGGTCTGTCTGAACGAGTGGCCGTTTTAAAACTAAACATTAAAGGCTACTTGGTCGATATATTGCAAGTGTATGCGCCGACAAAGAGAAGCAGTGAAGAAGAACTCGAAAGATTTTATAACACAATTAACGAAGCTTTAAAGCTCGCAGGCAAAAATATTATAGTTATCGGTGACTTCAATGCTATGGTTGGTCAACCGACTCAAGATGAACATTTAATTACAGGGAAATACGGGTATGGAGTAAGAAACGACAGAGGCGAAAGATTAGTAGAATTTGCAAATGAAAATAAACTCAGCATAGTCAATACACTTTTTTAAGAAACCAAAAAGCCAAAGATGGACTTGGTTACATCCTGATGGTATTACAAAAAACGAAGTTGATTATATTCTAACAAACCTTCACAAGAATGTCTTAAATATTCAAGTAATTAATGTAGATTACCCCACAGACCACCGACTCGTCAGAATCACGATTAAGCTACAAAAATTAAAAATGACAAGAACTCGCTACAGCAACGCTGTAAAAAGTACTCTGAAAAGCGAGGATGAGGTTAATAGCTTTAAAAAATCACTTCATAATGTAAATGAAACTCTTGTACTTCCGAAAGAATCAGACACCATCCAAGAATACTATAACAAGATAGTTGAAGTCATTGAAACATGTCTAGAAAATGCTCATGTTCCTAACCACACGAGTACAAAAAGTGTCATATCGGAGCATACAAGAAAATTAATCAATCGTCGTAAACAGCTGCATAGTATAAAACCTAAAACTCGCGCTGAAAAAAACGAGTTAAAAGCTTTGTACAAATTAATAAGTAAATACATAAAGAAAGATTATATGAGACATAGAGAGAACATTATTGCCAAACATGTAAACAACACAGGAAGCACGAAAAAAGCATACAAGGAACTCAATACACATAAATCATGGATAGAAGGACTTAGTAATTCGGGGAAAGTGTCACATAACAGAACAGATATAATTAATACAGCAACAAATTTCTTTAAAGACCTTTATGATATACAAGATACAGTAAACAACGAAGAACTGGAATCGCAACTTGTAACCATAAATAGTGAAATTATGCCTATAGACGAAGAAGAAATTATAAATGGAATAAACTGTTTGAAATATGACAAATGTCCAGGCCCTGATAAAATTAGCAATGAAGCTATTAAATATGCAAAAAATAAACTGGCCACTCCTCTTGCACACTTGTTTAACATGATACTGAATACTGGCACCACCCCAAAACAATGGTCAGAATCAGAAATTATACTTTTATACAAAAAAGGCGACCCAAAAGACATAAACAACTTTCGTCCAATAAGCCTACTCTCAGCCATGTATAAATTATTTTCAACGGTATTAGGAAAAAAGAATAAATACAGACCTTGAAAAACATCAACCCGTAGAACAGGCGGGCTTTAGGAAGGGCTATTCTACAGTCGACCACATCCATGCAGTAGAGCAAATCATAGAAAAATATCGCGAATATCGAAGACCACTTTATCTTGTCTTCATTGATTACAGAAAAGCGTTTGACACTATATTCCACACTTCAATATGGGAAGCTCTCAAATACCAAGATGTCGACACCAGATACATAAATGTTTTGAAGTATTTATATAGCCAATGCAAAAGCCAAGTAAAACTTGAGACTACAGGTCCATATATACCCATAAAAAGAGGAGTAAGACAAGGAGACCCACTCTCTCCTAAAATTTTCATTGCTGTCTTAGAAATGGTCATTGGTAGACTAAATTGGACTGAGGTCGGAATTAGGGTCAACGGTAAATATATCAGCCATCTGAGGTTCGCCGATGACATTGTGTTGATGTCAGAAAATCCAACTGATATGAACAAAATGGTCAGATCACTACAAGAAGGTAGCAGAAAAGTTGGCCTAGAAATTAACTTGAGCAAAACAAAAATTTTGACAAATCACGTGAAAGTCCCAATATGTCTTGAAAATGAACCGCTGGAATACGTCGACCATTATATTTACCTTGGTAAAAGGATTTCTTTTGAAAACAACTCCAATGAATTAGAAGTAGAAAGAAGAATTTCGGCTGCATGGAGAAAGTTTTGGAGTCAAAAAGAAATACTGAAAAGCTCATTGCCTATAAAAATAAAGAAAAAGGTCTTAGACACTTGTTTGCTGCCGTCTATCACCTATGCTTGCCAAACGTGGAAATTCACTTATAAAACAAAAACAAAAATTAGATCTTGCCAACGCAGTATGGAGAGAAGCATTATGAATATAAGAAAAATTCAGAAAATACCTCATACCACCATAAGAAAAACGACTAAGGTAACAGATGCACTCACTTACTCACTAAAACTAAAATGGCGCTGGGCAGGTCATGTGGCCAGAATGGATGGAAGCCGATGGACAAAACGATTAACGTCATGGACTGGTCCAGTGGGAATTAGAAAAATAGGTAAACCTGTCACCCGGTGGAATGAGGACATTCTTAAAACAGTAGGCAAGAACTGGATGACTATAGCCAAAGACAGAGAACGCTGGAATCGTCTGGAGGAGGCCTTCACCCTCACACGAGGGGTTCTTGCATGATAGTAGGAAGATAAAAAATATATACTTAATATGAATATCATAAAACAATGTAATACAATGATCTATTAATTTATTTTTATTAATGTTTTTTTAAACTTATTTTTGTATTAAAAAGTAATGTCTAAAGAGTAATTTAAATTTAAAAATGCATGTGCTAATCATAATTTTTATTAATTTTCTTTTTCATCTTGTAAAAATGCAAGAAATAAAAGGCTTTTTTATTTTTTTTATTTTATTATTGAGTTGAAACATACGCCAGATTTTAGGTTGCAACTTCAACAATGAAAACCGAATCAAATTGAAATCTTACCTACATACTTACATAAAAATAGACATACAGAAAAAATTCAGAAAAAACCATATATACAGAAAAATTTAAAAAAATCATTTTAACTTCTGTTTGCCCTATTTTATCTGACCTCCGCAACTTGGTCTTCTAGGATAGATTTGAAATCAAACGCATAGTGTTTGGGACTCACAGCCTTCCGAAGCACGGAATCATCTTTCTTTTCGGATACTCAGGTGAATCAAACCAGACAAACAACTACAACAACACAAAGCTACCCAGCGGGATTCAAACCTGTGACCTCTAGATCACAAGGCATACGAATTAATCACTGGACCACGGAGGCAGTCAGTATATGAATATGACTAACACGTAAAGGATTGGAATAGTTTTATTATCTGTCGCTGTGTCGCATGTTACGACATTCCAGTATATAGGACAACATATTATTATAATCATGGATTATTCACCAAATAACAAGGTCTAATACCAGCTGGCCAGGCGGTATGAAGCTCTGGGTCATTTTCACAAGATTTGACTTCAGTCACAGGGCGGGCGCTTCATAGAAACGGGGCGTTATATGCCTACTACTACTACAAATGAAACTGTACATCCGTGAACACGTCAGTAACACGTCAATGTGTGCGTTTTCATAGTCATAACGTCCCAATACACAAAAGAACGAGGGAGAAGTGCGGGGGGTGCGGGGGGGGCAGGGAATTTCCTTTCTGTACGTAGAACTTATATTAATTCTGTGCTTCAGTTTCCGATTGAAAAATAATAAGTCATACTACCTGCGCCCCAGGTCGCCGCTCCTGTAGGAATTTTGGGATAAAAAGTACCCTATGCCCTTTTCAGTACTCCTATCTATGTGTATTCGAAATTTCAGGAAGATTGGTTCAGTAGATAAAGCGTGAAGAGGTAAAAAATGTAAAAATGACTTTTGCATTCATAATTTAGTCGGGATAGGGAAAAAAGTAACTTTATCGCACCATCCTTCATGTCATTTTCTGTTTTGTCCAAAGGTATGAGTTGCAGAGAATGCCTTATGGCACCACTGTACGTTTATTTTATTTCATACTAGCTGTTTCGCTTAGATGAAAAATCATTTTGTGTTCCAAACCGTTTCAGATCTTCGATCTTCTTTTTATACGTCTACAGAAAATGCTCATCAGATTAATCAAGTTTTGCTAAGGCGCTATTTCCATATTTCTTATAGATAAACTGTTCTGTTTTGGTTCTTCATCAGGTGTTCCATTTTTCAAAATCAATTATAGGCTAACTGTTGCCCAGGCTTAATAGCTATACAACAAAAAAAGTTTTATTCAAATCGGTTCAGTACTTGCGAAGATTAGCGTGATCTTACATACAGACAGACATACAGATAGACAGACAGACAGACAAAAAATTAAAAAAAAATTGTTTTGCTTTCTATTATTCTTTTTAAGTGTCCCTCTATCTATTTTAGTCAAAAATACAAAATGTACAGACAAAATATTTTTACTCTCTTATTATATGTATAGATTTATTTATTTGCCCACTAAATGTACATATTGGTCTTAATAATAACATTTGTACTTACAGCTTAGTAACCTTCTACAGGTATTGAAAATTAGCACCGCCTTATATACAAAAAATATATAAAAATAACATATAATCGTCATATCAATATATATTAATGTATGTTTTCAGTATGTATATATGTATTTACTAAATATATAAACCAAAGATACAGACAGGTACCAAATACATAGACAGGCTAATAAAAACCTGTTATACGAATCTCTATTTAATTAGTTCAATGAGTCTAAATAAATCCCTACCTTATAACTAGAGTGTTCGGCTTAATCTTATCACGTGAGATGACTCCATGAGTCTTCATCTATCAAAAAACCTTGGACATGACATAGCCTGCATCATCAATTTATTAACAACAATGTTAATCATTTTAAATTAATTATGATTATGACAGCTTATTTTAATGAGCTGAAACATTATTAATTTATAATGACAATACAATGTTTCATTGTTATTGTTATAGGCGTAGAAGATTTATTTTAATTGCGAAACTACTTGTAAAACCACGTATAATCCTAACTAATATTATAAATGCGAAAGTGAATTTGTTTGTTTGTTACCTCTTCACGCTTCATCTACTGAACCAATCTTTCTGAAATTTTGCATACACATAGTTAGAAGTACGGAGAAGGACATAGGGTACCTTTCATCCCGGGAAAAAACACTGTTCCCGTGGGAAATTCACGCGGGCGAAGCCGCGGGCACAAGCTTAGTATACATATATAGTAAAAAAAATCTAACATTAAGATAAAGGCGGACAGGAAAATGGCGATACTTATATGATTTTGTGGAGCGGTGGTGGCCGAATGGTAGGGCGCTCGCCTGTGGCTGCAAAAGTCCCAGGTTCGAATCCTGCCCGTGCTACATGAGTTTGTATACCAATCTGACTCATGTACCTATGTTAGTTTTCATCGACCATCACTTGCTTCCGGTGAAGGAAAACATCGTGACGAAACCTGTACTCTGGTTGATGATTATCTAGTGTGTGAGTTGAGACGGCAATGGCAAACCACTCCATTAAAATTGCCAAGGTAGTCGAAGCGTGTGTTTCATTCTATATAATGACCACGACCCTCAGTCATGAGGAATACGACTAAAGAGAGAGATATAGTTTTGTTTTTAGTCATTGATAGGAATAATTAAAATTATTTTAAAAAACCACTTAGCTACCGTTACAGTGTTTTATCTTTAATGATTTATAGAAGAGACTCTAATAGAAAAGCTAGACTTATTACAGACACAAAGCTGTCTAGATCTAAATCTACAAACAAATTGCACACAATGGCATAACAAGCGATTGTTACAGCCCAATGCTTTTGCTTCGTATACTTACAGCCAAAGAGATATTATCAATCATCATCAATATATATAATTCTTCTGTTACTGACTGAGTGACTGACAGACAACGCACAGCCGAAACTACTAAGTGTAGGAAGCTGAAATTGGACATGTAGGATTATAAGTCTCTTAGGGGAGCATTAAGAAAGGATTTCCCGAATTTCCATAGGAGCAAAATTCCGGGCACATGCCAGTACTTACATAAAATTTCAATTCTAAGAATACAAACAAATGTTACAGAACACACTACTACTGAACTATAGTTCATAACATTAGTAGGAAGTAGTGTTTTTACCTACTTACTTTTGTTTTTTACGAGTTTTTACTTACTTTTGTTTTTCCTACATTCCAACGCGCCTATAGGCGCGTTGGAATGTTATGTAGGAATAGAAAGTACCCTATAATATGTGCTATTCCCCGTATTTTTCTACCGATGGTCTACCAAATTCCGTCGCAATCGCTCCAGTAGATGTTGCGTGATCACATCCAAACTTTGGCATTTATATAATTAGTAGGATGCGAAAGTCTGGTCGTGAGTTTGTATGTTCGTTACTCAATCACGTAAAATCTACTCGACGGATTGTTAGGAAATTCAGTACACGGGTTGAAAAATACTGGGAATAAATATAGGGAATTTCTCGAAATTGTCACGGAAATGAAGCCCTGGGGCGCAGCAAGTAAAAAAACAGCATCCACAGCCTTCCGTGACCCACTGCTGAGTATAAAAACAGAGTCACGGGAAAAAGCTAGTTTAAAAAGCCGTGAATGTGTCATCTCACATGCTCACACTGGGCCTCTGCCAATCGTGATAAGGACCATTATGAAACGCTATTACCGTTTAATTTCTCAGAACGTCGGTAATAGTCTCAGATAGCCAAGACTGCCGCTTAGCTGGTGATAATAGACGGAGATAACCAAATGTCTGCTCATCTCATAATTCTCATCGCCAGGGTCGGTTTGATAGTCTATTGTTGCACAAGAGAAAATGAATAGTTTTCACGGGTTAATCTGTTTTTGAAACGAAAATTCGGTTGGACTCCATCACTGAGTGTTGAATAATTACCTAAATAGGAGCTCCACTTGCTCTTTCTTTTATATGAAAACTAGCATTGGACCAAGACATTATTCCCGTTCGAATTTCAGTAAGTCCTCTTATAATGCTCCACACTCCCTAAGGAACCTAACTGCCAAATTTCATCTTCCTACGCCCAGTAGTTTTGGCAGTGGGTAGTCTGTCAGTCACTCAGTAACGAAAGAATTTTATACATTGATTTCATTCGTTCCTAGCACACACAGTAGTTTAATGGAATGAAATAACATTTATTCCTTCATTTTACTATAACAATTATTGTTTTACAATATCTCTTGGTCGTTGAAAATAGTACATTACGAAACAAGTGTGCAAAGTTGGTCACACTCGGCTTTATTAGCGCCGCCAATATCGCCTCTTGTGCGTAATGACCAAATGCACACGTGTATCGTACGACGTTTTTCAACACACTTGTGAGTAAAAAAAAATAATGTGGTCCTAGCATCTAATTATTGGAAAACGATTGCGCTCTTTTGTCATTCCTCCACTTTATAAAACATTCGTATTACTATTCGTATTACTAATATTCGTATTACCAAATACTTACGTTTGATTTTGGAGGCAATAAACTATTACTTGCATTACGCGCTTCGTTCGTTAATGATTTCAGGTGGAGTTAAATTTACATATTCTTCCATACTAGTCGACATTTTATTAAATATTTAATATGCTAACACGGCGAAAATCGGAAAATGTACCTAACAAACACAACATAATAAATATAGTATTGTTTTTTATTCGCGTGCCGCCGCCCGCCGCCCCGCGCCGGGCGCAGGAAGCGCGCGCGGCACGCTGCGGATGGTACTCGTATATCGCCATACAGCCAGTGCTTGGCTGTATAAATCATTATCTTTGCTTATTCAAAAACTGTTGTTATTTTTCCTATTTGATCTTATATGTATTATGCGGCTAAATTAAAAATGCTTTGTAGAATTCATAACACGCATTAGTTTTCTATCTTTTGTATAGCGCAGTATGGTAATTTTTTATTTCCAAACACCTCCGTAATATATTCGTAATACCTTCGTAATATATGGCATTATGGGCCTTAATTCGATGTAATAAGACCCACTTTACGAGCAAGTGTGTTGAAAATTAAATTTTCAATACTTTTTTAGCTTATACCAATAACATAAAAAGAACAGGCTTAATTACCACCTAATGCCGCATGCTTCTGGATGCACATGCAGTTATTTGGCACCTGTACCTAGGTTCAAACTATTAGTATAGTATCTATTATATTGTCTGTGGTTGAAACAAACACCTACAGAAATGTGAATAATATAAGCCTGCCCCTTGTCTTGTTAACATCATTTGACATGACCCTGCAGTTCTGTTACTAATGCACCATCTAATTTGACAGTAACAGTATGTCAAAAGTCAACATTACTGTAACTGTTGAATTCAATTTTGGCGCAGTGTATTTTTTTTGGTGCAATCCAATCTAAATTTGACATTCTTTCTCTGAATGTGACTTATACCTAACGACATAAACGAGCCATTGACATATATTTTCTTCTCATAAAATTTTACATCCAGAAAAAATGTATAAACAATTTATATGATCAATTAAATTGTAAAAGTTAAAAAATAACAGGAAACATTGGTCTAACGAATAAACAGTAACGATTAACCAGAAATTCCTGAGTAAAGCCGAAACCGAACTCCGAACTAACCTTCACTCCACGAAACAAAAATAATCGCGTGAACCAACTGCTACTATTCATAGACGAACCATAGCAAAGGCCTTAGCATAAATATTTTTCACACAAGATTATCACCTGTCCCTCTCGCACTCAAGCGAAAACATATCACTGTCTCTTTCTCCATGGCGGACCGCCAAATCTCCGTCACATGTTACGAAATATGAAATCTAATTATGAAGATCATTATTAATAAAAGTTGCATTTTGTAGTTTTGACGAATCAAAAGTAGTCAGGTTAGTGACAAGTTCTGAAACGATCTAAATTATTAAAAAAAGCATTTGTTTTTAATTCGCACATAATGTAAAGCATCGGATTCCATGACCGCGCGCGCTTATTGGTCGAATCAAATAGCGCGCGCTAACCCGGCTTCCTGTTACACATTTCCGTTCCATATCACTCACTTGCAGATTGCAGGAAATTGAGAGATATTTCACATAGCATTATCGCTTCCTCAACCCTTTCTTCTTTTTGATTTCCATGGTGTGGCAGCTAAGACGCCTGGAGCCTGGAGGCTCTAAGTTTGAACATTGAAGTTCTCAGACGCATGAGCAAAAAGGTGGAGCTTGTTCGGACCATTAAAATAAGAAAAGTCACGTACCTTGGTCATATATTGAGAAACACACAATACCATTTCCTTCAAACCATCATGATGGGAAAGATTGCTGGAAAGCGTAGAGTGGAGAACGGAAGATGTCTTGGCTCAGGAACATCAGAGTGGACTGGGAATCAAAACAGTGGAACAACTGTTCAGACTGGCTTTGAACAAGACTAAATTTAAGGAGCTGACTGCCAACATTCAGTGATGAATAGGCACATAAAAAAGAAGTTAGAATATATTATTTTCTCTGTTGAAATGTATTCGTATTTGAGTTTTCACGAGCAACACGGACTCCTTACGGACGCGCGCGGAAGTCCTTGTTGCACCTTATCCTTGGTCAATTGCATAGTTAGGTATGTCTATATTGAATGAGGGTTCGTTTCCCGCTCACTAGGTGGCGCTACTGGCGAGTGCGGTCTGGCAGATAGTACAAAACCGTCATCAGTTGTCAAATTCAAATGACAGTATTGTACCATCTGACAGATCTCATTCGCCAGTAGCGAGCAACTAGTAAGCGAAGAAACGAGCTATAACCTTCACAAGCATTTGAGGCTGTGCGTGCACTACTGATCAACTTTCGGAACTTATATTGTTACTTAACTTATATAGTTGTTTGTTACATCCATTTTTACACAACTGACCAAAAAAGGAGTGTTATGTTTTCAGGGTTCATGTATGTATGTAATTTCTTTATTCCACCATAAGTCCTGAACGGCTTAACAGATTTTGATGTGAGAGGTATTGTTAGATTCCTTGCATTAGCCCGAATGACATAGGCTACTTATGTAAGTTGTCAGTCGTGTTTTTTATTTTTAAATAATTAGCTTGTTTAATGTCTTATCACTATCATTTATATGCTTTCCCACTCATGCTTACCCATACTTAAGAATAACGTTTTATGATGATTTTTATTTTTATTTTTACTTATTTTATATCTTCACTAGTGACTTACAGGATTTTACCAACTTTTGTGTCCACCAAATGTCATCAAAATACCAAATGTAAACCGAGGGAGGGGCCTAGCTACCTGTAGCACAGGTTCCCATAGGAACCTATTTCAGAAGTTAAGGGCCATTTAGACGGTGCAAGTTTCTTGAACATACAAGAGCAATAATGAGCGATTTTTATGACAACTAAATAAAATAAAAAAATCAGTATAAAAAAATCTCAACAGATGGAATTTTATTGAAAGCCGAGTTGTAATAATGGCTGTACCTATATTGTGCGCTTTTTATCGTCAGCCAGAGGCAATAAGAAAATCACATAACACTTTGACAGTTGCACAAATCACAATATTGATATTTTTTAGATGTTTTTTATTAGGTTTTAATCTTGTTTAAATGCCAATCTCGTGTATTTTTGCTTTTTGAATGGTCTCGCCTTTTACTAAGCGCCACGTATGAATTCATCTGGAACTATTTTATTTTTTAATTTGTTTCTCGGAAAATCATTTGTTTCACTTTCATCTCAACAACCATTCACGCCTTTTACTATGTAGACCAAGTCTAAATCAGTTTATAAAAGTTCTTTATAATTGACGACCTCCGTGGCCTAATGGTTATCACGCTGTCGGACTGCCATACTGGAGGTCCTGGGTTCGACCCCGGTCGAGTCAAGATGGAAAATTATCTTTTTCAGATTGGCCTGGATCTTGGATGTTTATGTATATATGTATTTGTTATAAAATATAGTATCGTCAAAGTCAAAGTCAAATTTTTTTATTGAAACTTGGCCTTCAAAGAAAGCTCTTTTTCACGTCGATAACTAATTATTAAATCGTAATATATTATGTCTCAAAGCTATAAACTACTAGCATTTCGGAACGACCACTGCTGAGAAGAAATGCCGAAAGAAACTCATGAAACAGTCTTGGTCGCCTAATACGCTAGAGGGGCTATTTATTAACTTTATACATACACTAGATTGTGTACAGTCAAAAATAAAATATAAGAAAAAATAAATAAATAATAAAACAAGTTATGTTTGTGATTAAGTAACCACAATAAATTGGTTAAGAACAAAAAATAAAAATAAAATTCGAATCAGGATCGAAGCAGGATCCCCCTGGCAACACCCGTTCACGAGTTGACGCGAGGGTCAGCCATCGCAAAGCTCAACCATAATAGAGGGAACCTTACGACCCGTATCGTTAAGTTAGTATCCCATAACACAAGAACTAACTTTGGGGCTAACTCAATCTGTGTGATTTGTGCCTATATTTATATTTAAGTAAGTCTCACCAGTCTATCTGCCACAGATATCAAGTTTTTTCTTCAGGGTTTAGGGAACCCTAAAAAACCTAGAAAAATTATAACTACAGAAAACTTAGATTTATTGGCACTTGTACCAGTTTATATATCAATGCAATATAGCGCGTAATAAACAAAGTTAGTGCCGCATTGACCGAATTTTAATGGCCGCAGTCACACCCAACTACCTGAAACGGCGCGTGCTTGACCTGAAAATGTTAATAAACAAATGTATTGGTGTAAATAATGACGTTGAAGGACAAATAACTAGAATACTACTAGATAATATAAATGTTTTCATACTTTTCATACCGACATCCCTTTCCACTATTATAAATGCGAGAGTTTCGATGTGAGTGAGTATCTTTGTTACTCAATTACGCAAAATCTACTGGATGATTTTTATGAAATTTGGTAAATGACACATAGGGTTTATCTCGAAATTCCTATAGGAGTGGAGCCCCGGGGCGCTGCTAGTTAGTAAATATAAGTTAACATCTTAAATTAGATAGGACTTGAAACTCTTGTAAGTGACAAGTTACTGTAAACTTTTTTTTATTTTTTTTTATTAAAGATGGCTTTGCTCTTGACCACAATCTTGCCCGAGGACAGAGATGAGTTCTACTGTAGCGAACTTACCCAGGAGCAGCCTATTTACTCTGGTTTTGAAGAACTAATTTTACTATTTTATATATATATCTAACCCCGGGTAAGACGATAATGCATCTGAATTATAAATTTAATGCTTAAAAGAAAAGCATCCACTAAAATGCATCAAATGAAATATTTTTTTAAATAAAATAAAATTTAGTTATTGGTAAACATTTTGTTGCATTATACACCTCTCTTTTTGTTTTATTATCTTTTGTATTTTTCATAAGTGTATGTGCAATAAAGAGTTTACAAAAAAACAAACAATACATTCCTGTGTTATGGGTGACAGGACAGGCTTCTGTCAAATAGACTTGTTACAATTTATTACCAGATTTTTTCAACTTAACTTTTTTAATATAGGCTAGTAAATAAATAGATTGGTTGCAGTTCATAGAAAAGTGTAGAAATTGACTGGCGTTGGCGTTACCAAGTATTATTCTGTTTTTTT